>CM021106.1:408627539-408973039 GCA_007115665.2 Sequoiadendron giganteum
AAAGTTTGACCATTGTGGGTTGTAATACTTGGACTGTGTAAAAGTGGACTTTGTTGATAGACACATGTGGCATTTCCCCTAACAATTGTGACTCGCTAGGACATATACGGTGTTAAAATTGATAGTTGCGACTCAATTTTACAATTGTGTTTTTTTTAAGATTGTTTTTTGACAGACTCCATTTTTTTGATCAAGTGTTTTGACGAATATAGCAAAAACAAGCACATAAATCAATGTATTTTCAGTTTGTGATGATAGAACTATTAAGACCAGAAAACATTTACAACCTAGGCTTTGTGGACAATACTTGTTGAGTTCTTACTTGGATAAATCTAGCTATGCATATTCAAGGCGGATGACTAGTAGCTTGACCCCACTGGCTCCCCTCCACGGCACTCACTTATACAGGGCAGCCAAGCTACTATACCCATGAAACTCCCATGGTATACATCTCATCTCCACACTTGACCCGTAAGAATGTAAGACGACTTCACAGGTTTAAACCTGTTGCACCAACAAATAGGTAGGATTTTGGAAAAACTACAACATGGTGTTTAGTAAGGGTATTCCATTCATGGGGAACTATTCAACTCGGTGAAATAGTGAGCATGATTTTTGGGGTTTCTCCATAAATCCATTTTTATATACCAAGTGGAAGTCACTTGGCTTTAGCGTGTTACCGGTCTGAGTCATCTTGGGGTGATTACTTTTTCCCACCAAGACAAACCCAAATTCTAGAGTCAGTAACTATTTCTCTTACACCCAGGATCACATGACTGCGAAAGGGGAGAGGATACTTCGATATACCAAATTGTAAAGGGTGACATAAATGTACTTTCACACCAAACAAAGAAAACACTGTTTCTTTTTAATCCAGATGATAATGATCTATCTACCAAACAAAAACTTTTTAAATAAAACAAAGTCATTAGGTCCTACATGAAAATTTATCAGTAGTTTGTTTTCGGTCTCTTTGGCTTTCGTCTTGCAGAAAATAATGGTTTTTGGTTTTATGTGGTCTTCTATGCTTCGTCCTGCAAAAACTAAGGTAATCCACCTTAACATAGTTGTAAACAAACATTAGCAAAAAATGAAATAACATGAAAAATGAAAATTAGAAAGTGAATGTACGGAAGTGAATAATTAGTGAAAAAACAATTACCAGGTAGATGCGGCGTGATGCTGACAAGCAGATGCATTGCAAATTACCACAGATGTGGTGCAGAATAATAGATGCATTACGGAATATAGAAGATGCGGTTCACGAAGTCAGATGCATTTTTTTTTTTGAGTAGATGCGGTGTGTCGTACGATAACCTGTAAAATGTAAAACAAAAAAATGGAAAGATATTGCACGAATTTGAAGCGTGTTCACATTGAGTTCAGCAAATGTAGACCTAGATTTTTTGGATTAATGCTAAATCTTGCATAGATTAAAAATGATCAATTATAAACTAACAAATAATCTAAATCAAAACAACAAAGAACGAAGCAAGTAAACATAAATAAACTAAACAAATTAATTGAAAAGATCTCACCGAATATACATCCACTCCTTCGAATTATCTCGATTTCCCTTTTCCATTTTTTTGTTTCGGTATTCTTGCCCTCAAATTTTCAATATTGATGCAAGCATAACCTTGTTGAATGTCTAAGAAAAATATCAAAGATAATTTTCTTCTCAAAAGTGTATGATTTTGGGAGGAGGAATAATGATAATGATAGGCCATTTTATAGATTTTGGGTTTTCGAACGATCGGCTCAAATTCAAAGAGAGGTCGACAGGCGAGATTGATGAATGTCATGTGTTAGATAGAACACGAGTTAGAAAAGACTACAAGATAAAGACTAAATTAGAATGATAACTTAATCTTGTGTCAAGACTGCTCGAAAATAGAAACAACATGAGTTCTCGATTAAATAAACAATTTAATCTTGAGTTAAGAGTCTTCGAAAATAGAAGAAATAGACTTTGAATGACAAAGACAAAGTTAAAACTCGAAGATGAAGAATTTGAATGTATACATGAATTAATTAATTAAATAAAGATATTTAATTAATAGACGCATTCATGCATATGAGTTAAAACTAGTTAACTGACTAGTTGTGACAGAGAGTCCTCTCACAGAGACAGTCAGATACCGAACTCAGAGATAACTGGAGGATTTAAAATAGATCTCGAGTCAGACGGTGAGTGAATAATTAGTCAACTGAATGATAGAATAATGTGACATACATAATTAATAAATGAATTAAATGTTAATTTACTTCAACATTTGAAAATAAAAGATTTAATTAAATAAATAAAGATAATTTATTTAATTTGATTGTTGTAAAGGTGGAACTGAATAAATTAAATAATAAATATTTAGTTATAGATAAAGGGGGTTAAATGAATGATTAAATAATAAATATTTAATTATAGTTGAAATATGACAAAGGGGTAATTAAATAATAAATTATTTAGTAAAGAAGGAAGAATTAATTAGTTAGTGACATAATTAAATAATTATGATTTATTTAATTAATCAAGTCGAATAAAGGTTATTATGAATTAATTAAAAGTGGTATTTAATTAATAGAGGAAACATGTGTTAGAAAGGTAATTAAATAATAAACATTATTTAATCATGACCATGGATAATAGAAAATTATGTCGAAAGTGGTGTTCGCAGGCCTAGACCAATTTTCGGTGTCTAGAGCTTGCCTTCTTATTTTCGTGGAGGCATGGAAAAATTTGGTGTTTTTATCCCCATCCCTTAACCAAATTTCTCTAGATTTATGTCTCCAATAACATTATTCCCTTGCCAAAATTTTATCTAATTTTTCCTTAAGGAACTTTTCCCTTTCATAAAGGATTAAGCCCATTCCATTTTTAATCACTACATCATACAAATATGATAGTTCAAGTTCCACTCTAGATTTTTCTTTGAAAATTTTCTTGAAGAATGTTTTGTTCCATTCCTTATATTTTTCCTTTGATAAAATCCAACTTTTTATAGAGTTGGAACATATGGGTGTGAACAAAAATAGAGCACTTAGACCACCATCTTTTAAGTAGAGGAACAAAATCTAGATCTCTGAACCACATAGATTCAAATTTTAAATAACCTTTCTCAATCGAATTGTTATAAAAAATTGAGAGGGAGATTGGGAAATGATTAGATCTAGGAAGTGTCAAAATGGAGGAGGAAAATTCCCAAGGGGAATTAAACCAATTTTTATATAGGAGAAAATGATCCAACCTTTCAGCAATTTGAGAAAATCCTCTACGCTTGTTAGTCCAAGTGAAGTTACCATTCTTTGGTGTACAATCATAGAAACCATTATTAATAATGAATTGATTAAAATCCTCCATACCCTTAGGTGAAGGAATGATGCCACCTGTTTTGTTTGAAGGGAATCGAATAGCATTAAAGTCACCAGACAAAATAATCATTTTATTTTTTAAACAAGCTGACGCAGAAGAGAGTTGGATCCATAATTGTTTTTTAGAAAATGTTTCACAAGGACCATAGATGTTAAAGATGAAAAATACATTGTTTATTTTCCAAAAATTGACAGAAGCTTCGACCCATTAACTAAATCAAATTTATTTTTTAAGAAATCCCCAAAATGAGATAAATTTATTTATTACACAATATTTCATGTACTCCACTAGAAGGTGAGGGAATGTAAAACAAATTATTCATTGGGGCAGAGTGATGGAATCCAATGGTGGGTGATCGCAAAATGCTGGTTGACAATTTCTAGGAGATCCTAACTTTTGCTAAAATCACATATTTTTAGAAAATATAATGATTTAAGCCTTAAAAAGTTCCATTTGAAGGATTCCAATTAAAGAGGGTTTGATCAAACCACCTTAGATCAAACCCCATTGGATAGAACCCCGCTAGTTTTAAACCATACCTATAACGGAGTCTCCTTTACACCTATCAAAATGCTGATAAAAAACCACTTTTGATTTACCTTTTGGGGTATCAAATGAATTCATTTAAAATTTATTTTCTATAAGTATCTAGTCCTTATTATAAGGTTCCCAAAAAGTATAATTTTAAATAAATTTAATTTAATTATTATATTTATTTTTTATTTCTTATGAAAGTAGGTTTTTCACCAAAAATCAAGCTCTTTGTTCTACACATGTGGAAACTAGAAGATTATCAATTTGTTTTTGAAAAATATGAGTGCACCAGATATTGAAGTCCTTGATCCAACAAAAGAAAATTGAATTTCAATACATACAAAAAAAATTGTGTTATACAATTCGCCTATGTTTGAATTGTAATTGGTTTTACTTCGAAACTTGATCAAGGGAAAAATATTTAATAAAACACTATGAAACCAATTGGAATTACTAGATATGATACTTACAAATCTAAATTGGAAAAAAATAGAATTTTATCCTTTATGGAAAAGAAATTATGTGTTATATGGTGAGCTTCACTCCTTAAAAATAGTTTTTACTGAAAAAAACTAGTTTTCGAAGGAGATGGAAAAAGAAGCACAATCCGATTCCAAAAAAATTTCAAAAATCACTAGTTTGCATCATCTTCAAATTCCTCATGGTTTAGCTTCTATAGGTGTCCAAAAGTGAAGATTTAGTTAGAAAAAAATAGTTCAATGTCGAGTTTGGCCAAAAATTGTAAACCTGTATTGTGGGATCACCCTGTTAAATTAGGTTTCTAGTTACAGGCTCCCAGAATTTTTTTATCGAACCAGAAGAGACCTTTTCTTAGAATCCTATTCTTAATAGTGAGATTTTTAAAGAAAATGAAAAATAAGAGGAAACCACATTGAGATCAAAAAATTCATACCAATTTTCTTTTATCCAGGAATATATAGCAGATAATGGTTTGTCCTCTCCCCAAATCTACACGAAAAGGCCATTCTGCTCAAATTTCAAGATCTGGGTGGTCACATTGAGGGGTATTGATGGAATCGGCTTCCAACGAAGATCATGGCCTATAGGTGGGTCATCTGCCAGCACATTTCCATTGGTGCATGGATTTTATACTCTAGAATCTGTTTCAATATTTGGTTGAAATGAAGAAGTTATCTTGTGAGATTGTTGTGTCCAATTTTTTTCCATCTTGAGGATTCCCTCAAATAATCATCTCGAGAACACCAAGAGGAAAGATCTCTTTCCTTGTAAAACAATTGTTGTTTCGAATCGAAAGGAGTAGGATGACATGAGGAGTGATTATTAACCCTAGAGTGGTGAGAAGAACTCCAAAAATATTGATATTGGTGAGAAAACATATTACGGTTATAGGGTGGGTGTCGAGAAGAGTTTTGGGGATAGTGAAGTGGAGGGTCTGAGGCCTTCAAAATGTCACAGCCTTCACAGGAGGGTTGGTTAGGGTTAAAAGGTGGTAAATATTTAGTGTCTACATCATCCACCCAATGAACCTGTCTAGTCTGAGAATGGTACGACCTACTTGCACCAGGGTCCAATGGTCCATGTCTAGGAGCCATCTTCATGACTGATCAGAAAATTTAACCTTGTATTTAATAATTCTTAATATAAGATATAATATGTAATAAGTATAATCATAATAAAATTTTAAATATAAATTTACATTATATAAAATATAGCATATAATAAATTTAAAAAAACATGCAAAATAGTAAAAAAGGAATAATAATAATGTAATTTGTATATATAAAATATTATATACAATAATAAGTATCATGATATTATGTATAATTTAATTTATATTTTATAAATTATATATTAAATATTAATTATATATTATATTATATTTGTATTTAATATTTTTTATTGTATATTTTAGTATATTTACATTTAATAATTTTTAATATAAAATATAATATGTAATAATTATAATCATAATAATTTGAGGGGCAAGCCTTTGGTGAAATGGTGGGGTTTCATTCTTGTAGAGCCAACAACCAAGGTTCAAACCTCGCGGGGTCGTTCTCTATCGTGTCAAAAATGAAGTTTTCTTACCTTGGTATTAAGGGGAGGTTCCTTGGTGAACTGGTGGGGCTTCTTGTCTATAGTTCCAATAGCCAAGGCCCAAACCTTAATATATTTTTGAATAAAAAAAATGGGAAGCGGAGCAGAGCAGGAGCAAGAGCATCGAATTGGCGTCATCTCGCAGGGTAGGGCTGAGATGAAAAAGAAAAAACCTACAGAGGGGGGCACAAAATTCCCAAGACTCTGGTGGGCAGATGAAGAAAATAAGGAATGGGATAAGGAAAGTCCATCAAAACACATCCATCAATGGGTACTCACGAATGGGGAATGGGTGGACAAGTGCCATCCTTTTTATCAAAGAAATGAAGCATCGCGGGAGGAAACCAAGCCAAGACGAATTCATCACGATACTCCTGAACCACCCAATGAAAGGAATCCAGGGGATAGGCGGACTCATGCATCTAGGAAACAGGGTTGGAAGGTGCCTCCAACAAATGTAAGCACGAATGTAAAAAGTATAACTAGAAAAGAGTGGCAGGCACCAAGGCTAGATAGGGCTTGGAGTGTAAAAAATTAGTGTCTTTAGCAATGTTCATAGTTTTAGGAGCATTCAAAATTTAATTCCTTGGTTCTTCAATTTCAACTTCTTCCCCCTCATTCTCTTCTTTCTCCTCCTCAATTTCCTCCTCACCCATATCATAGGCTATCTCCTCAAAGTCCATATCCTCACTCTCTTCCTCAACCTATTCCTCAAACTCTTCCACCTCCAACTCTCCCTCCTCTTGAAATATGGCTTTTTGTTTCCCCTTTTTGTCTCAAGAAGCAGCCTTTGTGATTGGATAAAACTGTGGTTTCTGAATTACTCTTTAAATTGGGTTTGATGTACTTTTCGGAATGGCTTCCTTAGTTCATCCGAAAGTGTCAATCCGGGAACGTAGGCTTTTGAACTGTGTTGTGGCAATATTTTGAAGAGCTGCAATTAACAAACCAAGGGCTAATGGATGCAACCTAATATAATTTACTTATGGGCAGAATTCAAATTAACAGACTTCATGTCACAAATGTGACAGGAACCTATGAAGAAATAGTTATGCACATAAACAAATTACTAGCACTTAACAGAAGAGTAGTAAAGTAACAAAATAGAAATCTATCTTGAAAATAACATTTCACAAAGTTAAAGTTGAACTACTGAAAACAAACCTCCAATACTAGTTAATGAAAATTCAAAACAATCCCATTAACTTATTCAAACTGCTCTTATGTTTAATGATCTACATATACTAGCAAACAACTATTGAATGAATACAGATTGTATTGATAAGAATTTGACAACTTGACACCGATTAAATACCTTCGTGGAAATGAATCACACAACAAAAGATTTAGACAATAATACAGTAATGAAATAATTAAACAACTTATAAATTCAAAGCATACATTACCACACACACAATCTAATGCAATAATCACCAATCAACCGAGGAAGTGGGCCCTACCTTCGCCAGTTGTTGGATGATAAAACTCATTTTTGCAGAATTATTCTACTATCATTTCCATTCATCCAAACAATCATAGACAGAGTATATAGAAAATTACCATGGTTCTTCTTTTAATTATGTATATCGATATCCAGTTTCAGCGTACACGCATATATATACATATTGAATCTACCTATATTTCTAACAGTCTTTTAGATGTAATCGATAAAATGTTTTGGTTGTTAGTGGCTTTCAGCCAACAACCTCTAGAAGATAATCAAAATAATTTTAAAGTCTTTTGAAAGTTTTCTAAGAACACCATAACAACCTAAAACAGACTGACTAATCTTTGATGAGTAAAAACAAGAATGACACTATAACTTCAGCAATTCAGTTATCCTTCCACTGATATCCTTCATGTGCACTGTCAACCATTAAACACTTCTTGTCACCAGAATCAAAAAGATAGTTAACAACAGTCAGCAAAATTATTATTTTCACTAGTTTTAACCTTTTCTTCTATTTCATAAAATATTGTGTGTTCATTAACAAAAAGTGACAGGAACAACATGAGACACTAGGAAAGATGACAAGGTTTGACACAAATAAGAGGTAAAATGATGACACATTTTTCCCTCATCATTTCCCCCCAATTGAATACTTTGCATGTCCTCATGCAAAGAGATTGTAAAATACAAACCAAAGAGAGAAGGGACAAGTTTTTGCAGGGTATTAGCAACTTCTTTGACACACAATTGATGAAGTTCCTACAACTATTTTTCATGCTCCTGAATGGTTATCACTGATGTCTTGGGGACTTGTGCCTGCTCAAATACTACTTTCAATTGACTGATTGCAATTGCTTGCGATGAGTTGAGTGACTCTACCGCTTGAACTTGATTTTGTAGAGTTTCATTCTCCTTAGTTAGCTTAGTCACCAAGTTCTGTAGGCTATGAATGTCATCATTAGTGAGCAAGGTTTGTTCTTCCTCATACTCCTCTTCTGCCTCTGGCTCTTGGTCGGTTTGGTATTCCTGATGAAGGGTTTCAATATTTCCCTATTCTTGATTCTGCATATCCACTTTAGACCCTACTCTTTCTTCTACTCAATGCTCTTCTTCTTAGGTAGTGTCATGCGGTATGTGATCCTCAGGATTGTCAAGATCATCATAAATTTTGTTTGGGGCAGACTCAGTGTGAACAACATTTTTATCAGGAACATCTTCTTGACTGCATGGCATCTTCTTTGAGACAAGTGAATGTTGGGGAAACGCCTCAGAGTTTTTCTCAACTTCTTCCCCTAAAATAGGACAATTTTGAGGTGGCATCTCAAAAAAAAATTCAGGTTCCTCTTGGTGTTGTGGGGGATCCTCAAGGTCTATTGCCAACTGCTTCTTTCTCTTACTTCTTCTCAACTCCCTAGCATAAACTTTTGTTCTTTTAGTTTTTTGAGAGACTTTTTCCACTATTGTCAAATACCCAACATCTTCAGGTGTTTGCAAACCTAAACCATTAGCTACATTAGCCAAGTTGGCTAATTTGTCTACGGAATCAAGTGACAGTTGCTTTCCTTTTAACTCAATAGTTGAAATAGTCCCACTACACCGTTGCTTTCCAAACCTAGGGCCAGGGGTAGAGACTGCGGTAACCTTAGGGTTAGGTTGTTTAGTATTGGAACCCTTAGCCTTTTTGCCACTTGACCCTAAATTTTATGCTTTTCCTTTCTTAGCACTATCAAGAAGATTTTCAAACTCTAGACCTTTGGTGCGTTTATTATCTTCTAAGTGTTCCTGACCAGAATCCTCCTCCTCTAGGGAGTTAGTAGATTTTCCTATACTCTAGGAGTCTTCTTTGGTAGAGTGTTCTAAAGTAGGGAGGGTATCTTCAACAAAATTCTCAGGGGTTTCATCTACAATGAATGAGTCCCAGTCCCTAGGAGGTGAAAGTCTCTTCAATTCTCTTATGATTAACAATTTAATCAACCCATGATGTGCCAATGAATTCTCACTACCCTTCTGAACTGCTTTACGCATTTGCATTAAGGAAGAATATAGAAAGAAAGGAATGTTCATGAGTGCACCCCATCTCAAATGCATCATCAGTTGGAATTTTTTTGCGTAAACATATACATACCTTCCTTCACAAGTCAAATACTGGATAATAAATGTTGCCACATTGTTCCAGGGAGCGGGGAGTGAAGATAACTTTGTGCCCTGACCTGATACCATTTTGACATATTCTCCACACATCAAAAATTTCTTACGGAGGGATTTGAGGTCTTTCTCGCACCTAGAATTTTCAGGAAAATAGTGTTCTCTTGTTAATGGAAATCCTATGACATCTGCTATACTTTCGATGGAGATAGGAATTGCTAGCCCACAAACTCATGCCCGCATATTGTTGCTATTGCCATGAACTCACGAGCCAGTTTCTCATCAAACCCCCGCAATCTCTCGAAATATGCATCTCATCCTGCTTGCTTGAATATCTTGTAGGCCTCAGACATCGTAGGATCCCTTAAATCACCCATAGTTGTTGGCTCATAGCGGTGTCTGCGTTCTCTTGCCATATCTTTACCAGGAGGTGCATTCCAAATAGTTCACAGTTCAAACCCGGTAAAGAGTGAAAACGATTTTGCAAAGACAACTATTACTAGGAATAGGACAATCTTTTAACTGGCAGTTTGTGTAGACGATAAGAATGGGTTTATGATAAGTGGTTAAAAAAAATGGAGGTTTCTAGTTTATTACTTGCAGCGAATTGTAATGATTATGATGGTATTAAGGAGTTTGTTATTTATGACAAATCATACTAGGAAATCAATGAATGTAGATACAATGGGACAGGGATTTCATGAAAGAGATGAGACACGACAACAGATGTGACAGTTCCCCCCAGCTTACCAAGTTACCCGTCTGCGGGTGACGTCACCATTAGTAAATGAACAAGCGGTATTTAAAGAAAATAAAAAGAAAAGGAAAGAAATGTGAAATATTGATACCGATGACCGTTGATGGATAGGAGTGGTGACATGGCAGCACGTGTGTTGAAGCTGATACTGATGTCAATGCCAACCCATAGCAATGATAGGGCGGAAGAGTGTAGTATGGGAAGTACATGCATGATGAAGCCGAATAGAAGCAACCAACTGGAGAACGCCACATGGAAAAGAAAGGATGAGAAAAATGTCAAGGTAGAGTACGGTGACTGACAAGGTGGCAGTCTTCAAATAGGAAAAGGGCTCCTAGGAAAGAAGAGACTAGAAAGTCAGCCAAGAGGTAACTGCATCAATTCTTGGCATGAGAGAGACAGGAACATAAAATCAGCTAAAGCAATGGTTGTTGGCTGAAAGCCACAAACAACCATTGTGACACGGAGGGCACCGATAGATGTGAAGGGTTGTAGAACCCGACTAGGCAGAAAGGACAACACCAACCAACAAAAATAAAAAGGAGCTCCTGACAACTAGGTGACAGGAACAAGGCAAGGCCATCTGCTGGGTGGCAGGAAGAATAGGCCAGGAAGGTGGGGTGCCAACATCGAAGATCTTGCTTGGTCGTGTGTTGTCTACCTTTTTTTCTTATTCTTTTTCTTTCTTTCTTTCTTTCTTTTCTTTTTTTTGTTTTTTATTTTTTATTTTTTTTAATTGATGATAGACCGCCGGTTGTCCCATTTTCAATCTACCACCGCCTAGTGGCGCTGAGAAATTGGTTTTCACCAGTAAGTTGTTTTTCCTTTTTTTTCTATTTCTTTTTTAATTTAATTTAATTTAATTTTAGTCAACGATAGACCGCCGGTTGTCCCGTTTTCAATCTACCACTGCCTAGTGGTGCTGAGAAATCGGTTTTCACCACTAAGTTGTTTTTTTTTAATTTTTTTTTATCAATCTCGAAGGAGGCCGAAAGGAACAATAGTAACTTCATGTGCCACCTCTGAAAAGAAAGCTTCTTTGGAGAGAGGCTTCTTGTAAAGTTTGAGGCGGTGACCATTAACGAGAAGAGTCTTCCAAAGTCAACTGTGTAGAGATGAACAACACCATTAGCATATATGGTCTGAATCTCATAGGGCCCCAACCAGCGCATGTGAAAATTTCCTTTGAAGTCTTGGAAGCGAGAGTCATATAGGAGTGCCCAATCGCCAAGTTGAAATGATTGTTGGTGGATGTGGTGGTCATCCCATAGAGCACACTGTTTTTGGATGGTCTCGGTGTGGAAGAGTGCTTCCTGGTGCAATTCATCTAAAGAATGTAGTTGGTCGATGCGTGCCTTCTATGCATCAGAAAGATCCATACCCATTTGTAGTGTGGTTCGAAGAGTTTTAATCTTAAACTCAATGGGAAGGACTGCCTTCTTACCATAGATGAGCTCATAAGGGGTCAGACCAGTAGTGGTCTTCCACGTTGTTTGATAGGCCCACACAACCTCAGGAAGTCGTGTAGCCCAATCATGTTTATGAAGATCAACTGTCTTAGTAAGAATATTCTCAATCTCTCGATTGGTGACTTCTACTTGCCCATTGGCTTGAGGGTGATAAGGTGTGGACTTGCGGTGGTAGATTTCGTATTCATGAACTAGGGCAGAAATGAGTTCTGATGTAAATTATGGTCCTTGATCGGTGGTTATCTCACGCGACACCAAATCTTGTGAAAATCTCGAAGTACAAGAAATCGGCTACTTTTGTATCTCTGGCATGCTTTAGGGATATCACTTCCACCCACTTGGTGACATAATCAGTACATACAAGGATGTATTCCTTGTTCTGTGATGGCGGGTTGATTGGGCCAACAAAAACAAGGCCCCACTTCTCAAATGGCTCTATGGACAACTGTGGATGTAAGGGCATCTCATCCAAGCGTGTGGGTTGGCCCATGCGCTGAAACTTGTCACAATGATGAACATATAATTTAGAATCCTTATGGAGTGTAGGCCATTAGTAACTAGCAGTGAGAATCTTCTAGGCAGTCCGTTGAGCAGCAAAGTGTCCTCCGCATGGTTCTATATGGCATGCACAAAGTATATCGAAGACATCATTTTTGGGTACACAACGCCGCATGATATTGTCGATGCCAGTGCGAAAGAGCAATCCATTTATCCATGTATACTATCCACTGAGGCCAACCAGCTTCCGTCATTCCCTTGAAGAGAAATGTGGTGGAAACTTGCATGTAACAAGGTAGTTTGCAATATCGGCGAACCATAGAATCCTCATGGATATAGCAAAGAGGTGCTCATCTGGAAAGACATCATCAAATGGAGTAGGTTCAGTGTCTAGCAATTGCAATCGGGACAAAAAGTCTACAACCACATTTTCTCGACCAGGCTTATCAAGTATAGTTATATCAAATACTTGGAGTAAAAGAAACCATCTAATAACTCTACCCGTTACCACAGGTTTATTCATTAAAAACCGAATTATCGAATGATCTATGTGGACAAATAATTTATAGCCAGTAATGTAATGATGAAATTTGTTAATGGCATACACAACAGCTAAAAATTCTTTTTCAGTTACCGTTTAATTTACCTCGGCCCTCGTGAAGTTCTTGCTGATGCAGTAGATAGAGTAGAAAAGATTATCCTCTTTTTGTCCAAGCACAACTCCCATGGAGTAGTCAGAGGCATCTGTGTGGATATGGAATGGTAGTTCCTAGTTCGATCCTCTAAGGATGGGTGTGGTGACGAGTTTTGTTTTGATGGAGTCAAAGGCTTCTTGAGACTTAGGTGTCCAAGAGAAAGCAACATCTTTGGCAAGAAAGGAAAACAAGGGAGATGCAATTTTACTGAAATTTTGGATAAATCTCCGGTAATATCCTGCATGGCCGAGAAATCTTCAAACATCTTTTTGACTAGAGGGTATAGGCAAGTCTTGGATAATCTGGACCTTTTTAGGATCTACTTGAATACCTTTGGAGGAAATGTAATGGCCAAGCACTATCCCTTCGGTCATAAGTATGTGGAATTTTTCATGACTCAATGATAGGTTGGTGTCTATACAACACCTAAGTACCTTGTCTAAGTTTGTTTTAGCCTCTTCATAAGTATTACCATGGACAATAAAATCATCCATGTATACCTCAACACAATCGTTGACAAGATCTGTAAAAATGCTCAAAACTACCCTTTGAAAAGTGGTTGGGGCATTACATAAACCAAATGGAAAGACGCAATAAGCAAAGGTGCCCCAAGGGTAGGTGAAATTGGTCTTGTCCTGATCTTCTGGTGCTATGCAAATTTGGTTATAACCACTGAACCCGTCCAGAAAGGAGAAGAGCTTTTTACCTGCAAGAGTGTCCAATACTTGATCAATAAATGGCAATAGAAAATGATCTTTCTTAGTAGATTTATTTAATGCTCTATAATCGACACAAATTCTCCATTTACCATTTTTCTTAGGAACCACAACTAAAGAAGAAACCCATTGACTATCAGAAATATGATATATAAACCCGACGTTCAATAGTTTCTATAACTCCTCTTTAACTATGTCGCGCAAAGTGGGGTTAAGTCGACGTTGTGGTTGCCTAATTGGATGACTACCTTCCTCAATATAGATATGATGGGTGCAGGTATTAGGATGAATGCCATGCATGTCTTGGTATTCCCAGGTGAAGGCTTCTTTATTCATTCTAAGCATGGCAATAAGATCGTGGATTTGTTTAGGGGTGAGCTATGGATTAATGTTAAGTGTGCGATTATTTATAATTTCCATAATGAGAGATTGTGTTGGTGACTCAATGGCTAAGACTTGTGAGGTGGATGGCATATCACTTGATTTTACAGAAGATAAGAATGAGCCATATAAGCAATTATGGGGTAATAACTGATGTAGTGTGATAAAGTGTTGAACAAAGTGTGAACTCCCCACTAGTGGAAAATACCTTAAAGGACATTGAGTATTTATACCTGAATGGAGGACCATGCTTTCAAATATTTCATTAAAAGTATACCTATTCTTAAGGAAACTATTAAGAACATTATCCTCAGTAGGCTCTTCCATATCTAAGGCTTTATCAATTGTTAGGATTGTTAATGATTCAATCAAGTCGCTATCAATCCAAACGGGGTCCTTTGTCTCCAACAAAGGTTGTGCTGGTGGGTATAGAGTCAGTTGTTTCTTGTGCTCACCATTGGAAATAACCATGTTCTCTAATTGGCAATTGATAAATGCATTTGCTGCTGCTAACCAAGGGCGTCCCAAAATTAGGGGGTATCCCCCCAGCTTAATTTTTGGCTGCAAGATCACAAAGTCAGTTGGGTATTCCCATGAATCAATAGAAAGGATTGCATCTCTAATCATACCTTCAGGTTTGACCAAAGATCAATCTGCCATTTGAAGAACTGTAGGCGTAGGCCTAAGTCCTTCTAATGAAAATTTTTCTTTTGTTTCGTTTGTCATTACATTAATTGCAGCACCCAAATCGACAAGGGTATTAGGAATACTTACTTTACCAATGGTTACCTTAAAGATTGGACTCCCTGGATTGACATAATTTGGAATGGTAATGTTTCCAAGCATAAGGTCTGCCAACTTTCCAATGACTTGAACCATTGTTGGGTCTTGTTTCTTCCACTGCTTCCAGGTACATAGATCACAAATTGTTTTTGTATAGATAGGAATGTCTTTGATGGCCTGCAACAACGGAATCTTAATGTTAACATTGTGCAACTCATTAACAAAATCAAACTCAGGTTGAGAATCCTCCCTTTCTATTGGTGCATATTGAAATCATTCAGGAAAAGGGGGATCTTTGGCTGGCTCGATTTCTAACTCCTCATTGATTTCAGTAATGGTGGGCCTTTGAAGGGCCTTCCCTGACCTTAACTGAACTCCATCTACTTCTAATGTATTTATGGGATAGGTGGAGTAACTTGTTGTCTCATTATTATATACTGTTTGGGTGGCCTTATTGTTGGGGTTGGGCTGGGATGGCATTGATGTAGGTCTTGGTGGCTGGGTTGGATTAATAGGTGGGGCGTCTGATGATGGAAAAGTTGGAAATTGTGGCTATTGGTATGGGTTAATCATAGGAGGAGGTGGAAATTGTGATTGTGAGGGGAATAGTTGGTATGCAGATGGTTGTGGCGTTTGTGGTCTCCATGCTTGTTGCCATGACTGTGAAGTATATTGATACTGAGGCATCCATTGAGGGTATGGGGGTTTTTGCCAACCCCCATACCCTTCATACCACCCCGTTTGATAAGAATTGGGTTGGCTTAGTCATGGGGAAAGATAATTATTCATCATGTTGGGATGCATTGCTCGAGGTGGAAAGGGTCGCCTAGGGGCCATATAATGGACAGGTTCTTCAGAATATTCCATTTCGGTTACTCCTATAGGAAGAGGCCTCAAGGTAGAGTTCTTATTGATTTCTTCTAAAGATGAGATGTTTGTCCTATTGTATGGGCAATACTCACTACCATGTCTTTTATGACACGTTGGACAAAACATAGCTAGGGATTTTTTGGCTTCTTCTTGTTTCCTACGGGTGTAAAGAATGTCTATTTGTTTCCCCATATGACTCAACAAATTTGTTTTAAGGTCTTCAAGTAAATTGCCTATTTCCCTTTTTGTGATACCTGATGCATTGGTTGTGGCATAAGGCTTACTTGGATAGCTCCTTCCCGAATGTTGCGACCTCGAATAGTTCTTGCAAATATCACAAATATCATCAAATTCTATTTTAGAGATGAACATTCCCTTATCCTATTAAATTTAATGCTTCCATAACATCATCTCTTATCCCTCTAAGAAAAAATATTTTAATGGTATCATCATTTAGTCCCTCCTGACGAGACCGTTGAAGACTAAACATAAAATATTAATGGTAGTCTTCTACAGACTCATTTTCCTTTTGATTCATGTGAAAGATCTCATCCCAAACCTCCTTTGTCTTGCAGTATTCCTGGTACTTGTTCAAGAATAGCTCCTTCAAGACCGTCCATGTTCTAATATTTTGAAGGTTCATAAACCATAGTAGGGCGGCATCCTTTAATGTAGCTGGAAATAGTTTGAGTTTCTGTGCATCATTTTGGTAGTCATATCTGTGACACAACACATCAAATTCAAACAAAAACATGTCAGGATCTTCCATTGAAAGACCATGAGAAATGGGCAAAGCAGAATGAGGAATATTTTTCATAGGGGCATCTCTTCTAGGATCTATGATTGGGAACTCAAAAGTGACTGGGTTATTGTTGGTGAATGCCCTATTGTGATTGTTGTGATTGTTGTTGTTGTTGTCATTATTATTGTTGTTATTATTATTGGGATCCATGACTTCAAATGCCCACGGAGTAAAATAAGTTTTAAATGGCTTGTGGCTTTCTTCAGAAAATGGACCAACTTGATCCCCATAAGATTTTTGGAAAATTTGTTCAACTTTTTTGCGTAATTTATCGGAAGAGCTTGGTTGGGTATTTGCAGGTGTCTGAATAATGGTGGTCTCAATAGAACATTTCTCAAGAGCAGGTTCAGGCAATTCTAGTGATGGCAACTTACTTTTTGGTTTCTCTTGAGTCAAGGTACTTGTCTCAATGGGTGACTTTGACTTATCTTGCAATTCTTCGGGTTGTGGGCTCTCAATAGATGGTGCTAATTTATTTTTGGATTTTTCAGGTTGCGAACTACTTCCCTTTTCTTTTCTAATAAATCTTCCTCTACTATCCCTATTACGATTCATGCACCTAAATGAGCTATGATAAAGAAAACCAAAGGTAATTATCCAAACGAGGTCGACTATCGCATGGATTTTCTCCTTAGCAAAATGCTCCTAACTTGGTTTACTAGAAATGCAGGTCTTTAACACCATTCCCCGACAACGGTGCCAAAATGATTGGATAAAATTGTGGTTTCTAAATTACTCTTTAAATTGGGTTTGATGTACTTTTTGGAATGGTTCCTCAGTTCATCCTAAAGCGTCAATTCGAGAATGTAGGCTTTTGAACTGTGTTGTGGAAATATGCCGAAGAGTCACAATTAACAAACCAAGGGCTGATGGATGCAACCTAATATAATTTACTTATGGGCAGAATTCGGATTAATAGACTTCTTGTCACAAATGTTACAGGAACCTGTGAAGAAATAGTTCTGCACAGAAACAGATTATTGACACTTAACAAAAGAGTAGTAAAGTAACAAAATATAAATCTATCTTGAAAATAATGTTTCACAAAGTTAAAGTTGAACTACTGAAAACAAACCTCCAATACTAC
The DNA here is from genome assembly GCA_007115665.2 of Sequoiadendron giganteum. Taxonomy (NCBI): domain Eukaryota; kingdom Viridiplantae; phylum Streptophyta; class Pinopsida; order Cupressales; family Cupressaceae; genus Sequoiadendron; species Sequoiadendron giganteum. The sequence continues at coordinate 408,645,176 of CM021106.1, forward strand.
TTAATGAAAATTCAAAACAATCCCATTAACTTATTCAAACTGCTCTTATGTTTAATGATTTGCATATATCAGCAAACAACTATTGAATAAATACAGATTGTATTGGTAAGAATTTGAAAACTCTATACCAATTAAATACCTTCGTGGAAATGAATCACACAACAAAAGATTTAGACAACAATATAGTAATGAAATAATTAAACAACTTATAAATTCAAAGCATACATTACCACACACACAATCTAATGCAATAATCACCAATCAACTGAGGAAGTGGGCCCTGCCTTCATTGGTCATTGGATGATAAAAATCACATTCACAGAATTATTCTACTATCACTTCCATTCATCCAAACAATCATAGATAGAGTATATAGAAAATCACCACAGTTTTGCTTTTAATTATGTATATTGATATCCAGTTTTAGCGTACATGCATATATATACATATTGAAGCTACCTATATGTCTAACGGTCTTTCAGATGTAATCGATAAAAAAATTTGGTTGTTAGTGGCGTTCAGCCAACAACCTCTAGTCAAAATATTTTTGAAGTCTTTTGAAAGTTTTCCAAGAACAACGTAACAACCTAAAACAAAATGACTAATCTTTGATGAGTAAAAACAAAAATGAAAATATAACTTTAGCATTTTGGTTATCCTTCCACCGATATCCTTCATGTGCGCTATCAACCATTAAACACTTCATGTCACCAGAATAAAAAAGACAGTTAACTACAGTCAACAAAATTGGTATTTTCACTAGTTTTAACCTTTTCTTCTATTTCATAAAATACCGTCTGTTCATTAACAAAAAGTGATAGGAATGACAGGAGACACTAGGAAAGATGACAAGGTTTGACACAAATAAGAGGTAAAAGTTTGACACATTTTTCCCTCATCACATGTTTTTCAAAAACATTCTTTAAAATTGGTGCATCAGAACTTTGCTTCCAAGAAGTAACTTACCAAGTTCGACTTTTGATTGAGGTGTAGAGCTTAGGACTTAATTCTTAACATACCTCTACATTCCTCCATAAGTTGCATGCAAAATCATCCCTTTGGGGCATGAGGTAAGCCTACCTAAAAGAGTGTACCTACCTAAGGTGACTTGATTGATGCATGCCAAGGTTACTTTATTGACATCAAACATTTGCTTGAATTAAAATGAACATATCAAAACAAGCATTAAACATGGTTATCTTCAAACCCTTTAGACTTAGTGTGAATACTTTGCAAAGAGCACTATATTTTCACTCCTTGAAATATATCTTAAACAAATATGTTTAAGGTTTCTAAATATTTAGGCTTAGATTTCAAGTTACACTAAGAACAAAGTCAACATTCAAAACTATGGCTTTAGCATTTCAACTTTTACGAATTTTGAGCTTTTGTGGAAGGAAACGTGCTTAAAGTTATAAACATTTAGGTTCAAATAGTTTTGATTGTTGTGTTGCATGATATCACTTGCCGAAATATCAAAATAGATCAAACAAAGACATCAAATCTACAAAATCTATCCAAACTGTTGCCAACACAAAAACTAGAAAACAAATTTGCATAAAATACTGCTATTGTTGTTGTTTCTACCACACTTGACTAAAACTAGTTGCAATCGACCTAATATAGGCCACATTTTCTCTCTGCCTTATGATAACTACTAGTAAAAACCTATCACTTTTGAAAAATAGAACACACTTGATCTAGAATCTGTCATAGTTGATCCTGCTGGTGTTTTTTTCCAGCTGAACCCTGCAATTCTCTAAGAGGTAGCCAATCTCTATGTTTAAGAATCACAAAAGCTAGTGGCCAACTAATAGGTAAATATTCTCAAGCCCTTACCCCTACTCTTTAGGCTCTATGGGACCAAGGAGGGTGTCCCTTATTGTGTTCATGTGATATTTCCTGCCTCAAGAACACTTCTATACATAGATCCCTTCCTACTATATGCAAATAGACACAACTCATCTAAGGTTTGGCTGACCTCTAGACAAACTACCATCTATTGATAGGAATTAATTGACATGTTAATTACATATATCACAATTGAAATATTTAATGACTTTGAGTTTAATAATTGTTTCTGAAGTACAAATCAATGCCTAACTCTAGGCCACAAAGTCAAATACAAAATCATAAAGACAAGTTCATCAACAAAGAAACTGCAACCAGTGGATTCAAACTACTAATGTATCACACCAACAGACCCACTCTTATTATCACCAAAATTCTTCTTACAAATCCATCCCGCACACTTAAAATCACAATTATATGTTCAAAGTAATTTAACTACTTCATTGAAATAGAACCATGAACAAATAATACAGTCTCAAGGAAATTGAGATGACAAATTCAAGAAATTGAGATGAAAAAGTCAACATACTTTGTGTTATTAAATTTATCTGGCTGAAAGTATACAAAACTGGAGACAATTCTGATAATAGTTATGCCTTGCTTGCACAAAATGGTTGATATTTACTCATAAAATTGAAACATTACAATTGGATATTCAATACATGACTCAGACTCAACAGTATTCTACCCAACCCCATATAGAAATCTAGAACCCTTACAATGAAAAAAGAATGCGAAGAAATAGAAGGAAGAAAATCCCTAGAACTGATCCGTTGATGACATCTGGAAGCTTCATGCACCATTGATCTGCACAAGAAAATATTTGGAAAACCTCTCTCTTCTCTCTTCCCCCTTTGCAACTTTTCCTTTTATTTAAAACAAAAAGGCACTATGTATCCTTGCCCATGCCTTTTGAAGATGTTTGCACATACTGCACAACATATACGATGACATCACCTTTATTTGTGTGTGGCTCGCACGATGATACCATGTGGCCATGTATTTCTTGGCCATTGATCTCTAGAATTTTCCCTAATGTTTCCTCCATTCTCTACAACCTTTGCTTGGCAACTTCATGGGTCATGGCGGTGAGAAAATTGTTTACAAGTCCTATGCCAAAATTTACAAGGTAGCCATCGAACCTCAGTGGATGTATCACTTCATTCGTGGATCCCACACATCTCTTACGAATCCCATTTCAACATGATCCTACTCTTGAAATGATTTGGAAATGAAAACATATATGTTGCTACGAGGGAATCATTATTCGGCCTCTCAAAAATGACCCCACTTCAGTGCATTGGATGCCTCATACATTGCAGTCAACACCACCTCTAGATGCATTTGGGCTTGCAATGTCAAACTCGACACCCTTCAACTCCTCAACTCATGGCACAAACTTTAAACCAGAGGAAATAGCGGCCAATTTTTAGCATAGACCTTTCCTTATTTATGCACCACACCTCACATATGGCTCGATCCACCTTAAGCTGCACATAGTCTCCATGTATCCATCATTGGATCCTTCCTCCATTTGCACATGCAGGAAGGATAATGACAGCGGAAATGGAAATCGATGGTATAATTACCAAGTGCATTTTCCGCAATCATGGCATGGTTCATCACATTTGTTTGGAGGTTCTTTTCTGAACAGTTCACTTGCCTTCGCCATTAATCTTGTGCAGGCCAAGTGGGGAGGATGTCAAAAGAGATGCAATCTAGCTTTACACATGACAGTTGCATTTTCTTAATAGTTTTTGAGGCCTTTCAACAGTTCATTTTGTTTAGAACATCTTTATGGCACTACACCAAAAGGGTTTCCTCACCTAGTGTTGACACCATTCTCACTGCAAATGCAATTTCTCTTTACACTCCATGCATGCGTTCTCCTATGGCATTCACTTGGGGATTACTGAGGTCCCCACTATTAACAAATCCATTTTGTGCATGAGGCTGGCCATTGCACTAACTCGAATACTACCACACGAGCTTTCTAAACCAATGATACATTCTCAAGGATTTCAATGAGACTGATGTTTAAGAGAAAAATGATTTCTGCGAAAGTTGCATAGATGAATCATCTAGAGCAGCTGCACTAGGATATAACTAGCCATTCCTCCATTTAAAAACAAAACACTTTGCTTTACACTGAGGTAGAATACCATACAAAAATGAGCAATCCCTTCTATTTTGTCCAATGACCTCGGTGGAGACTCCTTGGGGATATAATTTGCATCATACTCCAGGTCATGATTCATTGTAGACTCGTCTGTAAGTGTTATAACAACAATATGTATTAGGATTCCCATGAACAATTGAAAGAAGAGATCGATGTGATTATCATTTATAAACAAGTGCCCTCCCACTTCAGCAATGCTAATTCATAGAATACACCTTTCAAGATCTTGTAAAAATGGATAACCGGTTACTACAAACTCCAATGGTCTATCATCTCTAAGAATTTAGAGAACAGATTGACATATATTCTTGGTCAGAACTTGGGTTGCTTGTGTAAGAACAAAAAAAGCTCAAACAACATAGAGAAAAATCAACTTGTCATCTTCAATGTTTTGTATGTCCTTCACACCAATAGATTCCAGTGTTTCCATGGTATATTCTTCAAGTAATGGTTGTAATATGGTTTTGATACAATTTGGCTTTCTCTGCTCTAGTGCATCAACTCTTTGTCATGTGCTTAAATATTCGACCCTACAGTAAAGTGGAACTCGGGGCACCCACATTTAGATACTAGTATCTACCCCATATACTTCCAAATATCTTGTAGCTGTTCAAACAACTTGGAAAGAGTAAATAATGTTGTTCATTAATTCCATGGTGGCTGAAAGTGAAACATCACCTTCTACATAACACTCCAACTCTTCGTTAGTAGTACCAAATATAGGATCAAGAGAAGAACACACCTCATCCATTTGAAAGGAAAGATTGTCATGGATGCAAACATGAAACTTCCATGTGACTGCACCATTCCAAGTAATTTACTTGAAACATATACAACATTTCAATACTTACAGTCTTACAATAAAGCAGGTCGGGTCTCCATGTGGGCCCGACTAAAAAAAAAATCATTTTCAAACAAGTTTCATGCTGAACTGACTCGAAACAACGTCTGAATGTTTCTGGCATGAAGACTTGAGGTGGGTTGTCACTAAAATACGCTTTTAGGCATTTTTGTAGAATAGTCAAAATTGGTCAAGTTGACTCTGGAATCACCCCAGAAAACAGGTCAAACGACCTCCCGAAACTATAAAAACTTGTAGGCATGCAGACATTTGACCCAAGAATGGAGTGCAAAAGACGATTCGGAAAACAGGTTTCTAGGTGCAAGATGTTAAATACCAAAGTTTCTCAGTTGGACTTTTGTACATCTACATTTGTTCAAAACCAATTTGGACTCACCAAATTGCCATTTTGAAAAAATATCAAATCAACTTATGAGAGGCTTCCACTAGAAACATAAGCTCATTTAGATACACTCAGCATGTGTGCAAGAGGGATTTTCTTGAATCATCATTCATAAAAAGATATTGAAGGTCAAAGTTGACCTCCTTGAAAAGTTTCAAAAAATGCAGGTGCAAAACTAAACAAATTGCATTTGCTTTTGATCTTGAAAAAATAGCAAATCAGATCATGAAGCTCTGAAACTGGACCAGGGAGTACATTTATGTATGGAGAATAGGGAGAAGCAATCATTTCATCATGAAAATCCTCCATCTGTGAGATATTAGCTCGAACAAGAGGCTACTTTGAAGAACTAAAAGTTTGCAAACAATAGAAAAGTGCCAAAACCGTCCAGCTTCGCTTTTCAAAACCCTAAAAAAACTTATTGTGGGAAGTTTAAAATTGACATACATGTTCATATATGTCACATGAGTGGTCCCACCAAGGGGCTTGGCTTGAAAATCAATAGGCTCTGAAATGTGACCCTCCAAAGTAGGTTATTTAGGTAGATTTTTAGGGGTACCTCTGAATGTGCAAAAGCAAAAAAAAATCAATATGGGCACTTCAATTTTTAAGGTGCCAATAGATCCTATTGTTACCACACTTGAAAAATTTTCTTGGCTGTAGTTAGCCAAAATCTGGCCACTCTTGATCGAAACAGTCGCTTTCACCTACATAGATTTATCTGGTGAAAAATTTACACATAGAGGCCACTTTTGAGAAAACATGTCGTAGTTGACTTTCAAATTTGGCCACAATCGACCAAAATCTGGCTGCTTTTGATATATTTTACTGCTGTTGTCCTAAAATCACTGCTTTTGCTCTGTTTTTTGGTAAAACTTAGAAGATTGATCTAAAACTAATTACAAATCTTGTGAGAACAAAAATAGTTAGACTCCCAAAACATGTCATAAATCACATCAGTCCATCATCCATTTGCAAAAAAAAAACACTCTAAACTACTTTTAGGATTCAAAATCAAAACAAACAACTTGGGTCATTCCTTCAATCAAACTTCTAAGATATCAACATTTGCTTCAACCTAAAGGCTAGTTCAAGTAGATTTCTTGCAACATATCCTCTAGAAAAATGAAATGAAATATCCATCCAAGTCTTTCAACATTGTGAGTCCCAAAAATAGCTTCATTTACCAAATATCATTCACTTTACAACCATTTGGCATCTAATTGCTCTAATTCAACAAACAAATCTAACAACACCTATCATACAACCAAGTCTCACATAAATTGAAGGTGAGAAAATAGATATTATCAGTAATCATATAGCCAGGTCTCACACTTTATGACCATTTGGCATCAAATTGCTCCAGTTCAACAAAAAAATCTAATGACACCTATCATACAACCAAGTCTCACATAAAATTGAAGGTGAACAAACATATATTATCAGTAGCTTGAGAAGCTTCATATTTGATAGAAAAAAAACACCAACCTAGTGGAGAAACACAACTAATATCTTGGACAAAGAGGAATGAAAAGTAGATCTTGTGGACCGAAGGCCTATATTACCACCACCTACATGGCAATAGATACCATCCTTTCAAAACAGAAAACACCAAAAACACTCAAAAATTAAAAAAACAAAAAAAACCCAAAAACAAAAAATTCTTTTATTTCCATAGTTAGAAATCACCAAACTTCCACAACAATCTTGATGCTTTTTTATGATAACTACGTGATCACAACATAGAAAAAAGATGGAACCAAACAAAAGTAGCTCTAGCATGCCCTTGAAAAACACCACAAATGATGGAAGTGACCGATGGGGTTAGACCTAATGACCTTGTAACTCCTTGAAAGGAACCAACATTCAAAGAAACATCAAACCAACCACCAAGTGAGGGGGAAGTAATATGTAGAAAATAAGAAATGATGGATAAGTCATCCCAAAACCCAAAGAATGTGGTCATAGAAGAAGTGGATAGTGAGAAAGAATTAGATGAGGAAGAATTCTTTCAACACTCCAACAATCCCAAGGTACTTAAACTGATGGGAAAACTCCTAGGAAAAGATCCAAATGCCTACTTCTTCAAATTATCACAATGTGGTGCTAAGCTTCCTATAGAATTTAATGTGGAAGGTTTTAAGGATCTTAACCTCATTCCATTAGGGGATAACTCAGTTGTGAGAAAAATACCCACACCAATGGAGATCTTTGAACATTCCACCAATCTTCTCACAAAGCAATGCCAACCTAAACAACAACCAATGGACAACCCTTTGTTTAGGAAACCATCCCAAATCGAGCAAGCAATAGTAGCCCAACCTGTTTTTCCCCTATTAATCAAAACAATAGCCCAACAATATCAAGGAGGTCCATCTGAATCTATGCCACAAGGTAACAACCCACCAATAGGACAATACGTTTCCCAAAACACTTCATATATTGACCCTTCCCACAAGATACAAAATCAACAAGGGAAATTTCCATAAAAAAACTCTCAACAAGGTTACCACAAACGAACTACTTAGGAAACCTTCAAACAAATCAACAACATCAACAAGGTGTGCCATAAGGTACCCTTTTCAATCAACAAGGTGTGCCACATGGTACCCTTCCCCATAAACATCAACAAGGTTTGCCACATGGTACCCTTCCCAATCAATAGTTCCAACAAGAAGGTGTACCACTAACGCACTATCAGGGTAACCTTCAATACAATTTGTCCCAACAACAAAGGTGTATCATCAACAAACTACTAGGGTAACCTTCAAAATAATTCACCCCAATAGCAAGGTGTACCACCAATGTACTATCATGGTACCTTTCCCAATCAACATCAACAAGGTGTGTCACATGGTACTCTTCCCAATCAATAGTTCCAACAATAAGGTGTATTGATAATGCACTATTAAGGTAACCTTCAATACAATTAGTCCCAACAACAAGGTGTACTACCAATGCACTACCAGGGTAACCTTCAAAACAATTCACCCCAACAGCAAGGTGTACCACCAATGCACTATCATGGTACCCCTCTTCAACAAAATAAACAAGGACTTAACCCTCCTTTCACACAACAAGAACTTAATACTCCTTCCACACAACAAGGAATTAATCCTCCTTCCATTCAACAAGGACTTAATAATCCTTCTCCACAACAAGGACTTAATCCTACTTACATTCAATAAGGACTTAATAATCCTTCCCCACAATAAGGACTTAATCCTCCTTACATTCAACAAGGATTTAATACTCTTTCCCCACAACAAGGACTTAATCCTCCTTACATTCAACAAGGGCTTAATACTCCTTCCACCCAACAAGGACTTAACCCTCCTTACATTTAGCAAGGCCTTAACCCTCCTTACATTCAATAAGGACTTAATCCTACTTCCACCCAACATGGTTACCAAGGTCCTATACCTCCAAAATACCCAACTTATGACCAAACAAACATTTTGGAACAAGAAGGCTACTACACACAAGATCCACAAACAAACGTACCAAACACAGAGGTAGGCATGCAAGTACAAGCCCTAAATCAAAAGATATTGGATATCCAGATTGGAAAACCAAAGAAGACCTACACTCTATAGGATCATTCCCTTTAGATCACTCTATTACTATGCTAACCTTCCCAAAAAAATTTGAAATACCAAACTTTGACAAGTACAAAGGAAAAGGCGATCGAGTAGAACATGTGCAAGATTTCTTGGTAGCTTGCATGGAAGTGCAAAACAATGATTTTACCTAATGAGAATTTTTCCATGCGGTCTTATTGGTCATGCTATGGAATGGTTCTGCCATCTACCACCAGGTATTAGGAGTTTTGATGAGTTGACTAACAAGTTTTTGAATCACTTCTCATTCAACATAGAACAAGATGTCACCATCACTGACCTCTATAAGATTAAATAGAGCCAAGTGGAATCCTTTACATCCTACCTACAAAGATGGAGATATAAAGCTAGTAGATTCAAGTAGCCTATTCTCGACAAAGAACTTACAGATATCTTTGTTTCCAATGTCCAAGTAGAAATCAGCTACCAAATCACCATGTTGTGCCTCGCTAACTTCAAAGAGACTATTGAAAAGGTACTACACATTGAAAGAGATCCCATCGCAAGAGGAGTCATTCAACTAAACAACTCAAAAGACAACCCTTCTAGTTTGAATGACAAACCCAAGATTTGGGCCAAGAACAAAAATGTTACCAACGATGGGGTAGTTGATGATAGAGCTGTATGGAACTTGTAAAATCCCAATGTATCACAAAACAAACCCCAAGTTGCACAAACGAGCTTCGCTCCCAGCAACGTACAAAAAAATCAACTTAGCTATCCCCAAAATAATCAATTGGATACACATAGACAAACCAGAGAGGAAAACAAAGATAATATAACCAACCAAGGAGGAAATTTACTCAATTAGAAGAAACCCTTGAGAAAATCATGCACAAATTAGTTCAACAAAACCTCACCAAAGTCAACGAATGTCCAAACTACGAAGAGCCAAGTTTTAAAACACCATGGTACAATGAAAAAGACTTATGTGATTTCCACAAGATCAAGGGACATACGATGAATAACTGCATGAGACTTAAACACATAATACAAGACTTAATCATTAAAGGAGAAGTGGATATCGAACAACGTCTTGGAAACAAAGACCTCCAAATCTACATGAATCCAATTCCTAATCATGCTAAGAAAAATGACAAATGGAAAGAACAAAACTATCACAATGCCAACTACACCTATGGTGACACCGTCTTAGGTACACTCTCCCAAGTAGATGATCATGACACTAGGGTCAATGTGTTAACTATACGAGGCAGGGACCCGAAATGTAATGTAACTACTTGTCGAGGGAAAGTCACAATACAAGGAGCCCCAGCTAAACCCACAACTAAGTCATCCAATGACTATAGTATTGTGGAACAACTCCCTCTTTGATCTCCATCCTAGAGTTGTTGAAATTATCACCTGCACATAGGTAAATACTAGAGAAAGCTTTGGAAGCATCAGTCCCTAATGACCTCAATCTTGATCAGTTTCAAGCCATGTTTGGCAAAATAATGACCAATCATCATTTAGTCTTTTCCAAGAAAGACCTTCTGCAAAAGTCATTCCACAACCAATTCCTTTATATAGAGGTTGGTTTCCATAAACATATGGTCAAAAGAGTATTGAAGTCATTCCACAACTAGTAAATAGATATCCAAGTTCCTCTTGAATTATCTGATATGTCGATATGGAATTCTCCAAACCATCATAACGAACAATGTAACCCTTTTTAAAAACAAATATTTCAAAGAGCATTGTTCCAAGTTATCTATCCAACATAGATTCTCCATGCCCTATTACCCCCAAGGAAATGGTCAAGCTGAAGCGTCTAACAAAACCATCCTAGAGATAATACAAAAGATTATTAATGACACCGGTCGTGATTGTCATCTACAACTGAACCCAACCCTATGGGCTTACTGAACCAATATTCATACACCTATAAGTGCCACACCATTTTCCTTGGTCTATGGATTTGATGTTGTCTTACCTATCGAAGTAGAAATCCCTTCACTGTGTATATCACTAATAGGCATGGTTAGCAATGAAGAGTATCAGGTATCCAGATTGAATGAGTTGGAACTCTTAGATGAAGGGAATTTGAGCACGTTAAACCATCTCCAGGTTTATCATAATCAACTCAAATAAAGCTACAATAAAAAGATAAAAAATAGGAACTTTCAAATTGGTGACTTGGTACTCAAGAGAATCAGAAGGTATAGCTAAATCAAGATGGAAAAGGTAAGCTCGAACCCAACTGGTTAGGACCATTCATTATCACAATAAGCTACGACTCAGGAGACTATCAATTGGCTACTCCTGAAGGGGAACCTTTAGCCAAACCTCATAACAACAACCACCTCAAGAAGTTCTTCACATGAGCACATCATAATACCCTAGGAAAGAGGGTAAAAATTTAAAAAAAAGCGAAAAAATAAAAAAGAAAGAAAACAGTAAATAGAAATAAAAAGTTATTTAAGTGAAAACCACTTTGTGGCACTTCTAAAAAAGGCACCATAGTGAAAACCTAGCAAACAAGAGATACATTTAAATAAGACTTGAATTGCTATCTATCAACACTATCTGGAGCATCCACCCATTTGTCCCATAATAGAACATGTGTCCAACCATGGATTGATGACTGATTAAGTATTGAATCTTGTTGCACTATCAACATTCGTATCTTAAAGGTAATCTTGTCTCAAACTGGGGGCAACATCCCAAAACTAATAGTGGATTAAATCCTTGTGCATCCAATCATGGTCAAAAACATAAAAATCAAAAACATCCAAAAAACAAACAAAATGAAAACAAAGTCAAAAACATCAAAATCCCAAAAACAAGCTAGTCTTTGAGTCAAACTACATGGTCTATGCGTGTATAACATAAGAAAGGCTTATCATCCCCCGAGGCCTTAGGTCAGTCCCCTTAAGTATCTATCATGGTTTCTTTCAACTTAGTCCAAAAAATTCAAAATCCAAAAACATTCAAAAAATAGAAAGTATCAAAAACATGTTCATATCAAACCAAGGAAACTACAAGCCTCTATATGTACAACGTAGGTAGGACTTATCTTTGATGAGCCCCTGAGGCCCTAGGTTAGTCCCTTGAAAACAAAAAAAACAACATCAAATAAACTCATAAAATAAAAAAGGTCCTACCTCCATCATTAACAAACACAATAAACTTTTCATCCATAATAAACAAATCGTCACACTCACCCTTTGACAACACAAATAGAAAACAAAACAAACATCAAAATCAAAAATTCCAAAGTAAACATTGAAACAATTAGACAACTATCAAGTGAAAACAATGCCAAAGTGTTAACTACCTATCTATTAAAAATTCACCAAAAACATCTTGAGATATGCCTTAATGGGTCCGTTCCTACAATAGACATAATCAACACTGGATAACAGCCTAAAACCTCAATGAAAAGTGGTATTGCAATATTGTTTATCTTTTTTATAGTCTTATCTTTTTTATTTATCGTAATATCACATTCTTAGGATCTCTTGAGGATATCCATAAGGATTTAGAGAAGAAGGAATGATGGTATTAACAATCTATTTTTGGTAGTTCTATTTGTAAGATGTTTTTGTGATACTACCACAACAAATACTTGCTTTATTTTATGTATGGAACTTGTTTTGAGACAATTCATGTAGCAATTGCATGTTAGGTATTTCATACTTCTCTGTGTAATTGGTCCAAAAGTTTTAACACAACTCTACCATATATCCTAACAAGGTTTTTATATGTCTGGTATGAGCAAGAATATTCTTTGTATGTTGAGTCAAAGTCCATGCAATAGATACAAAAGCCACCTTGGTTATCAATACCCCATTGCATTGTTTTTGTTTGCTACATCAAAAAGGATTGTTATAGATACAAATCCTCTATTCAGAGAAAAATAAGCTCATCAGTAACTAACAACATCAAATTTCTATCCATCATCGAGCATTTCTTCTAACTAACAACATTCATCCTACATAAAATATTATTAGTACCACATTCATCCTACATCCACAATTTTGTCAATTTACATATCATGATGATAATAAAGCAATAAAAACATCATGTATCATGTATAATTAACATCCATCATATATCAACATCGATCATATACTTAATAAAACAATCATATAATAAGATATGATACCATCCATCCATCCACATCACATGCATACATTAGAAAAGTATAAAAAATATGTAGAATCATACATCATCATCCATGGTCATATCATGAACATATAATGAAGTCAAATCAAAACATGTATACCTCATATATATCATCATAAAAAATGAGAATGGTAGGTACATCATCATATAAACATGTGTGATATCATAATACAAAAAATACATATATACAAGGCCTCAACTAGGTCGATGAATGTATATACAAATTCATGTCTACAATATAAGTCTATGAACAATAAACAACTTAAAGATGAAGAGCAAATAAGTCCTACTGCCTAGTCGAAGGTGGAGATCTCTGATGGTGATGGATTTGATGTGGAGAGGGTTGTGGCATAACGAGTAGTTGATCTGGCTGCCTCATTGACTGGTCATCAGAATCGGTTGCAATAGTGGTTGTGCTAGTCTCACCAAACCTAGGACGTCTCTATGCTATAAGATTCGATAGCCTCAGACAATGTCTGATAGTAGGTGGCTTCCCTCATATACTGATCTTGCTCTGCTTTGAGAGCATCACACTCTTATAGGAGGGTATCCCTCTCAACTGTAATGACTCGAACCTGTGCCTTAGCAACAAGATGATGCCCAATCTTAGTATCCCACTACTACCTAAAGCCATCCCTCTCCTACCTAGTTGTGTTTCTCTCGATAGTCAGAGTAACAACTCGAGCCTCCACGACCTGTCACCACACTACCTCCACATCTCTGGAAGTTTTCATCTGAGCTAACTAAACTACTCCATCTCTAGGTGGTGGACTTGAAACTTGTGCTTGGTCCTTTTGCATAGGATCGTCTTGTCCATCCTACCGACCATCCTTTATAGCTCTCTCCAACTGCTCAAGAGTGATTGGAAGTCATTGTCTCTCCCCTTTGCACCCAGTAATACCCTCTCTAACCATAGTTGGCACACCACCATCATGATCTATAAAGCGGAGAGGAATCTGCATAGCCCACCACTGATCATAGTCTGGTGTGATCCTAGGATTTGCATGTCCGAATGGCCACCCCCACCCAAATATAGCAAGTGCTCTGAAATCTACAACAACTCCATCATGGTCTTCTTGAAGACCCCACACTAAGACCTCTCAAGTGGTCCTCCCAAAATAAGCCTCGTAATCGGCCCCAAAGTGAATCTTCCACTCACCAAACTGGTGCATAAACCTATTAGGTAGATATCTCTAGCATAGTATGTACATGAGACATAATCTAATAGTTTTTTCTACAAAATGGAAGATTCTCCTAGTCGTCGTGCCAATGCACAATCTAAATATGGCCTCCAAACAAAACCTAACATTTCATCAATCACACGGTGCTAGTAATGTAGCTGCCCAAGAAAAGTATAATATAGAAAATCACCATATCTATATGAATAAGGATCCTCTAGAGCCTGATCCAAGATACCATCAAGTCTAGTAACTGGGATATGCTCCCAAGCCAACACATGCAGTAAAGTGACACCAATAGAAATAGAACTACCTCCACAATAGGCAATCTCATGCATGTCTCTATATAAGTAAGTTAGGAGACACAGGCCCCATGCATATCTGGTACCGTGATCAAGCATCTTCTTGATGCATATGCCCCAACCAATGGGAAATTGTATGCCTCACCGATCAAGAAGGATGAGCCTCAAAACCAAAGAACATAGAACAAGTGAAATCGGATCTGCACTACCACCAAACTGAGATAGGCCTATCTTAGACTCATGAACCTGAAGGAACTTAACAACAAGTACTCGGTGCATAACATGTGTACCCTATTGTATGGAATAGGTCACAAGCTCTCCATGAATAGGTACACGAAGAATCCTCCATACATCCTCCAAGGTAATGGAGGCCTCCCTAATAGGTAAGTGAAAAGACGATGTCTTTGAATGCCATCATTTCACAAGGGCAGTCATCATAGCTCTATGGAATTTGATAGTCAACATGTAACATATGTTTCGTAACCCCACATCATCTAGTACATCTCACTCCAACTCCTGAAAACTAGTGATCAAATCAAACAATGCCCACGGTCGTCGCTCCCTCGACATAAGCGGCTTGAGATCTACCTGCAACCATTCAACCCACAATGTTAACAATTTTCTATGAAAATGCGAAATACATCTCAAATCACAAATAAACTAGCTTAAAATTCTAAAATAGTCAAAAATATTTTTATTTTTTTTAAAACAATATTCTTTTAGCAAAAGTGGTAAAATCAGCAAAAAAGGGTCATTGTTTTGTCAAAAGCAATAGAGAAAATCAAAAGCATTAAAAACATAAAATGAGAACATATATCACAAAAGCGATTTTTTTTCACAAGAGCGGTCTTTTAACTTCAAAAAAGTCAAAAGCGAAAATCTAAAGCTAAGGTAAAAACAAAGGCAAAAATTTAACTCAAAAGAAAACATATAACTCAAGTGCGAGCATAAAATGCAGAAGCGGAATATTTTTTAACATCAATAATGGTCAATTCGATGCAAAAGTGTGAAAAACATAATATTATTGTTGTCGCTTATTTTTACTTCATGCATTAATTACACAAAAATGACAAGACAAAAATAGGAAAGGGAAGGGTACATATTGGGGCACCGATGCCTACAAGCCGCCCGAATTCATGAACCACATCCATGCGATGTAGCACTCCTTGAATCCTCAACATAGCTCCTTGACAATTGACAAATCATGAAATCTAGAGGCAAAAAATTACTATAGGCTCAGAATGCAAATGAGGTAATTTGAACCCTAATTACCTATTTTAACCCTCCAAACCCTATTTTTTTACCTAGGAAATATTCCTAGGTTAAAATTAGGAGCTCCCAAGAATATATGAACTATCAATGAGAGTCCTATAAGCTTAAAATTTCAACCTCCACACATCTGAGTTGAAATAAAACATTGTCACAAGCTCGACCTAGAAAAATATTTTTTTGGCCAACCTCTCGAGGGAGCAACCTAGCATCCTACCATCATTCTACTGATCGATGGGCCATATAATTTTTTTCAAATCTTGATCTTAACATCAAATTCTTTGAAACAAAGCAACCAATACTTTGTCTCGAAGAGGGGCAAAATGTAGACATGTAAAAGTGACCTAACACTTATCACACATCTTGAATGACATTTTCTCATCATCGACACCATTATCACCTAATATCACTGCATTTCACATAAATTACATCAAGAAACCTAATTTTCTCTATTAATTGAATAATATTACTTATTTAATTAATTCTCTTTTTCATCATTTTTGACTAATTAAATAAATTTCATTTATTTAATAAAGTCCTAATCTAACTTTATTCTTCCTGATTAATTAAATAACATCAATTATTTAATTATGTCGCTAATTTACCCTATTCCCATAAATCAATTAAATCATTAAAACATAATATTTTAATTAAATCATTTTCCCCTAAACTTGAATAATTAAATAAATTATTCAAAACATCATTCAAAAAGGTCAAAACAAACAAATACAACTTTGTTTGCAAAAGTCAAACATGATTTGCATGTTCAACTCAAAAAGAATTAATTAATTAATTCAATTAATTAATTACCTTCATCCAATTTCATGATTGAGGAAATTATGATCCCCAATTGCTCACTCTAATTTTTTGACTGATTCATCTATTCTTCAATCCCACTAAAAGTTCAATCTATTTCCTCAATTCCATTGAACACTCAAATTTATTTCTTCAATCACACTGATTACGTAATCAAAATCCATTGATTCTTCCCATCTAATTCCTCTCAACAGTTTTGAACTGTTTATCACGATATTCTACTATGCGATCTCGATCATTCATTTCAAAACAAAAAATCTGTATAACAACCTCATTTCTTCTCAAAAACAATAAGAGAATTGACATCTTTTACACAACGAAGTAATGCCAAATTAATCATTGAAGATTTTACATACATCTTCGATCAACATTGTGCAGGTTTGAAACTTTTTCTACACACAAATGAAGGCTTTGCATTGATACAATAATGATGCAACATCTTTGCGAATATACTTCGACACAGGATGGGTAACTTTATGTTTTATTGAATTCATTATTCTTTTTTTTAATTGCTTTCTTGAATTTAGGATTTTATATTGTTCATTTCGGGAGAAATGGGTATGAATCATCTACTTTTTGTTTGAATTAGATTAGTTCAATTCATTCATTTTGATCTTATTGCATTTATTGATTTCCCCCTTACATAGTTTCATCTCTCCCTTTCTCCTTCTACCATAGTGAGCTAACCTTTTTCTCTCTATCTCTCCTTAGATACTTTATCTCTATCTCATTCATTTTATTAGTCTTATCTTGTACATCAAGAAATTATCTAGCTATGAGTTGGTTTCATCTCTCCCTCTCCTTCTACCATAGTGAGCTAACCTCTCTCTCTCTCTCTCTCCTTATCTATACCTAAGTTCTCTCTCTATCTCTCCTTAGATACTTCTCTCTATCTCTTTCATTTTATTAGTCTTATCTTGTATATTAAGAAAAAATAAATATCTAAGTATGAGTTAATTTCATCTCTCCCTCTCTCCTTCTAACATAGTGATCTAAACTCTCTCTTTCTCTCCTTAGATACCTATCCTCTCTATCTCCTTAGATACCTCGAGCTCTCTCTTGGGTTATACCTTGGGAGCATGACCATCTAGTGCTACCCTCTCTCTCATTCCTTATATACCCCTCTATCATCTCTCCCTCTCTCCTTCTATCATACATGTAGCATGCTACCCTCTCTTTCTCTCTCCTTAGATATCTACTCTCTCTATCTCTCCTTAGATACTTTATATCTCTTTCATTTTATTAACTTTATGTATCAATTACATTAATAAATTATCTAACTATGAGTTGGTTTCATCTCTCCCTCTCTCTTACCATAGTGAGATAACCACTCTCTCTCTCTCTCTTCTTATTTATACCTAAGTTCTCTCTCTATCTCTCCTTAGATGCTTCTCTCTATCTCTTTCATTTTATTAGTCTTATCTTGTACATTAAGAAAAATTATCTAACTATGAGTTGGTTTCATCTCTCCCTCTCTCCTTCTAACATAGTGAGCTAAACTCTCTCTCTCTCTCTCTCTCTCTCTCTCTCTCTCTCTCTCTCTCTCTCTCTCTCTCTCTCTCTCTCTCTCTCTCTCTCTCTCTCTCTCTCTCTCTCTCTCCTTCAATCATACATGTAGCACACTACCATCTCTTTCTCTCTCCTTAGATACCTACTCTATCTCTATCTCTCCTTAGATATATATCTCTCTTTCATTTTATTAGTCTTATCTTGTACTTGAATTAATAAATTATAACTATGATTTGGTTTAATTTCTTCATCTCTCCTTCTACCATAGTGAGCTCTCTCTCTCCTTAGATAGGTCTACTCTTTCTCTATCTCTCTTTAGATACTTCTCTCTCCACTTCATTTTATTGGTTTTATCTTGTACATTAAGAAATGATCTAATTATCGGTTAGTTTCATCTCCCCCCCTCTCCCAACATAGTGAGCTAAACTATCTCTCCTTAGATACCTACCCTCTCTATCTCCTTAGATACATCTCTCTCTCTTAGGTTCTACCTTGGGGGCATGACCATAGTGCTACACCCTCTCTCTCTCTCTCCCTTTCCTTATATACCCCTGTCATCTCTCCCTCTCTCCTATCATACATGTAGCTCACGCTACCCTCTCTTTCTCTCTCCTTAGATACAAACCATCTCTCCTATAATACATGTAGCTCACACTACCCTCTCTTTCTCTCTTCTTAGATACCTACCCTCTCTCTCTCCATAGATACTTTATCTCTCTCTTTCATTTTATTAACTTATTATCTTGTATAAATTTTAAGAAATTAGAAGGTTAGGAGTTGGTTTCATCTCCCCCTCTCTCCTTCTACCATAGTGAGCTAATAACTCTCTCTCTATCTCTCCTTCGATACTTCTATCTCTCTCTTTCATTTTATTATTCTTATCTTGTACATTAAAAAATTATCTAAGTATGAGTCGGTTTCATCTCTCCCTCTCTCCTACCATAGTGAGCTAACCTCTCTCTCTCTCCTTAGATAGATATACTCTCTTTATCTCTCCTTAGATACTTCTCTCTATTTCATTTTATTGGTCTTTTCTTGTATGAATTAAGAAATTATAACAATGAGTTGGTTTCATCTCTCCCTCTCTCCTTCTACCATAGTGAACTAACCTCTCTCACTCTCTCTCCTTAGATAGGTATACTCTCTCTATCTCTTAGATAATTCTCTCTATCTCTTTCATTTATTAGTCTTATCTTGTACATTAAGAAAATAGAATTTAGGTTAAAGTATATGTATGTGTACATTTGTATGTAGGTGAATTCAAACATGAGAAATTTGTGATGGGGAATAAAAGGACTAGATCAAGGTTGTATAATAAAAAAAGAGAGACCAAAAAATGGGTGAAGGAACATCTACTCAAGAACAACCCATTGAAATTATTGATGACCAAGTTAATGTAGAGGTACAAGAAGGAATTAATGATAGTGGTAGTGTTGAAATGCACAAGACAACTAAGAGGGGGGTTGAATCAGTTGTATCAAATCTTTTTCTTATAAATTTAATCTTTTCACCTTAACTTCAATCTATTATTAAGTGTAAACATGAAATCCAAATAACAGTTAGCAAACACTAGAGACACCAGATTTACGTGGAAAACCAATAAGGGAAAAAACAAGGTGAGGATTAACTCACAATATAGTAGTAATGCAATACCGGATACAAAGGCTCACTGCCAAAGGGCTCACTTCCCAAATACAAAGGCTCACTGCCTTGAGGACTCATTATCTAGAAAGGAGGCACACTGCCTACATAAAAAAAAGAAGATGTAATAGAAGATCCACCACTAGGGTTCCACACATTCACAAACTGGTCAGAATATTGTAGATACCATCAACTCACTACTTTCAGGAATCTTTTACCTTAAAGTATTGTTGCATTAATTCATTCTTCCACTCTCTTCTTTTCTCACTTATTCACAAACTTCACTCACTTATTTGATTCGTGGATGGATGGATATCAAATTCTTTACAAGTTGACTTGCTTTTATACCATCTTCAACCTCACGAACATTCTCCAAGGTCAGATATACAATTTCATTTACAAATTCAAACTAGGTCGGCTACTCAATATTCCCACAGTGGATAAGAATGAGAGAGGACCAATTATATATTTAATTTAGGACCCAAATAAAATTTTGAAGCTCGCACACGCTTTCTCAAATTGATGCAAAATCCAAATGTAATGTGTAAACACCAGGTCAGCCAAACCTAATGAAAACACCAATGATATTTGAAGTACATGCATCTCTAGCATGATAAACACATGTGGATCACTCAAAATGCTTCATCGATCATTTCACCATCTTTGAGAACATCTCAGATACATCCACAATAGTTACAACCAACTTCATTTTTTAGAGAACTCTTCACCAGTCCAACTAGATCAGCCAGTAAAAACATAGGAGCTCTAGAGTAGATCTCCTGGAGCACCAAACCACAAGAGGTTTTTTCAAGAAACAAAGGCCATCAAAGATAGTCATCTCCCCGATCTGCAAGATCTGAAACCAGATATCAGAAGACTACAAAGCCAAAACATTTCTCCTAGTCCCCAAAGAAATAGTTTTGGCAAGCCAGTTCACACACCGCTGAAAATATCTTCTACTCTTTATCAAACCAAGAACTAAAACTCAGTATATATGATTCATTAAATCTTATGAACACACCTACATATCCGCATAGGTATAGGATCAACACAGGAGAAATGCAGACCACAATACCAGAGCACACTCAAAACACACTTTTAATTCTGCTTTCATTATTTCTCAAAAGCGGTTGGAAAATACACAAATATTTGTTGACATCAATGAGAAAATTAATGAAAAAACCACCAAACACATCCATACTTTCAAGAGTCTCCCCCTTTGTCATTGATGGCAACACATGATATGAAAAACCATCAAAGATAGCTATAACAATAGATTAAAAATGATCTTTGAATGATAAGATGATAATCTGCAACTAGAATAAATGATGTTAATTCTAATCTAAATAATAATCTAAAATCAAACAACAAAGAATGAATAAATAAACTAAACAAACTAAACAAATTAATGGAAAAATCTCACCGAATATGCATTCACTCCTTTGAATTATCTTGATTGTTCTTCTCCATTTTTCCTTTTTAGTATTCTTTCCCTCAGATTTCTATGTTTGAATGCACCGCATGTGGTTTATTGCACCGCATGTGCAATTGGTTGAAAGTGGGGGTGGGAAATATGCGACGCATATGTAATATGCAATGCAAGTGAGGTGTCGTGCAACACATTTGAAAAAATGCACTGCATCTGTTAAAGTGAGCCGCATTTGGCTGGTAAAATTTTTGAAAAAAAATTCTAAGAAAAACTTAAAACTTCTTAACATCATGTTTTAAATGTAGGTTGTTTTAGATCCTATATATACGCAGGAGACACGTTCAGACACATTCGATCTAAGAGATCATTTGACTAGTGCAGAGATACGACTTCTATGGAGACTTGGTCTGCGTCACTATCTATCAATGCCCACTATTCGGGCAAATAGGGGGATGCTTACGACATTGTGCGAGTGATGGCACTCTGAGACATCGTCATTTCATTTGCCGACTGGGGAGGCCACTGCCACATTGGAGGATGTGTACATGATATTGAGACTTTTGATTAGAGAAGAGCGGGTTATGTATGATACCCAATGTGGATTGACCGAGTTGGTGAGATTTTATCAGGTGGATGATATCGGTAGTTTTGACATCGAACATTATGAGATCAGATGGCCAGTATTAGAAAATAGATATGACAGTTTTGACTGTATATTGTGTACATTGATTGGGGGGATAGTTCTTCTAGATAAATGGCGTCATGGATTTCCAGTTGGATGGCGTGCGATGTTGGTTGGTATGCTGGAGAGTGAGACTAGGTATGCTTCGGGTCCTTGTTTACTAGGGATGTTATATTTTCACCTACACGACATTGCCTATAGAGATGCACAGTCACTGAGCTGTGGGACCACTCTGCTGATGGTATGGGCTTGGGAGAGGATAGCTATTTTTCGTCCTCCAGTTACAGTAGAGTGACGAGAGAGAATCCCGTATGTGTTCCGATATACAAGACACATTACTCAAACACATGTGGGAGACACTGGATTTTGGAGACATGCACTGGATATTTTGGATCAGTTCACATGGAGATTGTACATGGATTGTGAGGAGTGGTCGAATGAGGAGGTACATTTGGTATTCTATAGACAGACACAATACCTTATTGGGAGGACTATTTCTAGTGTTCATATCATTGAGCGACACTTTCCAGATAGAGTTCTAAGATAGTTCGGTGAGGTTCAGGATGAGCCTCAGAGTAGAGAAGAGTTTTCTCATTCGTCCAGAGAGGTTCCATGTTGGGGGCCTATGATTCTAGTAGCTACTGCAGAGGTAGAGATACATACATTATAGCTAGTACATTGGGGTTGGAGAGATGGAGCAGTAGACCTAGGGATGACAACTGCATATGACGCATGGTGGGTAGAGCATCGGCTTATTTCTTACATGGATCCGGATTAGTCGACACCTATTGAGAGACAAGGCACATGACCTAGAGGATGGCGAAGAGGTGCAGGTGCTAGAGTTGGTAGAGTTGGAGGGAGAGGTGATGATGGTAGAGGTGGTAGGCCAAGATGGAGAGGACGAAGAGGGGGTTGGATAGGTGGACTTTCACCTATCCATGAGGCAGTAGCAGAGGATGTACCGATGTTGGACATCAGAGGTGGAGTAGATGTACAGGTTGGGGATTAGCATGCTGCAGAGGAGGTCATAGTAGAGGAGCATGCAGAGGTGGAGATTGGAGTAGAGGATGTTGCAGAGGATGTAGATATGGATATGGCTATAGACCCTCTGGGTATTTTGGCAGGATATGGGGAGGATGATGTTGAGGAGGAGGCACCGATGGAGGAGTAGGAGAGAGAGCTCAGGGATCAGATTATGGAGGGGAGATGGGAGGAGGATGCTCCTAGGGATGGTGATAGGGAGGCTTTGGAGGAGAGAATCAGACTTATGACATCAGAGTTTGATGCTATGAGGTTAGAGAGAGATAGTGCCTATGCAGAGAGAGATAGTGCATAGGCAGAGAGAGACAATGCTCATACAGAGAGGGATAGTGCACTTATGGAGAGGGATCAGGCCATAGCTTGGAGATAGGAGATAGAGCAACAGTTCACAGAGGTTAGATGCCTTTGCAGTGGGTCTTCATCTGATGGCATGGTACGGGAGTTAGTCAGATCAGCTGAGAGAGCCACCTATTATAGGGACTTATATGAGGCAGTTGTGCCAACAAAGAGACGAGCTCCTAGATTTTCAGAGGTGCGTAGTCGGAGGTCATAGAGCAGGAGTCAGAGGACACAGAGTACAAAGGGTGTGGTAGGACCACCAAGGGAAAGTTTGTATGAGAGGCCTTCCACCTCATAGAGAGCACCTTCGAGGCTTTTCCCACCTCCTTCACCACATGACAGCAGTGGCAGTGGGACATGATGACAGTTATTTATACATGTAGACATTGTATTTTTGATCAGAGAGCTTGTGAGCTCATGTTTTATTTATGGACACATTCCAACATTGTACTGCAACACACTATTTTTTAGCGTTATATATATATATATATGATTTTGACGGCTTCTATACGATATGCAGTTCTATTTTATGGATGATGCATTATTTCTATATGATTATGTTTCCTAAATGATGTATGTACATGTTTTATAAATGAGTGTTTCTATATGTTATGAGTTATACATTTTATAATGTTATGGATGTCTTAATTTACTTATGATAATGAATGCAATGTTCTATATGATGTTTATTTATATGTGATGGTGATATGTACATGCAATGTTTACATTATTTATGTTATGATGATGAAATGCCTATTATGTCATGATTTTGGATGTATGTAATGAAGATGTTAATGTTACTATCTATATGTTCTAAAATGCAATGCAACTATGTGAAATGCTTATTGAATGTACACATATACAAATGATCTAATGTTTTTATTGTGTCATAGGACTTTATCATTATGTCAAAGAAGAGAATTGTTAGCACGAAATGAATTCAAAATGTTAGTAAGAAATAATTAAGGTTGATTAATTGAGAAAAACATATAATCTTTGATATATTTCCAAATATGCTATGCTTGCTTGTTATCATCATTGGGCGGGACATGACACAAATGGATAGTACGCACTATGATATGAGATAGACCATAGTGTATAAAGTCATCCATCTGCAAAGAATAGACAGTCACAGACAAGGAGTGTCTTAACTCATACTAAGGATAGTATTACCCCAATTGTCATTGTCGAGACAAACCACAGACAACAGACAAATAGAAGATGGGTCATGAAACATCCTTGCTCATCTAAATCCTTGATAGGAAATCCTTGAGGAAACTAGTAACATGACTCAAAAACCAATGTTTAAAAAGACAGTTGATAAACAATAGCCAAAGAAAAAGAGTCTTGAGACATCCTTGCTTCTCTAAATCCTTCAAGGGACATCCTTGAGAAAGCTAGTATCCAGACTAAATTCACAAATCTATAAAAAGATAAGACAAAATAAGATATAAAGTCATAAAGCCAAATAAAAGTATTCGCCAAAAATTGATCTTGTGAGATTGTTTGATATTTGATGTTTGACATAGCGTAATGTGAGAGATGACACATACCACATAAGACGTTGAGTCTGGTTTCAACCTGGTGACTTTTGTATAAGGCATGACAAAGCCTGGTTGCAAAAATACATGTGTTGTATAAGACGTTGGAGCCTGATGACGTTGAAGTGACAAGCTACACGAGACTATGACATTTTGATGACGTCTGTTGACAAGAAAGACATATCTTATTTAAGACATAGGTTGATCGCTTTGACAATGTGTTTGATATTGACTTGAGGACTGTTTAAGATGTTGCCTTGTTGATGCATGACTTGTTTTTGATTCCTTGACTGATAAAAGTGTGTGCGTGTAGATAGTGTATGACATGAGATGATACATTAAACTATGATATGCAACTTATGTGATAGTGATTGTGAATGAACCCTATTGGATTGACCTAGTGTGGTTTTGGGAGCTCATCAATTGATTAGCCTTTCCTATGTTGTACATGTAGAGACCTCATAGTTCGACATGACCAATGACTTTGAATGTACAAAGCGTCATGATTTTAATGTGTGTGATACATGACAAACCTAGATTGACAGACCTAATGCCTCGGGGGCACATCGATTGATGGCCTCGCCTACATCCCAGTCATAGAGGCAACGTAGTTCGACTATGACTGATTGAACATGACTAACTCGACTCTGTTTTTGGTATTTTTTGACATGTTTTGATTTTTTTTTATTTTTTAAGTTTTCTAATGTTTTTGGGATTTTTCAGGACATTTTCAATGGTGTGACGTTATGTACAAGGTGTAAGGGCACAGAACAAGGATTTGCCCCCAGTCAGGAATAAGACTTGCAAGATGGAGTGGGTAATGTGATGGAATGGATGTTAGATGTCAATCGTTCCAAGCAATGGATAAGACAACTATTTATTATGAGAGATGGTGAAAAAGTCTGAATAGAATGATGGTAGATGAAAGAGCGAGTTTGACTACACATGGCGCCTGCTTGCCAGGTTTTTACCATGGTACTTATCCATAGCGCCACTGAAATGGTTTTCACTATTGGATGGATTTATTTCTCTTTACTTTTTTGATTTTCTAATTTTTTTAAAAAAAAAAATTGGTGTTACAAAGATTCCTGTTTGCTAGGTTTTCATCAAGGTAACCATTTTTTTTGTTTTTCCATTTTTTTTTGTATTTTTCTAGATTAAGACACGGATTCTCAGAAGCTAAGCATATAACCTCTTTAGATGCAGACTGTTGATAGGTGACAAAAGCGAATCTCCTTCAGGAGTAGAGAGTTGGTACGCTCCTGACCCAAAAGCTTATGTGACAATATAGGGCCCCAACCAATTAGGTTCAAACTTGCCTGGTTTTTCTCGTTTGGCTTGATTCTTAAGATTCTCCATTAATACCAGGTCACCAATGTCAAAGTGTCTATTGAGAACTTTCCTATTGTAGCTATGATGAAGACGATTTTGATATGCTTGCAAATGATCTAGTGCTTTCTTTCTTCATTCATCCAGTAATTCTAGCTCTTGTAACCTAGATACACGGTATTCTTCATCATCAATATGACCCTTCAAGGACACCCTTAGAGAAGGTATTTCAACCTTAATAGGTAAGATAGCTTTAGATTTGAATACGAGGGAATATGGAGTGGCGCCAATGGGAGTACGGATGCTTGTGCGGTAGGCCCATAAGGCAGGATTAAGCTATAGGTGCCAGTCATGACCAACATCATTGACAATCTTCTTTAGGATTCTAACAATGGTTTTATTAGATGCCTCAACTTGGCCATTACCTTGTGGGTAATACGGGGTGGAGAAATGATGTTTGATATGGATCTCTTCACATAAATGGCATACTTCTTGGTTCTTGAATGGGCGGCCATTGTCTGTGATTATGGATTGGGGTACACCATACTGAAAAATGATATAGTTTAGGATAAACTTAGATATTTGCATGCCGGTGATGTAGGTCATGGGAATAGCTTCAATCCATTTGGTGAAGTATTCAGGGCGGTTATGATGAATTTATGGTCATTGGATGATGGAGGGTGTATCTTACCTATGAGGTCAAGTCCCCATTGGGCAAAGGGCCATGGTGATGTAATCAAATGAAGCTCCTGTGTTGGTGCTCTTATCAAATCTCCATGTATCTGACACTGTCTATATTTCTTTACAAAGATGTATGAGTCTTTCTCCATTATAGGCCACTAATAATCTAGTCTCATAATCTTATGGGCCAAAGTAGGACCACTTGAATGAGATCCTCATATACCCTCATGTACCACTCGCAAAGTTGTTTGTGCTTCTTCAACATCGAGACATCTCATTAGGGCATTATCTAAGGTATGTCTATACAGGGTTTCTCTGATGATGGTGTACTTAGTTGACTTTCAGATGAAGGTTCAACGTTGGTTATTGGACAAGTCTAGAGGTAAGGTTTGGTCAGTTAGATAGTCGAATATGTCTTTATACCAAGGAGACGTAGGACCAACAATGGTACACACCATCGCACTATCGGGGACATCATAGGCGAGGACCAACAACTGTTCAACCAAAAACTCAAACTTAGGAACGTTACTCAGAATATCCAACAAGGAACCCACGGTTGCCATAGCATCTGCAACTCTATTCTGAATACATGGTATTTGTTGAAAAGTAATGTCATTGAAATACTGCTTGAAACTATCAGCCATGCACTTGTAAGGGGCAAGCTTCTCATCCTTAGTCTCATAATCATCATTTACCTGCTGGATTACTAGCTGAGAATCGCCAAAAACATGTAGACTCTTAATCTTCCACTGAACTGCCATTTTTAACCCTGTCACTAAGGCTTCATACTCTACTATGTTGTTGGTACAAGGGAAATCAATCCTGAATGATTTAGGAATGGTATTGCCTTGAGGTGTAACAAATAGGATACCAGCTCCTGAACCACGATTTGTATGTGACCCATCAAAGTATAGCTTCCAATCAGTTTTAATGTCAATGTTGAAGAGAAATTCATCAGGAAAATCTGCCACTAAAGGATGGTCTGCCTTCATAGGTGCATCCGCTAACTGATCTGCAATTACCTGCCCTTTTATAGCCTTCCTCTCTACATATTGGATATCATACTCGCTAAGTATCATAACCCATTTAGCCAATTGGCCTGTTAATGCTGCCTTACTTAGGAGGTATTTGAGTGGATCAATCTTTGCAATTAACATTGTTTGTCAATTGAGCATATAGTGCCAAATTTTTGGGGTAGCAAAGACTACCACAAGACAAGAACATTCTATGCTATTGTAATTCAATTCATACCCCACTAAGGTACGACTGATGTAATAGACTGCTCTCTCATGACCTTGATCATCGTGTTGTGCGAGAAGAGCCCCTAATGCCGACTGAGTTGCTGAAATGTATAGTATCAATGGTTTTCCCTCTGTAGGTGGCATTAAGACTGGTGGAGTGAGCAAATAGTCCTTGATTTGCTAGAAGGCTTCCTAAAATTTAAGTGTCCACAAAAATGGTGCTCCTTTCTTGAGTAAATGTTGAAATGGGTGTATTTTATCTACGAGTTGTACTATGAAACACCTAATAGACTGTAATCTTCCCTGTAGTGTTCAGAGTTGACCAATGTTGACTGGAGGAGGAATTTCTATGATAGCTCTTACCTTCTCTAGATCTACTTCAATACCTCTTCTAGAGATGATATACCCTAACAGTTTCCCTGATTTCACTCCAAAGACACACTTCTTCGGATTTATCCTGACATTGTAATTCTCTAGCCTTTGAAATATCTTGTCTAGAACCTTCAAATGATCTTCCCTTGTTTTCGATTTAGCTATAATGTCATCTACATAATCTTCCATGAGAGTGTATACAAAGTCATAGAAAATCATAGTCATTGCCCGTTGATAGGTAGCTCCTGCATTCTTAAGGCCAAACGGCATAACATTCCAATAGTATGTGCCCCATGGACATGTGAAATCTGTCTTGTATCCTATTGTAAGATCTACTATCATGTCGATGTTTGGCAAAGGGAAGTCATCCTTAGGACATGCCTTATTGATATCTCTAAAATCTGTGCAAATGCGAATGCCCCCAGTTGGTTTAGTCATTGGTACAAGATTTGATATCTAATTTGCATAGTCTATCGTCCTTATGAATCCTACATCCAAGAGTTTCTTAAGTTCTGCCTTGACCAATAGAGCAATTTGCAGATGCATTTTCCTTAACTTCTGTTTGACTGGCTTAATACCTAGCCATAGTGGTAAATGGTGCAATATTAGGTCTGGATCTAGCCTAGGCATGTCAGCATATGACCATGCAAATTTTTTTTGGCTCTTTGTGAAGAAGTCCTTAAACTCAGGTTTTTTCGTCTCTGTTAAATAAGCTACAAAATATACCTTCCAAGGATTCTCTTTTGTACCTATGTTGACTTCAACAGACTCTTCCACTAGCATCGACGACTTTTCCTGTTCAACGGGGAGAATATTTAAACCTCTATCCTTGGGTTCCTCTAAGAGATTTTCACCCTCGGATACGTCCTTTATTTTGACTTTTTCTTTGTCCAAAGGTGCCTTTCGGTTTTCACATAGGGACTCATCATTTTTCTTTTCATCGTCTTTTTTCTTTTTATTCTCATTTTTGCGACTAGAGGTGTAAATAGACTCCCCAAAATATGCTTTATCATCCAAGTCTATGGTAAAACCTGCTTTATGATCCCCTCATGGTATGCCTTCTCTAAGTCCCATGAACTCAACAATTGCTTCGTCATTCTCGAATGTATCTATGATAGGTGTACCTTGTTGATCCCAGTCAATAAGTTTGGGATATATAAGGGGCATGTCATCATCAGAGTTTTTAAAGGTAGCTACTAACAAGGTGAGTATGGAATGGTTGACATGGTCACAGAAGTTTTGGACTAACTGCTTCTTGTTCTTCTTCCTAGGGGTAGGTATACCCTAATGTGGGACTATTGTAAGGGCTGAGTCATCAGAAGATGGTTTGTCAATTGTCCAAGATGCATGATCAAGGGTTTCCCAATAATAATTATTTTGCCATTCTTCTTTAGAAAAGTGTTTCCTAGGATGGGGACTAGATGGTTTTGGTATAGGTTTTACCTTTAGGTCCAATTATCCAAATAGAGCATCTATGTTCATGGTATTGTTAGATGAAAGAGAATCCCATTCACAATCGCTTGAGTAAGGGGATTCATCGTAAACTAGAGGTTTTTCATAAACTGGGGGAAGTGATTCATGAGATATCTTGATGTCTACACAAGCACTCACTTCCTCTTGAAATGGTGACGAAGTACCAGGAAACCCAATTCTAAGCGGTTGAAACCCTAGCACTAGGTATTTTAGTCATGGTGAGACAGTGATCGGTTTCGTCCTTCCATTTTGATGTAGACCTAACCCATTTTGCTCATCATAGCCTTCATTTTGCATTATCTTAAAGCCTTTTCCATACTAGTCATTAGTTATTTGGATAGACAGGGAGGGGTACTCATTGTCTTCTTGATACAACTAGGAATCACCTTGATCCACAATTTCTTCACTTAACTCTCCCCATTTGGTCAATGTCATTGTAGGGGGAACATGAAATGTGACCATTGACCATCTTCTATCTGCCATGGGTAAGCCATATGCCTTAGGTGGAATCAATTGAATGACACAGTATGATGCCTTTATATGATATTCGCCACAACCCTTGTCTTGGATCTCGAGCTTAGGAGTGGATGATGTTGGTTTGAATGAAATGGACTTAGTAAGATGTGACGGGTCAATGTATAGGGATAAAGTGGATGATGAAGCTTCTTGGTTAACTGGTACTTGTCATTGTGGTATTTCCCTTAGGCTTGTATAATACTGAAAAGGATCTGGATCACCATCAATCATGATCTCTGTGCCATTATACGGGAACTTAAGACATTGGTGATATGTTGAAGGTACAACTTTCATTGCATGTATCCAAGGTCTACCTAACAAGAAGTTGTATGGAAGGGTGAGATCCAAGACTTGGAAGCTGGTGTTCATGATCATTGGGCCAATTCTGATAGGGAGTGTGACAACTCCTTTGGATGATCTTTCCTCATCATCGTAAGCCTTGATGACTATACTCTTAGAGGTATCTACGTAGTCTTCTGAGAATCCTAATGCCTTAAACAATTTTAGGGTACACAGGTTCAAACCTGCTCCTCCGTCTACCAAGACTCATCAGACTTTTGTTTGATGGACTAATAATTCAAGATGTAAGGAGTCATTATGATCAGACTTTTTCAGTTGAGTAATCTTGTTGGGAAAATGTGGCATGATGCGAGTTGGTCAAATATCCCACCATTTCTTTGAAACGATTGACATCTAAGTCTATAGGAACAGTTGTGTTCTGTAGACCTTTGTCAAGAATGGTCCGATGCTCAGGTGATAAATTCAACAATTCCAAGATAGATATTTATGTGGGGGTTTTACTCAATTGATCAAGAAGGTTGTACTTAAACTTGGAAGTTTGCATAGGTGGATCAGAAGAAGGACCTAGAATAGTAATCTTAGTTTTGCGTGTGTTCACATTACATTCCAGATGCTTCTTAATGATGATGGTATTAACATTCTCATTTGCGGCTCGGAGGTGATTTATGATCGTTCCTTTACCACAGTCATACTTGGTATTGGTATAATTGGCTGATGGATTATTCTTGGGTCCCGAACTGGAGGCTTTTCCTTTCGTGTGGTCATGTAATGGGTCTGTGAAGACCTTATGATCACTGTTCTTGGTATGTTTCTGCCCACCGACCTTTATGGTTCCGTTCTCAACAAAGTCTTCTATAATATTCTTCAATTGGCAACATTGTTGTAGGTTGTGTCCTTTCGTTCGATGATAGTCACAAAAAGAGTTATCATAACACCATGAAGGTTTGAACTATCTAGGATCATATTCTCTTGGTTCCAAAGGTTTTATGAGATTATGTTTAATCAACTCTTTAAAAATTGTCTCGATTGGTTGTCCTAAAGGTGTAAATTCACGTGTAGGAAATCTTTGTTGTGGTCTTTGTTGTTGTGAATTTTGGACATAATTGGCTATTTGATCTGGACTATTCATCATGTCTTGATTGGAATTTTAACCTCTAAGTGTGATAATTGGTCTCGTGTGTATGTTTTTAGCATCAACAATGCTGTCATTTGTAACATTTTTGTTTCTAAACCAGAATTTTTTTCTATCATTTGGTGCGTTATGATGTTGGACAACTGGATTTCTGCCTGGGACCTTAATCTCCTTTGTCTATAAGGCCTTTTTCAAGGATGATGCCCTTTTGTACCAAGTCTAGGAATGAAGTACAACAATGTACCCTTAAGTCACTTCAGAGTTTTGGGTTGATGTTTTCTAAGAATATCGTGACCTTTTTTTTTTTTGGTATTTCAACTGGACATCTGCTAGCTAGACTTCTCCATCTCTGGAAGAAGGTGGTAAAAGTTTCACCATCTTCTTGTGTTGTGTGGAACAAGGTTGCTATTGTTACTTCATTATCTATGTTAAAGGAAAACTGTTCGACAAACTTCTCAGCTAATTCACCCTAGGATCGTATACCATACGGTAATTTAGAAAACCATTCTAGTCCTATCCTGACAAGGGTTCGTGGAAATAGTCTCATCAAATATGTGGGTTCATATGATATGTCCATGCATGCCATCAATAATTCTCTAATGTGTTCCAAAGGATTCTTTCTCCCATTATACTTAGGCAAAATCGGTATAATGTATCCATGGGGGAAAGGTGCATATAAAACACTTTGTCAAATGGACATGGACATAGGTCTTGCGCTGAGATAGTTCATTTTCCTGACATAGACATGTTGTCCATCTGTTGTTGAAGAGTTTGCATTTGGTTTTGAAGGAAATCTACTTGTGTCAAGGACATGGTGTTTGCATTGTTTGGATCAATGTAGGTGTTCTGATATGCCATGTTCTGTGACAGGTTGTGATTTGGCGAGGTAATATATCCTATTAGAATGTTCTGATTTGGTATAGGAATATTGCCTGTCTGAATGATCTGATTTGGTATAGAAATGTTTCATGTCTCTATGTTTTGATTTGGTATAGGAATGTTTCCTATATGAATCTTCTGATTTGGTATAAGAATATTCCCGCCAACCTTGGATCTCTTACCAGTTGTGTTGGTACCAAAAGGGTTGGAGGAAGTTGCCCCCGCAGTAAATTGTAAACCTTGTGTTACATTGAAAGGGGTTGTGTTTACAATTGATGATGTTTGAGTTGGTATGCCAATTGGAATTGTTGTGGTTATTTGGGGAATAGAAACACTTGATGTTGCAGTTTGCATTGGTTGAGTAGACTGTGTTTTCAAAGTATGAATATCAAATCCTGGTGGTAGTGTGGCACCTTCTACTAGAAACTTTGCTAGATAGCGTTGGGGATCATTTTCCAAACACTCATCCATAAAGGATGCAAACTCAGGATCTTGTACAGCGGCGTCTATGTCTTCTATATAAATTCATCCATGTGTGTCCCTAGTGACATGTTTTTCAAGCAAAGGTTTGTGTGGTCTTTCATTTCCTGATGGTTGATTTCCAAATGGATTGATGAATTCGTTGGGGTCTGACATTGCTTTATGTTTCTTTTTAGACCTTGTTTCGACCATGAAAAAGCTGCTACAAAATGGGGTAATGCAGATTACATCTAAAAACTGATATGACCTATTTCTATAAATGTTGTTGCTAAAATGATTTCTAAAAATTCGTGTACTAAGATGATGTATGATATGCAAAATTTTGAGTAGACTATGATGATAAATGAGTCTAAGACGAGTATAACCTACCACCTATGGAATAAATGCATGCAATGATTTTTATTTGACCAAGGAAGCTGATTGAATGACAAGGACAGTTGACAAGGTGAATTTTCCAAACTAGACTGTTGAGCTGAAAAGATCCAGTGAATGGGACTAAAGTGACTAGGTTCAATGATTGTGACAAACTGAAACAGGAACGTTTCCAATGATGAGGAAATTTATCTATTTTGTGATATGCACTTTCTTAGGAAGTATCTATATGCATGCAACTTAGGATGACTATGACTAAGACATTGATTATGAATAAGACGTATATGACACCTAATGATGTAAGGTTTTTGAGAAAAATTTAATAGTTTTTGTCCACGGTTGATCTTAAGAACCAGAAGCAAATAGTGATAGTGATGTTTCAGACTCAGTTTGTGGTTTTCAAAGTTTTGTGTTGACAGGAAAATGCGGTTCACCTAACAGTTGCGGTTCAAATGTTGACAAATGTGGTTCACAATAGTGCATGCAGTGTTTTTGACAATTGCGGTTTTTCCTATGACAAATGCGGTTTAGAAATACACATGCGGTTCTAATTTTGGACTTTGTAAACCTAGATTTTCTGACAAACACTTGTAGCTCAAAAATTGACAGATGCAGTTTGCATGCACACATGCGACTCAAAATATGACAATTGCGGCTCGTAATATCCAGACTGTAAATGATGACTTTTTTTGACAAACACATGTGGCTTTTCCCCTAACAAATGCGACTCGCTAAGACAGATGCGGCGTTTAAACTGACAATTGCGACTCAATTTTTTGATAGTTGAATTTTTCCCAAAAGTTGTTTTGACTGACTTCGTTTGTTGATCAAGATTTTGGCAAATACAGCAAAAAAAAACCATAGCAATCAATGTATTTTCAGTTTGTGATGATAGACTTGTTAAGACTCGAAAATCATTTACAACCTAGGCTTTTTGGACAATACTTGTTGAGTTCTTACTTGGATTTCTCCAGCTATGCATATTTATGGTGAATGACTAGTAGCTTGGCCCCACTGGCTCCCCTCCACGACACTCACTTCTATGGGGCAGCCAAGCTATTGTACCCATGAAACTCCCATGGCATACATCTCATTTCCACACATAAATCGTAAGAATGTAAGACGGCTTCACAAGGCCGACCCTGCTGCGCCAACAAGTAGGTAGGATTTTGGTAAATCTACAACAAAGTGTTTAATAAGGGAATTCCATTCATGGGGCACTATCCAACATCGGCGAGAGTCCATTTCTGTCCATCTTGTCCGAATAGTGAGTGTGATTTTTGGGCTTTCTCCAGAAATCCATTTTTATATGCCGAGTGGAATTCACTTGGCTTTAGCGTGTTACCGGTTTGAGTCGTCTTAGGGTGAGTACTTTTTCCCACCAAGATAGGCCCAAGTTCTAGATTCAATAACCATTTCTCTTACACCTAGGATCACATGACTGTGCAAGGGGAGAGGATACTTCGATATATTGAATCGTAAGGGTGACAAATATGTACAACGCACCAGACAAAGAAGTCAATGATTCTTTTTAATCCAAACGATAGTTATCTATCTACCAAATAGAAAGTTATTTTTAATCCACACGATAGTTATCTATCTACCAAACAAAAAGCTTGCTAAATAAATAAAGACAAAGGCATTAGGTCCTACATGCAAATTTATCAGTAGTTCATTGTTCTTGTCTTTGGCTTTCATCCTGTAGAAAATATTGTCTTTGGTTTTTTTATTGTCTTCTATGCTTCGTCTTGCAAACACTATGTTATTCCACCTTAACACAACTGTAAACAAACATTAGAAAAAATCAAAACAACCTAAAAAGCGAAAACGAAAATATGGATGTACGAAAATCAATAAAAAAGTGAAAAAGATTTACCAACCAAATGTGGCTTTTGGAGTCACAGATGCGATTCGATGTTGATAGGAAGATGCAGTTCATAGTTTCGTGGATGCAGTTCAAACTGACAGATGTGTCACTGTTTTTAGTGGAGGCGGCTCATGGATACAGATGCGTCATTTTTTTGAATAGATGTGGTGCGTCATACGAAAACCTGTAAAAAAAAGAGAAAAATGAAAAAACAGAAAGATGAAAAGCTGAGCAAATTTTGAAGTGTGTTCACGTCAGGTTCACCAAATGTAACAATAGATTAAAAATGATCTTCGAATGATGAGATGATAATCTACGACTAGAATAAACGATGTTAATCCTAATCTAAATAATAATCTAAAATCAAACAACAAAGAACAAATAAGTAAACTAAACAAACTAAACAAATTAATGGAAAGCTCTCACCGAATATGCATTCACTCCTTCGAATTATCTTGATTATTCTTCTCCATTTTTCCTTTTCAGTATTTTTGCCCTCAGATTTCTGTGTTTGAATGCAAGCATAACTTTGTCGAATGTCTAAGCAAAATATCGAAGATAAGTTTCTTCTCAAAAGTATATGATTTCAGGAGGAGGAATAATGATAATGACAGGGCATTTTATAGATTTTGGGTTTTCGAACGATCGGCTCAGATTGAAAGAGAGATCGACGGATGAGATTGATGAATGCCATGTGATGTGAGTTCTGTCTCAGATAGAACGTGAGTTAGAACATGAGTTAGAACACGAGTTCAGGATCCTAATCTTCAAAAATAGAAGAAATAGACTTTGTATGTAAAAGACAAAGTTAGAACTCGAAGAATAATGCATTCGAATGCAAACTTAGAACTAGTTAATCGACTAGTTGTGACAGAGAGTCTTCTCGCAGAGATAAATAGGTGTTGAATCCGGAGATAACTAGAGAACTAAAAATAGATCTTGAGTCAGAAGGTGAGTGAATGATTAGATAACTGAATGATAGAAGAATGTGACATAAATAATTAAATATGAATTAAATGTTAATTTAATTCAATATTCAAAAATAAGAGACTTTAATTAAATAAATAAAGATAATTCATTTAATTTGACTGTTTGAAAAGGATAATATAAATAATTAAATAATAAATATTTAATTATAGATAGATAAAGGGGGTTAAATGAATAATTAAATAATACATATTTAATTATGGTTGGAAAAGTATGATAAAGGGGTAATTAAATAATAAATTATTTAATTGATAGATAAAGGGGGAAGAATTAATTAGTTCGCAACATAATTAAATAAATATGACTTATTTAATTAATCAAGTTGAATAAAGGTTATCTATGAATTAATGAATTAATTAAAAAGGGTTATTTAATAAATAAAGGAAATATGTGTTAGAAAGGTTAATTAAATAATTAACATTATTTAATCAAGACCATGGACTATAGAAAATTATGTCGAATGTGTACTCGCAGGCCTAGACCAATTTTCGGTATCTACAATAGCATACATGATTTTTAGAAGCGACAACCTGCCAAGCATAAAATTTTCATATGATTCTCTCTCCGCCTTTGACATCAATGACAAAGGAAATTATTGCCATAAAAAGCTCTGTTCACTCCCCCTAAGGAGTACACCCATATCACATACTGCAACAATGCACTTCACTACTCCCCTTGAGGAGTAGACCATAATCATCAGTCCAGAATAAAGAGTCTGTGAATCGACTGGACTAATGCACCTCCATGTGCACTTAGTTCAAAGGAGGGGCAGTGACCCCTAACTTCCCTCTAAGATACTCAAAAGTATCCTTCAGAAGGGCCTTAGTGAATATGTCTACAACTTGTTCTTTGGTAGGTACATATTCAAGTCTAACTTCATTCCTCAATACCTTCTCCCTCAATAAGTGATACTTGATAGATATATGTTTTATCCTAGAATGCATCACTATATTCTTTGAAATGTTTATAGAACTTTTATTTTCATAAAATATAGAGATAGGTTCATCACTTACTATACCTATGTCTATCAGGGTTTGCTTCATGCAAAGTACTTGTGTACAATAGGATGCTGCTGCAATATACTCTACTTCTGGAGTAGATAAAGAAACTAAATCATGTTTCTTGCTCAACCATGAAACTAATCTTCCTCCAAGGAAGAATGCACCACCACTTGTGCTCTTCTGATCATCTACAAAACCTACCCAGTCTGCATCAATGTAAGCATTCAGAGTAAAATCATTCTCCTTCATATACCATAATCCATAGTCTGGAGTTCCTCTAAGATATATGAATATCCTTTTCACAGTTGTAACATGTGCTTACTTAGGGTCTGCTTGAAATATTGCAACTAAACATATTGCATGCATGATATCAGGTCTAGTAGCAGTAAGATACAATAGTCCACCAATCATTGATTTGTACATGCTCTGATCAACTTTAGCAGATTGATCATCCTTACTCAGCTTACATCCAGTTACCATAGGGGTACAAACCGGTTTGGAGTCATCCATTCCAAACTTCTTTAACAATTCCTTAACATACTTAGATTGTGAAATGAATATCCATTTGTCTATTTGATTTATTTGAAGTCCAAGCTGGAAGAAATTCAGTTCACCGATCATAGAAATTTCAAATTATTTTTGCATCTCTTCAACAAACATCTTACACATACCTTCATTTCCTCCAAAGATGATGTCATCAACATACACCATAACTATCAAAATCTTGTCTTTCTCAACCTTTAAGTAAATATTGTTGTCTACGAACCCTTTGTTGAATCCTTGCTTTGTCAAGTATTTATCTAGTCTTGCATACCAAGCTTTGGGAGCTTGCTTCAGTCCATATAGTGCCTTCTTTAATTTACAAACCATGTCCTATTTGTCTGATAGTTGAAAACCTTTCAATTGTGCCATATACACTTATTCTTCCAATTCTCCATTTAGTAATGTAGATTTGGAATCCATATGATATACTTTGAAGTCTTTATGAGCTAAGAATGCCAAGAACATTTGAATGGCTTCCATTCTAGCTGCAGGTGCAAAATTTTCTTCAAAATTTATTCCTTCAACCTGTGAATATTATTTACATACAAGTCTTGCTTTATTCCTTACCACTTTACCATTTTCATTCAGCTTGTTTCTGAATACCCATTTAGAACCAATTACATTCTTGTTTGCAAGTCTAGGGACTAGTTCCCATGTCTCATTCTTCTCTATCTATTGTAGTTCCTCTTTCATTGCTCTAACCCAACTTTCATTATCACATGCTTTATTTACAGTCTTATGTTCTATTTTAGAAAGTAGACACAAATTTATCTCAACCACTTTGCTTCTTGTCTTCACTCCTTCACTTTTGTCTCCAATTATTTGTTCCTCTAGATGATTTTTTTGAGCATATTTAGGAGTCTTAGGTGCAGGTTCTGAAGTTTCTTCCTGCTCATCACTTTTTTCTTTCTCTTCCTTTTCTTCTTCTTGTATTTGCACATAGATTGGATCATCATATTCAACTTCATTTATTTCCATTAGTCTATACTTAGCTTCATCAACCTTTACATTAGTACTTTCAATTATTTTCCTCAGTCTCTTATTAAAACATCTATAAGCCTTATTGTTATTTGAATATCCAAGGAAAATTCCTTCATCATATCTAGCATGAAACCTTCCAAGATTTTCTTCATCTCTTCTAATATAACATCTACTTCCAAATACCTTAAATTATTTTACAGTAGGAGTCTTACCAGTCCATAACTCATAAGGAGTCTTAGTACTGTTACCTCTTATTTGAACTTTGTTAAGGATGCGAACAGCAGTGTGGATTTCTTCTCTCCAATACTCATCAGGAACATTGGCTTCTTTCATTATAGTTTTGGCAGCCTCTTGAATAGTCCAATTCTTTCTTTCTACAACTTCATTCTATTGAGGGGTTTTTATACCATGTTCTTCATAGAAAGCATTGAACTCACCAAATGTAAATTCTCCACCTCTATGAGACCTTAAGCATTTGATTTTCAGGTTTACCTCATTTTCTACTCTTTCCTTAAACACTTTGAATCTATCAAGAGCCTAAGCCTTTTCTCTAAGAAATGTAACCCATGTCATTCTAGAGTAATCATCAATCAAGAGCATAAAGTACCTGTCACCACTTAGGCTTCATGTTCTTGTAGGACCACAAAGGTCTATATGGATTAACTCTAGCATTCTGGTAGATGATTGATCCTTTCCTTTAAAACTATTTCTTGTCTTTTTTCCCATTTGACAACTTCTGTAGATTGAATTTGAAGGCTTTATGATTCTAGGAATATCTTTGACAACTTCCCTAGAACTGATCCTAACTACATTTTCAAAATTCTCATGTCCCATCCTCTGGTGCCAGATCCAACTCTCATTAATCTGAGAAACAAAACACTGACCATCTCCACTTTTAAGTTGGTAGATGTTTCCATGAGTTTTTCTTCCAGCTGCAACCACAGATCTAGATCCTTTCCTGATCTCACACATGTTATCCTGAAACACAAGCTTAAAACCTTTGTTGCACATTTGTCCAACACTTAAGAGATTATGCTTTAAACCCTTTACATAATAAACATCATCAGTATTATGTTTTCCATCAAAGCTAATTATTCCTTTTCCTACAATCTTAGCACCAGAATCATCCCCAAACATAACTATTCCTCCATAATACTTCTCAGGTTTAGTAAACTTACTCTTATCTCCAGTCATATGATTTGAGCATCCACTGCCAATCACCCAAAATTCTTCATCCTGTCTAGCATGAAAAGTAGTTACCAAAGTACCTTCTGATTCATCCTTCTTACTGTTTGGACCAGATTCTTTTGCACATCTTCCATGGTTAGTAGGTACAACTTTATTTTTCAAGGCTAGAAACAAACATTCATCTTTATCTTCCTCAAGGTCAGATTCATCCTTAGAAATTCATGCATCTTCCTTAACATAATATAGCTTCTTGAATTTCCTATCCTTTTTATCCCTGTAATTATTTTTATTATCCTTATTCTTCTTTTGTGTAGCTCTATTAGGACATCTTGATGCATAATGACCAATATTTCCACAACTGAAACACTTAAAGGGAAACTTGCCTTTGTATTTACCAGTACCTTTCTTTAATCTCCTTGTGAAATTTTCTTCCAAGTCTTCTGAATCTTCATCATCCAAATCATCTTCTATCTTCATTGCTTTAAATTTTGTTTCAGTCTTCTCCTTATCTCTTGCAAATTTTCTCATCTCAAATAGAGTCAGGATGCCAAATAGATGCTCCTTAGTAAATGTCTTTGGATCATATTGTTCTTCAAGTGCAGATACATTGTCACTATAATTTTCCGGTAAGGTCATCAAGATATTTTCAATTATATCTTCATCTGACATGGTACCACCTTGATTCTTTATTTTTGTTGCTATAAGTTCAACTCTCTGACAATAGCTTGCAATGTCTTCTCCATCCTCCATTCTCAAGTTCTAAATTTTTTTCTTAGCAGTTAGTTTCCTTGACAAATTTACTCTAGCATTCCCTTCATAAATTTATTTCAACTTTGTCCATACTTCATGAGTAGTAGGTAGAGAAATAATTTTTATTCTTTTAGTTTTAGATAAAGCACTAAATATAGAAAACCTTGCTCTTTCATTTTTTTCATAAGCTGCAACCTCATCAACAAACAAAGGACCAGCTACTAGTATCACATGATTTGTCTCCAAAAATTTCCAGGTGTTGAATTTAAGTGAAATTAAATAACTTCTCATCTACTCTTTCTAGTCATTGTAATCAACTCCATCAAACATAGGAAGCTGCAACTTGTGCACCATCTGATCTACCTCAAGTGGTTAATCTTTTCACCGAGGAACCAGTGCTCTGATACCAATTGTTGAAATGCACAAGACAACTAAGAGGGGGGGGTGAATCAGTTGTATCAAATCTTTTGCTTATAAACTTAATATTTTCACCTTAACTTCAATCTACTATTAAGTGTAAACATGAAATGCAAATAACAGAAAGAAAGCACCAGAGACACCATATTTACATGGAAAAACCAATGAGGGAAAAAACACGGTGAGGATTAACTCACAATATAGTAGTAATTCAATACCGGATACAAAGGCTCAATTCCAGAGGTCTCACTCCCCAAATATAAAGGCTCACTACCCAGATTAAGGGCTCACTGCCTTGAGAAGGACTCACTATCCAGAAAGGAGGCTCACTGCCTATAGAAAAACAAAAAGATATAAATGAAGATCCACCACTAGGGTTCCACACATTCACAACCTAATCAGAATATTGTAGATACCATCAGCTCACTACTTTTAGGAATCTAACACCTTAAAATACCATTTCCTTAATTCATTCTTCCACTCTTTGTTTTTTGCACTTGTTCAAACACTTCACTCACTTGTTCGATTTGTGGATGGATGGATATAAAATTTGCTACAACTTGACTTGCTTTTATACCATCTTCAACCTCAAGAACATTCTCCAAGGTCAGCTATACAATTTAATTTACAAATTCAAACTAATTCAGCTACTCAACATTCCCACAGTGGATAAGAATGAGAGAGGACCAATTATATATTTAATTTAGGACCCAAATAACATTTTGAAGCTTGAAGACGCTTTCTCAAATCGATGCAAAATAAAATGTAACGTGTCAACATCAGGTCGCCCAAACCTAATGAAAACACCAATGATCTTTGAAGTATGTGCATCTTCAACAAGATAATCACATTTGGATCACTCAAAATGCTTCACCATTCATTTCACCATCTCTAAGAATATATCAGATACATCTGCAACAGTTACAACCAACTTCATTTTAAGAGAAATCTTCATCAATCCAACCAGATCATCCAGTAAAAACACATGAGCTCTAGAGTAGGTCTTATAGAGTGCCAAACCACAAGATATTTTGTCAGGACACTAAGACCATCAAAGATAGTTATCTCCTAGATCCACAAGATTTGAAACTAGATATCAGAAGACTGTGGAGCCAAAACATTTCTCCTAGTCCCCAAACAAATAGT
Organism: Sequoiadendron giganteum; assembly: GCA_007115665.2. NCBI lineage: Eukaryota > Viridiplantae > Streptophyta > Pinopsida > Cupressales > Cupressaceae > Sequoiadendron > Sequoiadendron giganteum. The sequence goes on from CM021106.1 coordinate 408,687,603, forward strand.
TTTAGCAAGCCAGTTCACACACCGGTGAACATATCTTCTACTCTTCATCAAACCAAGAACTAAAACTCAGTATATATGATTCATTAAAGCTTATGAACATGCCTACAAATCCACATAGGCATAGGATCAACATAGGAGAAATGTGGACGACAATACCAGAGCACACTCAAAACACACTTTTAATTCTGCTTTCATTATTTCTCAAATTTTCTCAAAAGCAGTTGGCAAATACAGGAATCTATGTTGACATCAATGACAACATTAATTAAAACACAACCAAACACATCCATACTTGCAACAGGTAGAATTTTTTTATATAGTATGGACAATCTGATGGGGATAAGTGAAGATTCTCTTTTCAATTAGATTTCACTTGAAGATATGTTATCTGAAAGCATAATGAAATTACACTCTAAAAGAATATGATGAATGTTTTGAAGAAAAATATCTAATTGTAAGAGCACAATTATAGGAAAATTTATTTAGGCGAAAAGAATTGACCCCTGTTTTGGAGTTGTTAGGGGTTGATAATAGGAAAAATCTATCAGATTCATTAAAACAAACAATTGCTGAAAACCTGGAAGAAGCATTGATTGTATTGAGATCAAGAGTCTAGCTACTAATTTAAGGGTTGCACATAGATAATTGATGACCATAATTCCTAGTAAAAAAATATCACATAGAAGACAAGTTCAACCAATTTCCCAATTACTAAATGTATATAGGAGAATTGTTCAAAGATATATTACAAAGAGAAATAGATTAGATGAAAATATTAAAAATAAATGGGTAAATATTTGTAGGGTTCCCCAAAAAGATAGAATTTCAGAAGATGTGAAGAAATAGGTAACTGAATTTTGGACTAACCACTCTCATGTTTCTTCCAATAGAAAGGACACTATACAAATAATAAGTGAAGTTGGTACAAAAATTTCTCATCCAAAATATTTTATAGATACAACACAAAGTGAACTTTGTGAAGCATTCAAGTGAGAATTTTCACATGTGAAGATTTGTCAAAGGATGTTTGAGAGATTACGACCATTTTTTGTACGTATAAATAAAGTACATGAAACTTGTTGTCGAAATCATGTTGAATTTCATCTACACCTATAGTCATATAAATAATCTATAGCATTAATTAATCCAAATGTAGCCATCCCTAGAATTACAACATAATTTTTGAAGTCTCTTTTATGTGAAAAATCAAAAGATTCAAATGAGTTCAATGTATAGTGTACAAAAAAAATTTATAATGATTGTGGAAACTTGAAGAATATTTTATAACTTAAGAATATTAATCATTCAATGCAAGTTATTTGGAAGAGATTTGAATATGAGAAATACTCAACGAAGTCAATAGTTAAGGCCAAAAAATTTATTCTTAAAGGGAGTGAATTGTCTTACAATGAGTTCATAAATAAATTTCACAATATCATATACCACATATCAAACATTATCATGGTGCAAGATGGCAAGCTAAGAAATTGTGTGACTCAAAATTTTTTTCCACCAGGTTGTATTCTCTATATTATAAATTTCTCTGAGAACTATACATTTAGTCCTCAAACTAAGATTCAAAGTCAATATTATCATTTAGAGCAAGTTGCAATCTTTGTACAAGATTTCTATAGGCATGTTGAGTTACATGTAGATGGTGTATAAATTAGAAAATATGTATAAATTGTCATCAAGTAGGTTCAATTTTATATCAGGAATGATACGGGTCATGGTAGAAGCTATGTAGCCCATTGTTTCATAATATTTTTTGAAGACTTGAGACGATGAGACATAAATGATTTACTACACTAGATATGGTATGATGGATGTGTTGGTAAGTTTTGATTTATTTTTTTATAAATTTATATAATTATTTATTTATTTAACTTTAAGACTTGAATTGTTCAGTTACTTATATATTACACATTAGTTTTTTTAACTAATTTTATTTGAATGAAATTGTTTGTAACTTCACATGATGATTTAAGTTTGTAAAATCTTTTAATTGGTTAATCCAACATGTTAGACATAACATAAAGTTTTTTGTAGAATTTTTGTGAGAGTGGACATGCAAAAAGAGAGAACAATGGAGTAGGAGCATGTGTGAAGCATTCACTTCACAAACATGAACTTGCAGGTAACTCCATATGAAATATAAATATAAATTCTTTTTTAAATTCTTATACCTCTTAACTCGACATTTTTCCAACATGAACTTGTAGGTAATGTCAAATGGAATGCAAATGAAATTGTTGAATGGTGCTTAAGTCATTTTGGCACTCGGGACTCAATACACAACAAGTTCACTATGTTTGGGAAGTTAAAGGTACATAATTGAATTTTTTATTCAAATTTTATTAAAGTGTAGATGAGTTGAGCTTTCATTTATACACTTCTTGATTGGATGTTTGAAATTTACAGATATTAATTGATCGAATCCTTATAATTGTTAAACAATTAATGGTATTAGAAGTTTGCATCAAGTCATGACTACTGGGCATAGCAAGCCTCTTATTATTGAAGTGGGAGAAAAATCATGTTTTGTGTTGAATGCATCGAGAGCAATGCAAATTTTCTACAATGTGAGAATATTAGAGATGGATATGTTTCACAATGGGAAATAAAATAATTAGTGTCAATGCCTCCTTTTGAAGATAATGGAATTGTAGATGTCTATGATCCTCAACTGATTATGAACATGTATTTGATTTAGTTTTTACAGGTAAATTAAAAAAATTTGAATTAAGTTTTAACTTAAATTGATTTATATTCTATCTAAGTTGAGCGTGATTAGAAAATATTTGAATGATTTCTTAAAGCTATAATTTGATCATGTGTATGTTTAATACATGGTGTACATGAGATATTTTCATTGTGGTCATAGATCCTAACAACACAAAAGGTGTAGATTACTATCTACTAAGATTTACACAACCAAAATGCAAATTGTCACAATCAATGATAGATGGTGATGGATAAGTATCCATTGAATCAGTCGTTGTTGAAGGCACATATTACCAACAAATAAAGATCGATAAAAATGGTATTATATTTATTGATTATATGCTAGGATAAAAGGTTCTCATTATAGTCACTTAGTTATAGCAACAAGAAGAAATTTTGAAACTTTACCAAAAAGAGGACGTGGCCAACAAAAGTGGAGGTTGTTTATTGAAGATCATGAAAATATTTTAGAGATAATAAAAGATAGAGAGGATCTAGATTATATGTGCCAAGGGCTTTAACTTATTTTATGTATATTTTCTATGACTAGATATATATACACATGTAACATTTGGACCTAAGTTTAAAAACATTTTAAATTATATATTGAATTCAAATAATTACATTCCATGTTGTGATCTAAATTTGGATATTTTGTTAGATTAGACAAGGCAGAACATTTATATTCTTAAATTTTCAAACTTGATTGTTTGGAGGATATGTCATGTATTTTTATATAGTTTTAGGTCATTCATAAATTTATATTTTGGATTGGGTATTCATATTGCTCTATATTGAATTTCTTCAAGAACCAATTTGTTAAATGTTTCTTACATATTTGAATTTTAAGTGTACTTATGAAAATTGGATTCTTAGATTTATACAAACTTTTGGGACTTCAAATACTAGATCAAATATCTTAATATTTAGACCTTAATTCTCTTGCAAGGATTTTAGGCATTTGGATGGGTTTTTTGGGATATGTTGGTTCATATCTAAGTCAGTTTTAAAGCCTATTTTGATATCTTGCATCACTAATTTTTCACCTTATAGGGTGGGTTCATTTTCTTTAATATTGATTTCTCATTTATCCATTAGATCTTGGATGTAACATTGCTTCTTGGGGTTCCAACATGGAAGCTTGTTTGAATGATATTGTGTGATTAATATTTAAAAAATAATTTTCTATTGAAGAAGAAAATGAATTCAAGTTGTTTATATATTAGAAAGTTACACACATGGAGATTAAAAATAAGATCATTAAAAATTTATTAAATTTATATTAAATCATTCGATAAAGATCTATTGATGTATTAGTTAAGTAGATATGGTTGAAAAGGGTCATTTAATCTATTATAGTAAAGTATTCTAGATCATTTTCTTGCTTGTAAATTCAACCCAAGTATGAAAAAATAGTTTGAGATCTATGTAAGGGGGGCCACTAGTACTACTTTTGGGGTTTTGGTTTGGTTTCATGATTTTGTAGTGTGGTGTTTTGGACATGTTTATGAGCTAATTTTGGTACATGGATATTGCTATTTTTTATTTATGGAGATATACAGTAAGTCTACGTGCTTAGATATTTATTGGTTTTGGATGATGTGATATGGTTATTGGATAACATACTTTTTGATTTTGCATAATGTTCAATTGGCTAATATGGTATTGCCCCTAAAAGTATTTGGTTGAATATGTAAAATACACAAGTTAGATAGCCTTAAATTTAATTGGTGGATTTTAGAATGATAGAAAATTTCCATGTTTATATATACATATATTGCATTTTGATTTTAATTTTCAAAAGTACTCATGCTTGTGTGAAGATATTGCAGGTTAGTGAGCCAGGCCCTTAAGATTTGGAGGCAAAGCCCATATGTTTAAAATACGTGATTTACTTATTTATTTTATTATTCAATTTTTTGTTTAAGTGGGAAAGGGGATTATGTTAAAATTTGTTTGACTTTATTTGTACTTTATGAAAAGATTATGTCCTAATTTGTGTGTGATTTTTCAATTGGAGGAAGTTGAAAAATTATGGGTAGATTATTTAAGAAGGGTTTTTGGGTGAATTTATTTGGCTCTCTTTCACTTTTTATTTTTTTTCCTTTTCCTTGGAAGTGATTGGGAGGGAAAAGTAGGTGTGGACGAGCTATTGTGTTCATTTGGCTGGAACAAAAAGTTTGGAAAGGGAGGAATCAAGACCTTCTTGGATTAGGGCTAATCCTAACTTGGATAGCCGAGGTAGGGCTATATTTATGTTTTTAATTGCATTAAAAATATTGAATGAATCTCAAGTGTATGCTGCTATGTTGTCTTTTGGTGCATGTTTTCTTTTCCTGTTGTAGTTTTGGGGTTTGAGGGTGTGAATAACGAGTGGATCTCTCCTATGGGTTGAGAGCCTCCTTCGTGTGGGGTTGAGGAGGGCGTGGAGCCTCTCTTGGGGATGTGTAATAAAATAGAAGTTTGTGGGGGTTGGAAGGGTGGAAGATGGTTGTGGTTGTGTGATGAAATTGGAGGTTGGGTGAAAGAGGATGTGTGGGAAGGCTTGGCTAGAAGGAAGTGTGGATTTAGGAGTTTTGATGTTGCAGTTGGAGATATAGTATGAAATTTGTTCCCCAAGAGGGAAGGGAATTCCCCTTCTCCCCCTTTGAATAATTTGACATGGGTTCTTTGTGATAGTGCTCATGTTTAAATTGTTGGTTTTATTTTATTTTCTATTATTCATATGGGCTTGCCTCCCACAGTTCTAAATTGCTTAGTTTCTATGTTACAGATTGAGGTTCTTCATGATAGTGCTCATGTTTAAATTGCTAGTTTTATTTTATTTTCTATTGTTCATATGGGCTTGCCTCTTACAATTCTGGATTGCTTAGTTTTTGAGTTACATATTGAGGTTTGCTAGGAATCCGAGAAAATAATGAATGCAAGAGGATATTTGTATATAAATATTTGTAACTATTAATACTTCATGAATATTATTAGACATTCATAGTGATAAATTTGAAATGGTCGTGAACAAAGAAACTCCCTGGGATTAATTGATGTTTGAAAGATAATTAGTTTTGGATTTGTAATATATTTTTTTATTAATAATTATGCGCTCGTTAATATTGTATAAAAGTATTATTATTGAGCGTGAAAAATAAATCTGTAATTGTCTTATTTTGCTGAAGTCCGAATAATGTGATTTAAGTTCCATATAAATAAATGCACGTGAATACAAACTCCAATAAATGTATCTCAACAAAGTTATATATAAAAAAGGTATATACATAATTTTAAAATTCTTCAAAAAGAGCATATTGTATTTGATTTAATTCAATGATTCTCTGGGTATATTTCTAACCATTGCATTTAGGTTTGCGATTTATCTAGATTACAAAGTAAATGGTTCTTGTTTAACATTAAAATCTATGTTTGACTATGTTCATTAATATTCATCCCAAGTTAATGATTCGCCTGCTCAATATTGTCTCTATTACATAGGTGTCAGAGCCTTACCGATCCCATTTCCTATTTGTATTTAATTGGTAAATAGATATACTAAATTAAAACATTATGTAGTTTAAAATTTAAGTTGATTTTTTTTTTTTTGTAAAATAGAAAAAAAATTTACTATTAAATCCTTGCATTAGCTAATTACCTCAAAGGGTAAATCAAGTAAATCAAATTAGGGTTTCATAGCACATTTAACGTTCACTTAAGAATTAGTTTAAATTTATGGAATTATCAATTGTTTTTACTTAAGTAGCATTCAAAGAAAAATAATAAAAAAATACTCATAGCTTTTACCTCTTGAATTATTCTATTTGTAATTTTTAGGGGGATTTATTTAAATTTGATAGTTACCTTATCTATAATTTTCACAGTGAATTGATTGAAATTATCTTTTTTCACTCCAAGAATTTAAAAAAAATCATTTATGCATACATACAGAAGAGATTTGGTTTATTTAATCCAAGGAGAATAATTACCCTTGAGATTTCATTCAAATTAGCCCCGCAAATGGACATGATAAGGTTTTTCTAATTTTCCATGGTGATGGTAGCTACAGGTGGGAGTTCTTTGTAGGCCCATACCATTAGTGGATGTGGTCTACATGTTCCCTAATAGGTGTTGCATGCCCATGAGAGTGTTTCCACTGCTTTGTGGGTGCTTTGTGTTGTGTGGGGGAGGGTGTTTGATGTGGACTGGGTATCTGGTTTATGTTCTTTGATTTCTTTTATGTTGTTGGTCTAGTTGGGAAGTTGTGTAGAAGGTGCTTTTAGGAGGTTGCTTCTATATTTTTTCAGCAATTCGGTGTTTGTGCAAGGCTCCCTTGTTAAGGGTTGTGGTCCTGTCTTTTCCTTGGTAATGGATCGCGGGGAAGCTTTGGGTTCAACTAGTGCTTTGGATTTTAGAGTGGCAATTAGAGCAAAATCTACATTTCTTTCAACAAAGGTTTTTGACAGTAATTTATTTTCTAATGAATCGGGGAATGAAGGATTTGCTCCATCTGGAGGTCCTCGGATTCCAAAAATCAATGAGTTCCTAGAATAAAGCAAGGATAGGCCAGTGCTTGTAATTCAACCAGAATCAATTATGGAGGATATTGAATATTTTTCAAAGCGTGCCCTGATTTGCAAATTCATTGGCATGAGGGTTTCTCTTCAATTTTTGGAGATTTGGGCTCAGCGGACCTGGTTGTCAGAGGAGGAAATGGAAGTAATGTTGTTGGAAAATATTTATTTCATGGTGGTTTTCAACTGCATGGATGATCGCAATAGATTTTTTGAGGGTGGGCCTAATTTTCACAACCAAATTGGTTTATTTATTAAGCCATGACATGCTAGTTTTAATCCTTTGGAGGAGCTCCCAAATCGGGCACTGGTCTGAGTGTGTCTTCCTCAATTTCCAACTGAATGTTGGTGTAATGATATTTTGCAAAGGGTTGCTTCATTGTTGGTGAAACCAGTGGGTCCTTCCCAATAAATGTAAGATATAAAGGTGATGAATTTTTCTCGCATCTGTGTTGAGATTGATTTGAGTAATCCTCTTCCAGAATCTTTGGAGATTCATGAAGGATCGTACTCTTGGGTGCAACAACTTGATTATGAGACGCTTCCTTTTTGTTGTCGATTATTTCATGAATATGGTCATTTGCAATGGTGATGCCCGAGGTCTAAATCTTCTAAGACTCAGTTATCCTAGCCTCCTCGTAACACCCCTAAGGTGGACAAGGGTAAGGAGCCTATTCCTAGTGATGTTGCAGGAGTTGATGGATTCACTACTGTTAAGGCCCATAATAGGAATTGTTGATGCAAAATTTTGCAAGGGCAACAACCTTATGGGAAACTTAGCTAATGGGGGACCTATGCGATTAGCTAAGTGACCTTTGGGTTTTATCGAAGCCGGTTCTTCATTTTTATGGGGGGGGAGGTAAAGGGTAAGAAGGATAACATGAAATAATCAAACCTAAACTAAGGCAATGCGCCAAATCATAAGAGAATTAACTAAGCACAATGTTGATAACAAAGGCTCGAAAAGTAATTGTTGTTTATCAAATAGATGATTCTGAACACAACAAACATAAGAATGTCAATTCATTTGCATAGCATAACCAATACAACACAGTCCAACACAGAAGAGTAATAGCATGAAGATTACGAAAGCTTGAAATAGACATTTAGATACTTCAAGAAATGAAAGCACAATTTAATATCCTATTAAATGTATGAAAACAGAGAGGTTGAATTGATTGGAACAGTCTGCAAGTTCAAGTTCAATAGAAAATATTACAAAAGGCTAATTCCCTGTTCTCAAAAAAATTTATCTATCTAACAACAACCATTACAAAGAGAAAGAGGCTACTTAAATAAGCTAGCCCACTGCCTGAAAGCCCCTATGAGAAATATGCTTCTATGAAAATATCGACGATCAAGATTTTGTCGAGCCGACACTGAATAAAAAGATCATTTAGCAGCATGCCAGCAAGCATGTCTTTTGAGAAAATATGGCCATGTAGCAATAGTAGAGAACACGCAGCAGCAGAGAAGAACACTCGGCAGTAGAGAAGAACCAATGCATAGGTGGAAAATCCCAAATAACGAGCGCACAGAGAAATGCCACACATCAAACACACGGATCTTCACAAAAAGAAGGAGGGATGCCCCAACAAAAAGCTCCGAAGGGAAGCCGAGTGGAAGATGTCAAGCAAAAGAAATCTATAGAGTGGGCCCAACTCGAAAAGAAATGAGTGAAGGCCATACATAGAATGCACAAAACGTGACAGAGGAAAAGTGATACGACACAGTAAGAAGCTCTGATAGGAGGTCATGTGGAAGACGTCGAGAAGCTGCTATCGATAACGAACAAGGTGAAACCGCAAAAAGAAAAGAAAACTGTGAAGGCACAACGGTTCGTGAATAAATGTTCACAGTTTCGCAACTCACAGGGACATTTCACTTGCAGAATGAAGAACCATAGAAACCTTGGTTCAACACCACCATTATCGCTCACAGCTAAGAGAGGGCAGCCTAAAGGTTGGTCCAAACCTCACTTGACGGCGTAGAGAGAACACGAAGATTTTTGTATGCCAACTTAAGATCAATGATACCTTCGCCTCCAACTCAAGCTAGAAAAAGAGTTGCGCCAACTGATGCACTATACCTTCAATATTTTCAGCAGTCAAAGACAGATCAAAGGATTGGAAAATGGAAAGATCCTACTTCTTCTCCTCGATCCTTGCAATTATGTGTTCAATACCTACCACCGTTTGATCTATGATGAAGGCTGACGGGAGGCCTCATTGAGTGAAGCGAGAAAATTTTGCTCGCATATCACTCATAATCTGGGTCAGTTTGGCCCTGCACTCTCTCACATGTTGGACAACCTCATGCATAGAGATGAGAATATGTACGCCCATGGTCATCATTGTTTGATCTTTGATTCCCATGTTGCTCAATGCTTCATCAAAGGTTGTATATAATTTTGCCAATAATTACCTAGCCTCCAAAACTTTATCAGAAGTCATCTCCTACACTCGTTGCATTGTTTCGCTAACTACCCTACACAGACTGGTTGCCTACGCCTTAAACTTTAGAGTGGGCTGCAATGTAAGGCATAATTCTTTGACCTTATCCTAGTATGACACATGTAGTTCCTTGGTGATCTCCAGCAAGTTCATTTGGGGTGCAAGAGGTTGGGTTCTGATAAGATCCAATTTCACAATTTTGCTGCTCAGCTCCACCTTCAATTCTGCCATGCTTCTCTCCAGGATAGAAAACTAACTCCTTAGAGTAGAAATTTCTCTCTTTCTCTCCCAAGGCCAATTCAGCCTGCCTCTGCTTCTCAGTTTCTTTCTCCAAAGTGGCGTTCATCTCATTTACCTCCTCATTAGTGCTTTTTCGGAGCCATTTCAGACCATCATTTGCATGCTTCAATTCATCACGGAGGGCCGCTTCAGTCACTTGGAATTGCTCGATCTCTTTTCGTAGGGATGGAACAACCTCCATGCCCAAAGCCTGAAGCTCATTTACCCCAACTTCAATAGCATTATTTTCATTCCAAAGCTGACTGATTTTGTCTTCCTGGGCCTTATGCTTATTTGCCCAGATATCAACCTTTCCCTTCAACTCTTTCATTTTCTCATCCTTTTTCTTCATCTGGTGACTGAGCTTGAGGAAGTCAGTAGTCACCACCCTCTGGGTTTCCTCCATTAGTTCAACATTATCTCGTTGATGTGACTACTGCAAGTCCAACCCTACGACATTGATAGAATAGTCACTTGGCAGCATATCCCCGACCGACTTGATCACATTGGGGTGATTTTTGCAAACATCAACGAATTTTGGCTCTCATTGAACACAATTTACAAGAGAGGCTCTACTTGCCTACCTGCATCCTTTTCCCTTCTTTTCTGTATTCAGCTTGCTCAGGCACTTTTATTTGCATCCACCTGTGAAAAATATTCCTGGGACAAAAAGCCCAGTCCACCAACAAAAGGAAACTCCTGAGGGATTGCTAGTGGGAAGGATAGTGTACTTAAAGTATCAGTGGACTTGTTGGGCCTAGTAATAATTGTCAGGGAGAAAGGTGGGATAAATTGGCCGCCCAGAGATGATGAAAACATGGTAGGAAGAAAGGTCGAGGAAGCACCAACTGACATGATGGGTCTTGGGGATGCAAATTGCTGACTGAAAGGGTCAGGATGTGTCACCATTTATGTTTCAAGGGCGGGAAGAAAAATAGGAGATGGAAAGGGACCCCCAGGAGAAAAAATATTGGCTTACCCTAGATACCCAGCGATAGGAATAGCTAGTGCAAATGAAGTAGCAGGGGCAGATGAGGAGGAGACCAAAGACAGAACAAAGAGAGGAGGAGGAAAAAATACCTAAGATTCTTGAAGACCTGTAGCTGATACCACTGCTTTTGCTCATTGTGACTCCTTCCCTCCTGCAGATTCTCCCATTCGTGGTCGCTTCTCCTCTGGAGAACTATCCAGATCCACAATAACCTTTTGCGGGTGCCTGGAAGACCTTGGCCTCTTCATACTTGATCTAGAGGGGCTGGTAGGCTCCGACATCTGTGTATTTGAAGATTCTTCTTGCTGTGATTGGTGTCCACTGACTGTCATCCCTTGTGCAGGATCTTTTTCAATTATAGGAGCCCTTTGGGCTACCTCTTCTTCGCACTCTAGAGCAACACTCTTCGCTTCATAGAACTTCTCAAAACTCAAAGGATTAGGAGGGTTCTTGCTGTCTGAATGTTCGTGACACCAGATATTGTCAAACCGGTTGTCCGAATGCACCTCTTGCAAGAGCCCTTTTGTCATCTTTATCTCTTGCCTATATGTCCAGAAGTCCTTAATTCTTTCAGGCTTCCACTGGAGCTTGTTCAACTAACTACATATAAATTGATTCATCTTGTGATTGGGATTGGGCTTTGCCACAATGTGGTAGAAGTTTAGCCAAGGCGGTCGACCCGAGTTAGAAGGTATATACTCCAGTCCGATGTATAATCTTACATTCCCCTCATCTTCATTTCTCTGAGAGTCCCAAAATGGCTGAGGCTAGTGGGGAATCTTAATGCCAATCTCTGACAGATTATTCTCAGGATTGTATCACCGCATGTCACAAATAATTATCAGCCCAAGATTACCCAACTTAGAGTATAAAACCTCTGATTTGTTCACCTTCGAGCTCTTTTTCTTTACAAACAATACAGAGTCAAACATGGCTGGCGGCACCAAATAGGAAGTCAGATGCTTCGCTCCCCAATAATCATTCTCAATATTACAAAGCTATCTGAAAACTTCCAGGGCTAGTACCTTATTAGAAACAAAATGCAGGAGCCAGAAAGGCTCCCAGATGAAACCTTACATACAGAGCATGGTGAAATCCATACCGAAGAACCAATCGCAATGTGGTACAAGCCCCCTCATTCATGATTTTTGGCTCTATGATAAGCGAGCAGACATGCCACCTCCATTGTGATCCAAAGCTCACAAAGTTGGAGCTAGGAATGCATCCAAAAATGTGTAGTAATCAAATTTTTTTGACAGGATGGGAGTCCATGTCGAAACTAGCTTTCTCATGCCATGTTCATCAAATGCAGCCAGGGCCATGAATTGCTAGAAATAGTCAGGATTTTGATGCAAAATCATGTAGACTAAGAAAGAGGAATACCTGAACCTAGAACCAGGTTCAAACTCCCTTAGCTACCAGCCCATCCCATCAATTATGAACTTTGCAAATTCCATCAGCGGAGGCGTGGCATTCTTCTTCAACATGAAGCTAAGACTCATTTGGAAGTCGAAGACTTCCTTATCTGTATCAAATCCACATACCAACACCAACATAGAGCAGGCGGAGGTGGAACGCAATTTTAAAGCACCTAGACCAATTGGGAAGCTAGGAGGGGCAGAAACATCTGACGGCAGACCTGTCTTAGTGTTATAAAATTATTGTGCCATCTGAAGCATCTTCCAGTAACCTTTTAGTCTAGAAATGTCAAAATCTTCAACATTTTGAAGAGAGAGAAAATGAATGCATAGCATGTCTTGCAGGGCTTGGGGACAGATTACCACTCTCAAATTTGGGCCACTTATGGTTCCATCCTGAGGGTCGAAACATTTTGCACATGCTGCCACAATCTCTGGGCAATGATGCACCAGAGGAACCATGTACTGGGGAAGCCCATAGTTCCACAAATGTCTGTGAAAAGGGTCTATAATCTTCTTCATTTTTTCACATGCAGCTTCCCTTAGGCTCTTGGGTTTTTGAGATAATGTGGGATCTTGAACATTGTCTCGATCTTTTGATATCAAGGCCTGGTTTCTAGGAGAAACCATGCCCACTATTTTCTGGTCCACTGGCCTAATAAAGGGCCACGATGGCTTTGTTGGAATTCCTGGAGTAGTGTAACAATCGTGGGCGTATATATTTACGCAAGCTGCAAGCATTCTTCATTCATCAATACTCTTCATGCCCACAGCCTGTGCTTGACTCTTCATAATTTCAACCATTTTCTTGTATTTTTGAGAGACTTCGTAAACTTTGCAATTCAACTTTTGAAAACGTTTCTCTTCCTTGCAAATGATTTAGACGGTTACACACTGGTCGAGCTTACACAATAAATGCCCTTCGCGTGCTCAACCTGCTTTTTGATTTTCGAGAAAATCGGTTTAGCAAGTGTATGTGTCGACTTCTCACATTAGTTACTCCATGCACCACCAGCCTTTTTCGTGCATGCGAAGAGGTTGCCAACCTGCCAAAAGACTCCTCACATTTAAGATATATGACTTCACATAAGGTGGTGCTTGATTTTTCCTGGAAAAAGCACTGAATCAACATTGCCATATCTTTCGTGAGCCTTTGCATTTACTGATTACTTGATCGTACTTGGGCTCATCAACCAACAACCTCATCTAAAAATATTTTCTTTGATTTAATCAGGAAAACAACATTATCATGTTGAAAACTGTCTCATTCTCATCCCCATTTCAAAAACTCGAACAGAGCAAGTGGCAACCGCATCTGATTACTTACATCATTTCGCACGCTGCAACACTGATTTTCAAGGCTCCTCAGCACCATTTGCTTCTGATGTAATCATACATTTCCTCATTAAGGAGAACCCCAACCATCTATAAATAGGACCCTTGACAAGCTTTCTAACTCATAATTATATTCAACATTCATAGCAATTAGGCCCTAGTATATCTTAGTAATTTATCATTTGGCTAGAGTAGCAATAGATTATGGAAACACCAATTAGATGGAAACACCAATTTGCTTCTGACGTAATCATACATTTCCTCATTAAGGAGAACCCCAACCATCTATAAATAGGACCCTTGACAAGCTTTCTAACTCATAATTATATTCAACATTCATAGCAATTAGGCCCTAGTATATCTTAGTAATTTATCATTTGGCTAGAGTAGCAATAGATTATGGAAACACCAATTAGACTCAGGCCGCCTTTCTAGGAAAAACCTATTATATGTGAAGGCTATTAAATGGGTAATAGGAAAGGATTGTGTAGAGTATGAGGACCAATACAAAGTAAACACTAGCATTTGTTCTCACTTCGTTGCTTCTCTACTAGACATTGGCGTCTCCAAGTGCAAAATTCTGAAGCTGATCAAGCGGGTTTTTCCCCAACGTTACCTCGGGGGATTGGAGAATGTGGTGCGAGTTGCTGAATTTGATCATGGGGTCCCATCCATTCGCAACCTACATCGGCTACTTGAGGAAGGAGGACTCATGCCAACCAAGCCCTTTCTACATGGATTTGAGCTCGAAACGCACGAGGAACACCGCCGCAATGTTCGTGTCGGTTGCCACTTCCTCATGAGAATGCATAATGTTGAACCCTTTTGAAGTGTGAAATTGTACAAGAACTTTGAGAGGATGGTGTTCCCTCACCATGCGCCACCTACATCTATTGGACCCTCTACTACCTGAAGAAAATGTGAAAAAGATGTCTCCATTTTTTTTTTTAACTTTTTGACAAATTCTGCCATACTGTTAGTGAATATATATATATATATATATTGAAACATGGCCAAGGGCCTCGCTGGCTTAAAATGTATAAAAATGTAAATGCTCCCAAAAATAATATGATATGCAAATTTTCCACATTTGGCTCTTTCTTCATTTTATTTCAATTTTGCACTACTATGGTTGTTATTCTAAAAAAGCACTGAGAAAAACCCCAAACTAATAAACCTGGAAAAATGTTTACATATTTACAAACTTACTGCATAAGTTGAATCAACTAAATTTTTTAAGGTGTATTCCATTAACTGGAATACCAAAAGCTTCACCTTCCATGGTCTCTAACTCAAATGAGTTATATTGTTTGCACTGGATGATCCTGAACGACCCCTCTCAAAGACTGTTGAACTTGCCATGCTAGCCAGGCTTTGCTCTACGTTCGTTGAACTTGAGCACCAAGTATTCTCATTGTAGCCCCTGGTCAGATGTCTTTTTATCAAACCACCTCTTTACCACCTGTTGGTGATTGTTCATTGCCTCAAGAGCATGCTCTCTTTTCTCTTGAACCTCAAGTAACTCAGAAAACTGTACCTCCATGGCTCCATTTTGCTCAATTTCAAGAGATTTGAGTAGTTGGATAGCAGGGATTTCCATAGAAATGGGCAACAATGCCTCCTTCCCGTACACCATCTCGTAAGGAGATGTCTTCAATATTTGCTTGGGCATGATATGGTCTACCCATAGTGTTGTTCGGAGGTTTTTATGCCACTCGCTCTGGTGTTCTGAGCCTATTCTTGTAATCAACCTGATGAGGTTTTTCTTCGTAGATTCAACGAGGCCATTCCCTTGTGGGTAATAATTGGAAGATCTTTTTAAGAAGACTCCATATTTTAATGCAAATTGGCTCATTTTAGAGCCGAGAAAGCTTTAGCATTGTCAGAAATAATCATCTTTGGGAGCTGAATTTGGCCACCAGTTCTTCTAGGAAGTTAACAATTTATGCCTCCATTGCATTTTTCAATGGTACCGCCTTTTCCCATCTGGTGAAGTAGTCGGTTGTTGTTAAGATCCACCGATGTCTAACTGATGAAAAAGGATTAATCATGCCAATGAAGTCAAGACCCCACTGAGAAAAAGGCTCTTCCACTACTATGGGTTTTAGTGGCATAGCAACATTTTTCCTTTTTCCAACAAAAAACTGACACTCACTGCAAGACTTTACCAATTAAAATGAGTCATTGAATAATGTGGGCTAGAAATAACCAACACATATTATTTTGATTGTAGTGGTTCTTGCTGAAAAATGCCCTCTGACTGGGCCACTGTGATATTGTTCCAATATCCTTTTTGTGTGCTCCTCATTTACACATCTTAATAGGATACCATTGAAATTTATTTTGAAAAGAACTCCCTCCAAGAGAACATAACCATTATTTTGCAATCAATAAAAACGTCTCTTAAATGAAGGGAGATCAGTCGGATACCTTCTAGTCTGCATAAAATTTATCCTGTCCTCCAGCCAATCATCCTTGAAGCTTTCTTCATTCAGCAACACGGGTTCCAAAACTTCAAACTCAGGAACTGGTTCATTGTTTTCAGCTAAGTACTCGCACAGTCCCTTTCCTTTGATAGTCTTAATTGGCTTAATTTCAATGTCATACTCCAGGATCTTAGTTATCCAGTTAGCTCTTTTCTCGGTGATTTCTCCTTCCATAATGTATTCTCATACACTAGGGTGTAGCACACAAACAATCACCTTATTGCATGATATAAGGTGTCAAAACTTCTTCAACCCCTTTACGATAGCAAAAGCTTGCTTCTCTATAAAATTATATTTCACCTCGTATTCTTTCAGGGTGCGCGAATAGAAGGCAATAGGTGATTCTCTTTAATCTTCATTGTCCTTCTGCATTAGCACAGTGGTGATACTGTTGCCACCACCAAAGACGTACATAATGAAATCTTTTGACAAATCTGGATTAATCAATACAAGAGCAGAAGAGATAACCTCTTTAATCAGCTTGAAACCTTTTCTAGCTTATGTCATCCATTTGAAAATCTGGTCCTTTTTCAGCATTAGGGTAATAGGCCGAACGATCCCAACAAAGTCCACAATGAATTGACTGATGAAATTGACCTTACTCAAAAACGATTGCACTTCTTTTTTGTTCATGGGTAGAAGGAGTTCCCTGATTATGTTAACTCTTTTCAGATCAATAGCAATACCTTCCTTTGAGACAATGTATCCCAATAGCTTCCCTTGAGGAACCTCGAATACACATTTCTTCGAGTTCAGAGAAATCCTGAACTCTTGGAATTTCTAGAAGACAAACTCGAGATGATCAAAATGATCCTCAATAGATTTAAAAGACACTGTCAGGTCATCCAGATAGATAAGGATAATCTTATGTATTAAATCTTTTAAAGCAATATCCATAGCTCATTGAAAAGTGGCTCCGACATTTGGAAGTCCGAAGGGAATTTTAGCATACGCATATGTTCCCCACTTTGTAGTGAACGTCGTTTTGTGCTGGTCCTCCTCCTTCACACGAATTTGATTATAGCCAGAGAAACCATCCGGCATTGAAAACATTTCAGAACCAACAACTATTTGTAGAATTACCTCCATGGAAGGCAAGGGGTAATGGTCCTTCAAGTCTCAGAAGTCCACACACAACCGTATATCACCATTCTTCTTCCGGAACAGCACCAGATTAGACACCCAAGTGATGTGCTTGATTGGGAACACTATCCGAGATGCAATCAATTTATTTAACTCTTGTGACATGAGTGAATCAATCTTTGGATTTACTGGCCTCTACATCTGATTAACTGACTTTGCTCCTTCTAGTAGCTAAATGGTGTGTTGGATAATCTTGGGATCATATCCCTTAAGATCATCATATGACTAGGCTACCACACTCGTATACTCTTCGCAAAAGTGCTTCAGCCTTTCTTTATTCTTCTAGGAGACCCCTTTTCCAACTTTGAGCTTTTTATCTTCTCTGATGTGCAAATCGGTATAATCGCTTTTGTTAACTACAAGCTTTCTCTTGTCTTTCATTGCATCATCAAAAACAAACAGACTCTCGAGAGTGACTAGACCCCTTGGAAGCTTGTTTAATTTTAACTGGATTATTTGATCTCCATAGGCCTCGGCAATCTTTGGCTATACTTGATCAGAAAATTCTCTGGACAGTTGGAGAAATGATGGGATGTGAGTATCATTATCAAAAAACTGCTAGTCCTGATCATTGTTCGGAATCACAGGATGCACGATCAGTCACACTGAGTGTCTGTTGCTAATCAACA
This sequence comes from Sequoiadendron giganteum, assembly GCA_007115665.2. NCBI lineage: Eukaryota > Viridiplantae > Streptophyta > Pinopsida > Cupressales > Cupressaceae > Sequoiadendron > Sequoiadendron giganteum. Next base: position 408,705,620 of record CM021106.1, read on the forward strand.
TAGAAGCTGGTTCAAACTAAGATCCAACAGTTGCCATTTTTTCAGCTTCGGAGTTTTTCACTCTAGGTACAACTTGGATATTGAATGCCTCAAAGCCTTCAATCAGGTCCCAGACTCTATGTCGATATGATCGCATTCGAACATTCTTTGCAGCAGAGAGCCCTCGGATTTGGTTGACCACCAATTCAGAATATCCAAACACACATATTTTCCTTGCACCCATTCTCTATACTAAATCCAAACCGTGGACAAGGGCTTCATATTCTGCTTCTTTGTTTGAGCATGCAAACTAGAAGCGGTAAGACCTCAAGGTCTTATCTTTGGATGGAGACACCAAACATATTCTTGCACTGGCTCCAACTTTGCATCTTGCTCCATCAAAATACGAGGTCCATAACTCAGAAAATGCCTCACCTCCAGACTCTTGAGTCACTCTAGGCATAATCTGGTCTTGTTCATGTATGACATACGTTCCTTTCCCAGTTGCATGATAGTTGCCGAAGGGGTCCATATCTATAAACTCATTCAAAAGAGCCTCCTCTGCCTCTATTCGGGAGCTACTTGCTTCTTCTTCCTCAAGGAGTTCGACATTGAGCCTCTCTCCAGAAGTGATGGAGGTATGTGTTGCCTCAAAATTGAGCATGGCTTCATCAACCACATGTTCAGAATGCAAGGATTCCAACAATAACTTCATCTTGGCTCCATGCTTCATTCTTAGAATCAAGTGTGACCAGTCCAATGCCATGTAGCCTCCAACATTTGCAGTGAATTCTCGAGACAAACATATCTCGAATAGAGGAGGGGCGTCGAGGAGCATAGTATCCTGATTCATGATAATGCTCGGATAGGAAAATAATGTCATGGGAAATCCTTTAATTACTTTGATGGTGTCAACCTTGTTCCCATCGAGTTGCATGACTCCTTTGTTAAGATGCTCATATTTGAGCCCCAGAGCATCAACTACTTGCTTTGTCATGACAGTGGTGCTAGCACTAGAGTCAATCATACAATTATGCAATAGTTTATCACCAATTATGAGTGTTAGAAAGAAAGGCTTGGGTTTAGGCTTACTCTCTTTTTTGGCTTTCTTTTCTTCTTGTTGACTAGCTAAAACTCTATCCAAGTCTGACTTGGATGTCTTGTTCTCTGAGGGCTTCTCCAACATCTTCATGTCTTCTCCCGATAATGCCTTCTGCATTAGCAACTTTTTCTCTAGGATGGCCAAGCTATCCCACAAGGAAACATTGGTAGAGGATTTCTTTAGTTGCTCCACCACGTTGAATAGTGTTCGTGACTGATGAGTCATGGTAGCTTGTTCCTTCTGCTTCGTAGTTGGTACATCCGGCTATTTGGCAACAACCAAGGTGATCATGGGGGATTTTTCTTTCGGAGGAGGTGGATTCGGGGAACTGGCAGTAGCTACCTTGGACTGTGTTGGAACTGATGACAAATTTTCTGATGGACTAGGCATTGAATTAGATGAACCCTTAGTCGGCAGAAATGTGAATTCTCCAGTGAGTCTTCGCTTTGAACGCGTATTGTAATCTGATTGCACTTGCAACACTTGGGCTATTGGAATATCATTCAAGAATGTCAACTCCTCTCCTTCCATCCATTGGTCCGGAGCTATTTCTAACTCTTTCTCTATAGACATTCCTTGCATTTGAGCAGTGAGAACTGCATTATCTATTTGTTGTGAGCCATATGTATGGCCTTCGGAATTAGGCATACTGCCTTGGCTATGTTGCTCTGCTATCGTCTATTGCAAATTTCCTCTCAAACAATTTTGGGGCATATGTGCATCATTACAAGGGAAGCACCATGAATTAGTTTCCTCGACAAGATTTTTTTGTCCTACTACTAGCTCCTTGCTTGAACTAGGATGGATGATCTGCATCGACATAGTCATCGGGACTACCTAGTTGTTCTGTTGAGCTTGGGTATTGTCGTGCGATCTATCCTGCCACTGGTTCTGTTGGAAAGGAGCCTTCCCACCTTGGTAGTTTTGGTAAGCTGACTTCTAGTAGCTATACTGTTGCCACTTCATACTGGTTAACTCATTTGTCATGGTTCACATTTGCTCCCTCATCTCGTTCATTTCAGCCATCAAGGGGTTAGGCATCGAAGCCACACTCGGCGTCATTCTTGGGTACACGTACATAGACTAGGGAGGAGTTGCAGGAGCATTGGTTGAAGCTACTTTTGATTTTGTAGTGCTGAACTCTAGGAACAGTGGCATGATAGGTCTCGGTGCCAATTTTTCGGCAGTAATAAGATTGTTCTCCGCAGTGATGGCAAGGCTATAGGCATCGGGTAGAGTATTTCTGCCAAGAGTTGATAGCATCATAAAAATATTAGTATTTATAGACTTTAAATAAAACATGAATGCCAAGTCTGGAGGTGGCTGAATACCAACAAGAACTCTCTACCAAGTCAAATGAAACTGAGCATTGAAATCGGCCAGAGCTTCATGGGGAGCTCGCTTTATATGAGCCAGCTGGTGATATAGCAAAGACTTGTCGCCAGAATTTGAGAAGTGTTCATAAAAAGGATCTCTGAGATCACCCCAACTGCCAACTATATTAGTCGGAAGAGTACGATACCAGTTCAACGCCTTGCCTCTGAAAGACGCGGTGAGTAATCTTAAGGCCACATTCTTATTAGTAACACCATGCACAAGACATAAGTCGGCTACATCTTGCAAATGCTTTGTTGGAGTCATTGAATCATCCCCGGAGAACTTAGGGATAGTCTTTAAAGTGGATATCAGGATTGGAGCCCATACTGTAGGAGGCATAGGTGCTACCAATGGACTACCAACATCCCATGCTACATAATTTCTAGCAGCCATTGGCGCAAGAGATAGAGGAGAAGAGGGGGGTGAAGTATTAACCTGTCAACCTCTCGCCTGGACCAAAACTAACGGTGGTACAAGCAGGCCAAGGAATCTTACAGTTTGAGACCTAGTGACAGGCCTATGGCTCATACACTCTTATTTATCAAGCGAACGTGCTAGTTCGTGTCCCATCGAGTGTGCCAGAAAAATAACTGTTGATGCAAAATTTTGTAGGGGTAGCAGCCTTATGGGAAACTTAGCTAATGGGGGACCTGTGCGGGTAGCTAAGTGACCTCCGGGTTTTATTGAATCTGGCTCTTCATTTTTATGGGGGGAGGGAGGTAAACGGTAAGAAGGATAACATGAAATAATCAAACCTAAACTAAGGCAATGCACCAAATCATAAGAGAATTAACTAAGCACAATGTTGATAGCAAAGGTTTGAAAAGTAACTGTTGTTTATCAAATAGATGCTTCTGAACAAATGAAACATAAGAACATCAATTCATTTGCATAGCATAACCAATACAACACAGGCCAACACAGAAGAGTAATAACATGATCTGCATTTTATTGAGTTGCATGAAGATTATGAAAGCTTGAAATAGACATTCAGATACTTTAGGAAATAAAAGCATAGTTTAATATCCTATTAAATGCATGCAAATAGAGAGGTCGAATTGATTGGCACAATCTACAAGTTCAAGTTCAATAGAAAATATTACAAAAGGCTAATTCCTAGTGCTCACGAAATTTTATCTATCTAACAACAACCATTACAAAGAGAAAGAGGTTGCTTAAATAAGCCAGCCCACTGCCTGAAAGTCCCTATGAGAAAGATGCTTCCGCAAAAACATCAACGATCCAGATTCCCTTGAGCTATCACCGAACAAAAAGATCATTCAATAGCACACTAGCAAGCATGTCTCTTGAGAAAATAGGGCCATGCAACAACAACAAAGAACATGTGGTAGCAGAGAAGAACACACGACAGCAGAGAAGAACCAACGCACAAGCGGAAAATCCTAGATAACGGGCGCACAAAAAAATGACACGCATCGAACACACAAAGCCCGGAAAAAAGAAGAAGGGATGCCCCAACAAAAAGCTCTGAAGGGAAGCCACGTGGAGGACACCGAGAAAAATAAATCGTAGAGTGGGCCCGACTCGAAAAGAAATGAGCAAAGGCCACACGTTGAACACATGGAACCCAGCAGAGGAAAAGCGATATGACACAACATGAAGATCTGATAGGAGGCACCGTAGAAGACATTGAGAAGCTACTAGCGATAACAAACAAGGCAAAGCTATGAAAAGAAAAGAAAACCGTGAAGGCACAATGGTTCATGAATAAATGTTCACATGAACCATGGACATAAGAGGTCTTTTAAGGAGTGACAAGAAGGGGAAACCTTTAACATATTTGAGGATTTGGATGACCTAGGGAAGAAAGAGGTGAACCCAAGTTTGATGGCTATGGTTGAAGGTGTTGTGGAGGAGGTTTAGGAGGGAAATTTTCCAGATAATGTTTAAAATTTGCAGGTTGTTGGTGAATTACAAATGGGCACTAATCTTAGTATGATGGTTGTTGGAAGTCCTGAAGGTCGTGAGGATATGAAGTTGGGTGGGGGAGAGATCTCTCATCCATTGGTAAATTTAGTGTTTGATTTGGTAAAAGGTAATAAGGCACTTGCATCTCTAGGGATTCTTCAGAAAGATCTAAAAAAGGTGTTGTTGAGTAGTCTTCCAAGGTTGGGAGGAAGAAGGATTTAGAAAAAAATAGGATGATGGGGGAAACATTGGTGGAGTTAGAATCTGTTAAGACTCTAGAATCACACTTTTCTATCCCTCTGAAATGATCATCCTCTCATGGAATTTAAGGGGCTTGAATAGTGGCCCTCGACAAAAATTTGTTCGTGAGTTGGTGAGAAGTCATTCTCCAGATGTTCTATTTATACAGGAAACTAAGTTGTCTATTGAAAGTATGGTTGGTTTGATGTCAAAGCTTTGGGGGAGGGGTCAATGTCAGTGTGTTGGTGCTCAGGGTAATGTCAAGGGTGTGGCCTATTATGGAATCCACTGAAGATTTTTCCTCTATGGTGGATGTCCTCTAAGTCTTCTATTTCAGTTGTGGCTTCCAGCATGGAGATGAGAGAGACTATTCTTCTTTCAAATATCTACACCTTGATTGATTTTTCTAGTAAGCAATATTTATGGTCTCATATCAAGTATATTTGGAGCTATGATCCTCTCTTCCCTTGGATTACTATAGGTGATTTCAATTCCATTACTGATTAGATGAAAAGAGGGGTAGAAATATGAGGCTGGAGTCCTCTACTTTCCTATTTTGTGATAACATCTCTGCCTTGAATCTTGTGGACATCAAGCCTCAGAATGGTCATTTTACTTGGAATAATAGGAGAATGGGGGAGGATTGTATAGTTGAGAGGCTTGACCGATTCTTGGTCTCTTGCTTTTGGATTGGTGGTTCCTGGTCTTCTTCTTCTACTATTTCAGATTGGAGGAGATTAGATCACTAGCTTATTAAATTGTATGTTGTTTTAGCTCGTGTTGCTAGATTTCCCTCTTTCAAGTTTCATCTTATGTAGTTACAAGACCCTTCTCTCCGGGATCATATTGATTAATGGTAGTGTTTGGGGAGACCTACTTTTGGTATCACTATGTATTCGTTTTCCAAACAACTACAGTATGTGATGTTGGTGTAATTAAATATTTTGTACCTTGTCCTAGGTCATAATTACACCTTAGTTAAGTTTACTTAGGGACCACATAGGAGTTGTTGGAGAATTTCCACCTTTGGTGGACTTATCTTCTTATTACTTTATCACCTCCACCTTTCATGGACATATCATGTGATTAGGGTTCCACCTTTTGTGGTAGATCCACTATTTGTGGTGGTTATCACATTATCACCTTTCCACTTTAGGTGGAGTGATAGCTTTTCATTGTTGTCTCATGTCATAAGATTATGACACTTGTCATAATCTTATGCACTCCTATGTTCTCACCTTGGCTATATAACCAAGGGGTCTCTACTTCATTTGTACACACATTGAATCATATCATTGACATAGAATACAGTTTATTCTTGTCAAATTATTTTCTCTCTTCTTTGTGCTTTCTATTTGGTCCATAGATCTTGGCATCCATAGCCAGTTCTAACATGGTATCAGATCATGTTTGATTCTAACATGGTATCAAAGCAGTTTGGGTACCATTGGAGAGTCATTTTCTGAAGAGAGGTACCAGATTTGGGGAGGTTCAATTTTTGGCTCTTTATTGCAGGTTTATATCAGAGCTTGCTGGAGCAAATCTGATCTCACCATTGCGTCCGGAAGGTTCGAGAAAGTCAATTTTCCTTTTGTTTCGTCCAAATCGGATATACGAGGCCAAATCTAAGAGGGTTTGAAGCTGCATTATGGTTGCCAGATCCAGAAGGTAACTGCATTTTTGGAGCATTTTGGGTTAAATCCGACCCTGCCATTGCGTCCAGAAGGGACAAAAACCCTAAGATCGACTATCCAATCATCCAAATCAGAGCAATTCATTTGGTGAGGCAAAAATTTTTTACCCAAAGAATCGTACAGCCCCCAGGTCGCCATCATTGCGCTGGTACAATTTTTTGAAAAAATAAAAATAAAAAATTATTTCGGTTGAAAATTATTTGAAAAATTTTCATATTTTATTCCACCGAATATTTGTTATTTGGAAATTTTTTTTTAAAAAATTTCAAATAAAATAAATTAAATCAAACATTTTTAAAGTGACTGTAAGTCGCTGTCGCTGCAGACTGCGGTACCTGGTACACGTAGGTACCCGTAGCCCCACCATCCAACACGTGGCGGCTCCTTCGCCCTCCATTCACCCGCGACATCCGTAGGTCCTATTTCTCCGGGCGGTCATATCAACAGATTCTGACGGAATCTACCAGATTCCGGTACAAAATCAAAATCCGGCGGCCCTTACAAATTCCGGCCATTTTTTCTGGCAAAGTTTTTTTTTCGGCGACGGGCGTGAAACCGTCAAATTTAACCTTGTAGGTTGGTGATGTCAGCGCCACATCAGCATGCATTTGGAATTTCTTGACCCCCTCACGGATGAGCTTTTTGATTTTGCAGTTCAACTTTGGAGGCTCATACTTGCCCATTTTGGCTCCTTTTTTCGAGCAATTTTTTTTTATTTGGGCTAATTTTTTGTGCTCCACAAAGTGGTGCAACTATTTTTTGGTTTTGGCTTCTGGTTTTTCCAGAAATTGCAGATTCTCATAGGTGTTGCTGCTTCGTCCTCATTTTGGGCACTTCGGGAGCTCATAACTTGCTCCTACGGTAACATTTTTGAGTGTCATTTTTTTTGAAAGTGCATGATTTTTCCTGTACTTTCTAGCGGTGTGATCAGATTTATCTCATCTACTATAATTTTTATACTGTGAGTTTGTGGCCTATTTTGGCATCTGCATGTACCAAGATCAAAGTCCACCTTGCTGTTTTTGGCAGTGGCAATTGTAAACGCACTAAGTATAAAGTGCCAAATCAGATATTGCTTAGGGGGGCTTCATGATTGAGTGATTTGGGGGGGTAATCTTGCAGTGATTGGTTGCATTCTTTTGCTTGGTTTGTGTTCTTGCAATGGGGAAATCTCAAATTGAACTCCTAACTCCACATAATTATGCTACATGGAGAAAATCAGTATGGAACTATCTCTTGGGAAAAGGTCTAATAGGCTATCTAAAGGAAACGTTTCTCAACCTACTGATGCTAATGAATTGGCAAGATGGGAGATTAATCGTGAGAAAACACTTGGATGCATATGTTCACTAGTCTCATTTGATTTACAATTTCATATTGATTCATGTAAAACAGCTAAAGAAGTATGGGAGACTTTTGAAAAGTTGTATGGTAAAACAGATAAGATTAGGGGATATCAGATTGATAATGATTTGATGAATCTTGATCCTAAAAGTTTTGACCACATCCAAGACTACATCTCCAAAATAAAGCAATTAAGAACACAGTTGAAAGAATGTAGTATTGAAAAAGAGGATTTACAATTGATTCTGAATGTGTTATCCAAGCTTGGTCCTGAGTATTCAGTATTTGTTTCTGGCTTTCATACCCATCGACTTTCTATGGGAGCATCATATGTTGATCCTAAGTTTGATGACTTTGCAAATCTCCTAATCCAAGAGGAAGCTAAGTTAATGAACATGGGTCTAATCAAGTCTTCCAAGCCACATGCATTGGTTTCTAGTGAGTCAAAGGTACAAAAAGAATCAGGGAATCTTGATAAGAAGCAAAAGATGAAAAAGAACAAGCCACATAAAGAATCAGAATCCACTCATTCAAAAGAAGAATCATCTAAGAAGAAGAGGTCTTTTTGTGCATATTGCAAAAAGGAAGGACATGAAGAACACTATTTTTATAAGAAGGATATTGATGAGTTGAAAAATCTTCTCAAAAAGAATCAAATTGATTTGCCTTCTAGAATGTCTGACTCTTCTCCTTCTTCTTCTTCAAAACAATTTAAGGACAAAGGTCAAGCATCTACATCAGGATATAAAGATCAAGCTTTTTGTGCTTATTCAAGTCTAGGATCAGGTAGATGGCTTCTAGATTCAGGAGCATCACATCATATGGCATCTTCACAATCTATTTTCTCTTCATTTCAGCCTTGTTCTATGTCTCCTATATTGATGGGAAACAATACATACATGAGTGTAATTGGGAAGGGATCTATTAGTTTTGGGGACAACACTTTCTAGGATGTTTTGTGTGTTCCTCATTTGACGAACAATCTTCTTTCCATATATCAGATTACACATGGTGGAAATGGGAGAACTGTGGAGTTCACACCTGATTCAATCATCATTCGAGACTTGGAGAGTAGAGAGATTATTGCTACTGGGGTGGTTGATCATTCATCTCAGTTGTATACCTTTACAGATTTTGCTTCTGATGGTGACATTATTCCTTCGGTTGTTCATCACACTCCTAGTGTGAATCATGATTTAGAGGAGACATTTGGCTACTTGAACTTGGGAGTTCTCACATTAGATCCAATACTTGAGCCATGCATTTCATCTCCTCCATCTACTATTGCAGTTGATGATGCTTGTGATTCCACAGTTTGGGTTCCTTGTGAGTCAATGCAGTAGGACATACATAGTCTTCCAGATATGGCTACTTTGGATGGCTTCTTGATAGGTATTTCAGACTTGTTTGTGGAGTCTCATCTTGCAGATTTGGGGGACACCATTGATGACATTCATCTTCTCTTTGATGAAGATGCTCCTTCTTCAGTTATTGCGAGGGAACACTCTGACCCTCTTGTTCATTCTCTTCATGATCATTCCTTTCAGTTTGACATGAGTGTGGATACTTTTGGACAACATTTGGAGGAGGCTTCTTTGTCTTTGGAGGGGATATCATTCTCTTTGGATCATGTTCTACATTCTTCTCTACTAGATGTTGGATTGTACTCTTCAGCAGTGTGGCCTAGAACGCCTGTTTGGAGTGTGCCAGCTTTCAACATCGACATGGAGATACTTGAGCATGCTTCAGAGACATCATACATCCTGCATACATTCTTGGTTTTGTTTCTTCCTAAGGGGAGGAACATTGTTCGGTGAAATTGGATCATCTTCAGCATTCAATGTCGAGCTTCTACCATCATTGCAGGAGACTCAACATTGAGGGGGGGCTGCCTTGTCTCTCTTGTACTTCTCTCTTATGGGGGGGTCTTTTTCCTCACATGGGGTTTTTACTGCATCATTGAGAGCATTTCCATTATTGTATTTCATCTCTCTTTTGGGGAGGAGTTTTGTCCCACTGGGTTTTCTCCTTTTCTCTGTTTGTGAGAGATTGCATTGCATTTGTACATGGGTACCTAACATGGCCTAGTTGTCAGGACCCATCTTGCATTGTTTGCATTTGGTTACATTCTCCCTAAGTTGCACTTAAGGGGGGGTGTTGGTGTAATTAAATATTTTGTACCTTGTCCTAGGTCATAATTACACCTTAGTTAAGTTTACTTAGGGACCACATAGGAGTTGTTGGAGAATTTCCACCTTTGGTGGACTTATCTTCTTATTACTATCACCTCCACCTTTCATGGACATATCATGTGATTAGGGTTCCACCTTTTGTGGTAGATCCACTATTTGTGGTGGTTATCACATTATCACCTTTCCACTTTAGGTGGAGTGATAGCTTTTCATTGTTGTCTCATGTCATAAGATTACGACACTTGTCATAATCTTATGCACTCCTATGTTCTCACCTTGGCTATATAACCAAGGGGTCTCTACTTCATTTGTACACACACATTGAATCATATCATTGACATAGAATACAGTTTATTCTTGTCATATTATTTTCTCTCTTCTTTGTGCTTTCTATTTGGTCCATAGATCTTGGCATCCATAGCCAATTCTAACATGGTATCAGATCATGTTTGATTCTAACATGTGAAGTACCATCTTTAAAAGTGTAATAGGCAGTGTTTTGGAAATATCTTCCATGCTAAGGTTGTAAGCTCAGGATGAGTTGAACTCTATCACTCATGAAATTAGTGAGATGGGCCTTTCTAAGGATTCTCATAGGGAAGAGTTGAGGACTTTGAAAGTTCTAGAGGAGTGTGAGTTGAGGGAGGAGATATTTTAGAAAAAAAAAAGGCCCAGATTGATTGGTTATAGGAGGGGGACAAAAAAATTTCCTTCTTCTCTGACTTGGTTGAAGCCAGGAGACATGGTAATCTAATTCCTTATCTTTTGAATGAAAGAAGTGAGAATTTAACTTTTGGGGGTGATATATTTCCAGAGAAGCTTTATAGTTCTTTGGCTCTTTATTTAGTGAGGATTCTCAGGATGTGTTGGCTGAAGAGAACCAGGTGCTGTCTTGTATTCCTTATCTTGTTATAAGGGAAATGAATGACCACCTTTTGGGATGCATATCCTTGGATGAGTTGGAAGTAACCATCTTTCAAATGAAGAAAGGGAAAGCTCTTGGTCCTGATGGCTTTCCTATTGAATTCTTTCAAGAATTTTGCGACATTATAAAGTTGGAATTATTAGATGTGGTTCATGAATCTCAAAGAAATAAGTAGATGTTGAGGGATTTGAACTCAACTTTCCTGGATCTCATTCTCAAATGTGATGGTGTTGATTGGTTGAGTTTGTTTCAACATATCTCTCTTTGTAATGTGGTTTACAAAATTCTTTCCAAACTAATTACTAAGAGGTTGAAGAAGTGGCTTAGCAAGCTGATTTTAGAGGAGCAAGGTGGCTTTATAGCTTGATAGGAAAATCTTGGATGGTGTGGTTATTACCATAGAAACTATTCACTCTGTGGCTGCCTCCAAGGAAAAAGTGATGCTCATCAAGCTAGATATGGACAAGGCTTATGATAGAGTTAAGTGGTTTTCTTGTGCAAAGTGCTTACAACTTTTGGTTTTTCTGAGGAGTGGATCATGTGGGTTATGAGTTGTGTTACCACTTCTTTTTCAGTGTTGATAAATGGTGATTTGTCTCCCCTGTTTGGGGCTTCCAGAGGTCTTTGTCAGGGGGATCCTCTATCTCCCAATTTGTTTATTGTTCTTGTTGAAGGTTTGGGGAGATTGATGAAGAGAAATGTGATACAGGGTAATATCCTGGGTTGGGTGTGGGGCAACGACTTGCCTCCTTAATCTCACTTATAATTTTTTGATGATACTGCTTTGATGGGTGTAGCTAAGTTTAGAGAGGCTACTAATTTACATAAGATTTTGGATATTTATTTGGCTGATTCTAGTCAGAGGATTAATGAGGATAAGTCTTCCATTTTCTTCTTTAGTACTCTAAGGCTCATTCCACAGAGGATTGCCCGTATTTTGAGGTTTTAGATTGGTTATTTTCCTTTAGTTGATCTTGGTGTTCCTATCTCTATAGGGAACCCCCCTAAGGATTCCTGGTAGAACATTCTTGCTAAGTTTCATGTGAAGGTTAATCATTGGACTCATCGGTGGTTGTCCTTTGTCGATCAGGTTCAACTTCTTAATTCAATGGTACGGGCTATCCCCAACTATAGGTGTATGCTTCAAGTGGGTCCTATTGGGTTTATTAAGGATTTGGACTCTCTGGCTAGGCAATTCCTTTGGGTTGGTAGTTTTTCTTCCTTTAAGTGGAGCCTGGTGGACCAAAGCAGTGTGGGGGTCTTAGATTGTGGTAGTCGACTTTGATAGGGTTGGATTTGGCTGCCAAGCTTTATTGGAGATAGTGTTTGAAACAGGATCAAGTGTGGGCCAAAATTTTATCTATCAAGTACCTGAGGGGGATTTCAAAGGCAAAGATTCCCAGATACCCATTGGTTGGGAAAGGCTTGATGGTTTGGGAAACACTTAAAAAAGGTGTTAAGCTAATTAAATAGGGATTGTTTTTTATTTTTAATAGGCGGCTAAGGCTCTTTTTTGGTTTGAATCTTGGGATGTGTTTTCCCCTATTATGAGTAGTGATCCTAACCTTCAAGATATTTATCAGTGCTTCTTGGAGGTGGGCTGCTTTAGGGTGATTGATTTTAAGACTTCTTTCCTCTATGGAAGCATGGAAAGGTCGAGGTGGAAGCTTCCTTGTGAATGGCCAGTGGCTAGTTCTGAGAAGGACTGTGCTATGGTCCAAAGTATTCTGGAAAGTAGACAATCTAGCTTTCTTCAGGATAGGGATATTTTGGCTTGGTGTCTGAATCCTAAGGGAGTTTTCACAATGGCTAGCGGATATCAGGAGTTGATTGCTCGAAAATTTGGAGAGTTGGAAGTTCCATGGTGGAAACGTGTTTGGAACACGTTCTCTTGTCCTAAGTATAACTTCTTTGTGTGGAACTTAGCTTGGAACAAATGTTTGACTTGGGAAAATATTCAGAAGTGGGGATTCTAGGGCCCTTCTATCTGTGTTATGTGTGAGTGTAGTGAGGAAGATTCCCCCCACCTATTTTTTTAATGTCCTTTTTGTATGCTTATTTGGCATTAGTGGTGGGATGTGTGGAAACATCCTTGTGTTCATGCCTCTTCTCTTGTTGATTTCTAGAATAGTTTGGGTAGACCTCCTACATAGGCCTCCTTCCTTCATATTGTGCGGGGCATTGGTCCTACCTTTATCCTTTGGCAAATTTGGCTTGAAATAAATCATAGGATTTTTCGAGGAGAAAGGTTGTTAATTCAACAGGTTTGGAAAATAATTACAGGTATGATTTAGGAAACGGTGGTAGCTAAATGTAAGATGGATTCCCCTTTAGATAAGAGTGATGATGAGATTGTGAATATACTGGGTTTGCAACGTTTTTCCTCTGATTTTGTCTATGTTAGAAGAAGTAGGCGAGCTAAAAATAAAGTTCAGAGGAGTGGTAGATGGATGACTCCTCCAACGAATGTCTTGAAGATTAACACTGATGGTTCATCTAGGGGCAATCTTGGACCTGCGGGGATTGGTGGGGCTAGGAGAGACTGTTCTGGCTCTATGATTTTCTTCTCCATTCATAAGGGGCAGCAATCCAACAATCTTAAGGAAGGATTGGCTATTCTTGGGGCTTTGGAGTGTGCTTATGCTATGGGTTGGTGTAGGATCATTTGTGAATCTGACTCTCAGATCATGGTTGATTTGGTGAATGGCAAAAATTTGGCAGGGGTGAATTGGAAAATTACTTTGATTGCTCATCATATTTTGTAGTTGTGTTCTATGTTGGAGGTGGTGTCTTTTACCCATATCCCTCATGAGTGGAATAGAGTTGTTGATTGTTTTTCCAAGTGGGATTCTGTGCATGCTAGTGATTGGCAGATTGGGGGATGGGAGCAGTTATCCCTGGATACTATCAAATTTTAGAGAAGATTATTTCTGAGGACATGGCTGGTTGAGGGGTTTGGTGTTTGTTTGGAGGTGGTTGTTTATTTTTGCTGGGAGTTTTATTGGCCCTTCTTTTATTGGGAGCCTCCTCTATCCCTGACTTTTTTGTAATAGCAATTTCATGATATCAATAAAGTTTTTACCCTCTTTTTATTAAAAAAAATTACCCCTCACAAACTTGCCTAAGCTCTACTATCATCACTGGTGTAACTGTCTCTTGAAAAGAATCTTCTCAACTTGAGAACAAAATTTATAATCTCATAGAACACCCGCAATGGGGCAAGTGGAAGCATAAGGAGGTAAAATGTCGAAATAGGGAAATTTTTCATTTTTTCCTTTTTTTGTGAAAATCCAACTAGACACCAAATATGGTGTAAGAAGCCCTCATTTCATGCTCTTTGTCATCCAAGAATCTTGACATTGACATTTTTTTAATTTTTTTGTAATTCTAAGTTGAGTATCTCTTGAATAACTTTTATATAAATTCAATGATCTTTGATACCTTATTTTATTGAGGGTATTTTAAATAAGTAATGTTTTTTTTGTCTCAAATTCATTTAATAAATGATATATGTTTATCGTATATGTGTTTAAAGTGATTTTGATTTAAGCTTATAATTTAATCCACCATGTTGATTATATATAAGATATTATAATCACTTTTTGGCACTTATTATTAACTTTCGGTTCAAATAAATCATCTTCCTCGTTCTCTTCTAACATGCCTTTCTCTACAGTAATCTATTTATTTCATGTTATGTGTTATCCTAGGGTGTGCATGCTTAATGCATATAAACTTGTGTAACATTTAACCCTCAATCTTTGGTAAGTGTCATCTCAGCTACGTTTACAACGCTTCATATTGTATAAAATCTTTGTATTTTAAAGCATAATTATGTAAGTAGGGTAAAAATTGAAGGAAGGAGTCACACGTAATAGTATTGTCTCCTCAACATGTGCTAAATTATATGAGTTAATTTAGTTACATATTAACCTTTTTAGAAATTTTATGATTCTCTTCCTCCATCCTCGACCTTCCTTTGAATCCCTAGTCGTTACCTTGTTGTACAACTACATAGGATTGGTTATCATCCATCAAGCATTTTTTTATGAGTTATGAGCACCTTGGTGGACACGTATGCAAGTTTGGAAGCATTGAACCAAGTGCAAATATGTTTTATGGATTGAAAACACTTGAGGAACTTCCAAACAAGTGAAATCTATAGGTATAAAATTGCTTTATGATAGAAGAGGGGATGCCACTCACCAATATTTCTCCATACACCACAATCAATCTAAGGACCCATACTCAAACTTAAGCTTTGCAACATTCATACTTTCAGATTTACAGTCCAATGGTGACAATAATTATTAACTATTCTTAACCAGATGATAAAAACTACCATAGTACAAAAGAACCGAATAACATCACCAACTCCCTCAATCATTACACAAGGATAATAACAGTCTCAAACAATGAAAAGAATAGAAACACCACAACACTTTATTTCAAGGAATAAACAATTTATTGCAATATGCTCAACTCCCATAGGAATCAGTCTTCTAGGCATAACATTTATTCACAATTCAAAGACCTCCAATGTCTTTATCCCTGCTGTGCCAAAATGATTGGTGCTCCTTATCAATCGTCAAACCCACTCTCTACTATATTATTTTACCATTCCATTCATTGGATTTCTATTCACCATGAGACCTTCCACCATCACCCAATCATTATCAACTTCCCATGCAATCCGATTGTCTCGATATTCAATCTTCTCTAATCGGCCCCTTCTCATTCTTTGGTCTCAATTGACTAAGTCTTTCTCTGATATATCCGACCAACCTTCGGTTCAGCCCATCAGTATGTCGATTACTCCTTCATTCTGTGACCACTTCATTGGCCTTGCCTATTCATCCTTATTTTGTCTTCTGCGACCAACCTGACCTCTTCATAACTATTGGCCTTTTCTTGCTTGGCCTTCTATACAACCTTATTATTACACACCCAACCAACCTATCCATGATCCACCTAATGCCTCTTAAATCATTTTCTATCTTTCCTTTTCCATTGACCTCAACCGAATTCCAACTATTTTCAAACTATCACTTCTTCATCTTCTTTCCAAACTGCTCAGCTCTACTTGTTGCAACCATCGACACCAACTGTTCAACTTCCAATCAAGCCTACATTATCCTTTTTCCACCAAACTACACATCTCCTCTTCTCTTGCTTTGTTTGTTTCTCATTGTCAACTTCTTCTGCTACTGTCCCATGTTTTATTACCCAAACTTGGGATTCCATCTTCTTGGGTTGATACCTTGATGCCTCTGTACTTGGCCTATCCTCTTATCTTCTCCGATTCTTTGTCATACCTTCCATCTTTGATTCTATTTTACTATCATAAAGGCTAGTACAAACCACTCCTTGGTTTTCCTCTACCACATGTTCCTTTACAACTGATTTTCTTTGCCAAAATTGTACTATATACCCATGATCTACTAATTTTATTTTCTCCTTTTTGTCTTGCATATTCACATTCCTATGTCTACTTGCATAATCAAAATCACCACCAAAACTCACTTTTACCTCTTCATTGGTCTGCTATCCCAATTTGCTTAGATTCTTGGCTTCATGTCTTGCCACCTCTTTCTCTTTATAGGCTTTCTTCTTTTCTTCATTAGCCCTTTCATCATCTCCGTCTATGGACTCTCTTCTTACCCTTTTTCCTTTTGCCTCCAAAGGTTTGTTCTCAGCCTTCTTCATACCTACATTCACACTTTCAAACAAATCATTAGCAAATAAATCAAGAGACCAAGATGTCTCTTCAAGTGCCTCTTTCATGGACACTATCTTCTCTTCTTCTTCAAGTGCTCCTTCTTGCACTTTCTCTTTTCTCCTTTCCTTACTATCTTTGTTCAAGTCCTCTATAATGAGAAATTTCCTCTTCTCTTCTTGTCCACTTCCTGCAATCACAACATTATCAGGAAAATAACTCTTTTCTAGCATTTCCATTCTACTCACAATCTTCTCCAATTCCTTTTAGAGTTTTCTACTTTCCACTCCATCCCAATATCTATCCCAAGATGGGATTATGATGGGTTTTCTTACACTAATACCCATCCTTCTTACTATTGCAATCCACAATATTTGCTCAAATTTCAAGTGCAAACTGACTCTCCTTTGGTGATCGGTTTACACAACAACACACATGACTACAAATACTAGCATAGGTTGCCTCTCCTTCGGTGCTCTACCTATGCAAACTTGTTGTATCTTTCTGTCTCTTGATACCTACCTCAGAATATTCTTCCCTTTTCTTTGCCTATTATTTTGAACCCAAATTCTTCTCTCTTCCTCTATTAATATACAACACAACTTTCCAATAATTTATGCTTCCATCAATCTACCAAAATAATCAACAACCATTTATAGCCCAGATCTTTTGGGGCTCTAGGTTCTCTCAATAACCCGTTAATCTGCAAACACACATAGCACTCCAAGATTCGTATACACATCAAATAGCCAACTTTTACTACCCAAACCATTCAGGGCTCTAATACCAATTGATAGAAGAGGGGACACCACTCACCAATATTTCTCCATACACCACAGTCAATCTAAGGACGCATACCCTGACTTAAGCTTTGCAACATTTATACTTTCAAATTTACTATCTAATGGTGACAAGAATTATTAACCATTCTTAACTAGATGGCGAAAACTACCATAATACAAAAGAACCGAATAACATCACCAACTTACTCAATCATTCCACCAGGATAATAACAGACTCAAACAATGACAAGAAAAAAACAACACAACACTTTATTTCAAGGAATAAACAACTTATTACAATATGCTCAACACCCATAGGAATTGATCTGTCAGGCATAACACTCATTCACAATTCAGAGACCTCGAACGTCTTTATCTCTTCTTTTCCAAAACAACTGGTGCTCCTTATCTATCCTCGAACTCGCTCTCTACTATATTCTTTTACCATTCCATTCCTTGGATTTCTATTCACCACGAGACCTTCCACCATCGCCCAATCATTATCAACTTCCCACGTAGTTTGATTGTCTCGATATTCAATCTTCTCTAATTGTCCCCTTCTCATTATTTGGTCTCAATTGACCCAGTTTTTCTTTCATATATCTGACCAACCTTCAGTTTAGCCCATCACTACATTGATTACTCCTTCATTCTATGACCACTTCATTGGCCTTGCATATTTAGCCTTCTTCTATCTTCTATGACCAACCCGACCTCTTCACAACTATTGACCTTTTCTTCCTTGGCCTTTTGTTCGACCTTCTTCTTACACACCTGACCAACCTCTCCATGATCCACCTGATGCCTCTTAAATCATTTTTTATCTTTCCTTTTCCATCGATCTCAACCGAATTCCAACCGTCTTGAAACTATCACCTCTTTGTCTTCTTTCCAAACTACTCGACTCTACTTGTTGCAACCTTTGACACCAACTGTTCAACTTCCAATTGAGCCTACGATATCCTTGTTCCACCGAACTCAACCATATGCCAACCATTACTTGCAAACTTTCCACTTCATCTCCTCTTGATTGTTCAACTTCCCTTACAACTGTCAACCCATAACCATTCATAATGGTTCATCCTTCCTTGTTGAAGGCAACTGAATTGGCTATCCCACTTCCTGTCTAGATATTGATGCCAAAGAAAACCTATCTCAACCCAGGAAATCCTCCTGTCAATGTTCATGTCACTTTTGTGACAGGAATTTCTATATGCCCTTATTCTTCCATCAAACCCAAAAATTCCAAGCCAAAACCTACTACTACTAAACTTAAAACATGAGAAAATTAAAAATCACAAACTTAGGATGATGCCCCTACATCACTTTACCAAGATTTACTCCCATCCTCTCAACCCTTAGGCCAAATTAGGAGCTTTGGAATAGGCATAGTTATCTGTCAAATCATAATCAAAAGAAGATTCATGCTAAATTTTGTAACTGTAATGCCCTAGAAATGCTAGGGTTTCATGTCTTGGTTTCATAAAGTGTTGGAATGTGCAATGGGTTAGAAACCTTATATGTTGTCATGATGTCGGAACAAGCAAACTTTAAGTTCTTGGAAAGTATTCTCATGTCTGGATATTTGAGACCTATGGCCTTTCATTTGAATTTCATTGGCTTGGGGCATCATGCTCTATTTGGAGATCTGGTATATGATAGTCATTTATTAACATGACTAGTTATTTAAAATATGCAAAAAAATGAAGTCAATGTGCTATCTATCTGCATTAATTTGAATACATGGAGAGCCATGATCTTCATTGGTTTCAATGCCGCCATTATTTTCTCCTAATACATTCCAATGTGAAAGGTAGAAACAGGTTGAGATTTGGGCATCAAATCAAATCCCACAATCCTTGTAGCCTATAACAGGTTATGAGGATCCATCAATACATGACAAAGAATATATCTAATTCAGATGTTGCAGTTGCGAACACCCTAAACAGACATAAACACAAAATGGGAATTCTAAAATGTAGCTATCATTAAATTAAGTAGAAAGCTAATGAATTTAACCCATTGGATCATTGAAATGGTTTAAAAAAACATTTAACTTTAATAGAATATAAGCTTATATTGTTCAATTCAAGATTAGAATATTAAATTATTAATTTAGTTTTAATTGAACCTCAAGTTTGATAACTTATTGCTTTGGTGAAATTTACTCATTGGAAAAGTAAATTACTTGTGAAACAATTTTTTTGTTCAGTTTTAACAGTTATGACATCATTATTTATATTATATATATATTAGTTATAATAATTTGTTTATCTTTTAATATGATAAATTCATATTCAATTCTTAAATCTAGCTAATTGTTGGCAAATTTGATAGTTTTTTTGAGTGGTCATTATTATCTTTCTTATAGGTATCCTTTTACAAATGTTTATTAAAAAAAATCAAAAGCGTAAATTAGTTACTTAATACTTAAAATATAAAAAAGAAAATATGTTATTTAATTCTTGATTTATTCTCTTTTAGATTAAAGAAAAGGGGGTTATATAAAACCACATAATATCTTAGATTTTAGTAGGAACTCTTACAAATTCTTTTTTAAATGAATATATTTTTTTGGTATGTGTGTAGATTATTTTGTAGGAATATTTTAAATATAATCAACTTAGCAAATTATGAAATAGGATTAGTGGAATGAAATCCAATCCAAGGGGTATTTCTTGATAGTCGTTTATTTATAATAGCGTTTAACTTAAGATTAAAGGTATGTTGCATTGAATGAGAAATTTCTTGAATTATTTTTCCTAGAATTGACTAACTTTAACTAGGGATCCATGTTGGATAGTTAATAAGTTGTTATGGTAATTATTAGTAATGATATTTTCCTCTCTTTTTGTATTTAGAAGGTTTTTTTATTTAAAATTCTATCATGTACACTATTCACAAAATGGTTATTTCCTTATAACTATTTCAACCTTTATCATTGATATCCTTAATTGATGTATTGAATTTGTATATTCATATAATGTTAGTGTGAATTATGTTAGTTTGTACCCTTAGCATAAAATGAAGATTTTATGATTCATGAATAAACAAATAAGACGTTATTATCAATTGTGGTTCCCTTAAATTTCATACTTGATAATCAAATTGGTGAACACTTAAAATCTTTGACTAATATATAATCAGTGCCTCTTATATAATATAAATCAATTGATTAGTTGTACCTGCAAGTTAATATCAATCAAACAATAGAATGCAAAGGAATATTTATAAATGGAAGAAAACTAAGAAAGATCTCACCCATCTAGTATTCCATGGCTGACTTCCATTGCACCTTCTCTAGTTTTGGAATGATGGATGCCCTCAGCTTTGTGTGTGAGCAACTCTATAAGCATAGCCTCAACAAAGCTTTTGAAGGATTTGAAAATGTAAACTAGTGCAATCTAGAATATTACTCCTATTATGCAAATAGTTAAATAAGTAAAAGCTTAAAATGTGAGAATGAAATGCCTATAGTAATAATAACTTAAGCAATGATTGGATCCTAAAATGATATCAAGATTGTCATTTTATAGAAAATTCAATCTTGAACGGATGGACAAGATGAGAGCTTTAAGGAATGCCCTAGAATCAAAGGTCAAGATTCAATAAGGCAACTCTCAATTAGGGTTAGGGCAAAATACCCATATGTGTAAATAAGATTTAATTAAATGAATTAAATTAAGACTGAATGTGACAGTGGAGATGAAATTAGTAAAAATCAGAAGACAAGAGGATGAGATTTTAGAAAATCAATAATTTTGGAAATTACTTGATTTGTAGAAGAATAATTCCATTTTGAATTAAATTAATTCAAAATAGGGATTTTGTGAGATAAGTAGTAATTGATTTTTGAAATTAATTACTAAATGAAGAATCAGTTAAGTATGTGAGATATTTTTAAATGATTTGTTTTATTTAAAAATATAAAAGTGTCACATGCCTTAATTAAATAATTAAAAATAATTATTTAATTTAGAAGAAGTATTTAATTAAGAGAGGATTTAGGAATTAGTGACATATTAAATAGATATATTAAAATATATTAATTTAATAATCAGGAGGACATTTGACTTTATTTAATTAAGAGGAGACTTTTGACAGTTAGTGACATATTATATAGATAAATAATATTTATTTATTTAATAATCATGAAGAATGAGAGATTATGAATTAATTAAATAATTATGAACTATTTAATTAATAGATGAATGTGGGTTAAAAACATGATTAAAATGTTATAATCATGTCATGACAAAAAGTGGTAAAATAGTGCTTGTAGGTCTTGGTCATTTTTATGTGTCTATATTTGCCCCTCTTTGTCATAATGCAGCTTGTCGCATTGTGGCAAAGAAAACAAGTCCAGAATATGCCCCAGTGGAGCTACGG
The DNA here is from genome assembly GCA_007115665.2 of Sequoiadendron giganteum. NCBI lineage: Eukaryota > Viridiplantae > Streptophyta > Pinopsida > Cupressales > Cupressaceae > Sequoiadendron > Sequoiadendron giganteum. The sequence continues at coordinate 408,727,289 of CM021106.1, forward strand.
AGTGCCTATGCCCCCTCGGGAAAATTTTCAAATTTCGACCCGAGGTCAAAAAAATTTGGAAAATATCCCGAATAGTCAAATTAATGACAAGAAAAGTGATGGCGCAATCCGATTTAGAAACGGAGAATGTTAAGGTAGTCAAAATTTCAGTCAAAGGTGGCCAAATGAGCCTCCAATAGGACCTACTAGGTCCAAACCCTAATTTTCAGCCTATAAATGGATTGAAAAGGTCAATCCAAATGTCATTTTCTCATTTTGCATATAGAAATTTCAGAAACCAGAGCTCTGAGAGATGATGATGATTCTGATGAATACACACTGTGGATACCGCGTGCGCACATTCCGACGACCTGAGGACGCAGAGGCACGGGTAAGTGCTCTATCCAACTTGTCAAATTTCAATTTTTATGCATTTATGAGGGTTAAATGGGGGGAAAATAATTGCGGTACGATGCAAATGCTATTGCGAAAGCCACAAATTCCTTCGCGTTCGTTGCATTTGATTGTGTCACGACACAAGTGCGATGGGTAGACTAGGTTTTTTGTGTGATTGTACATCTGCAAGGGTGAATGACGCAATCGCCTTTTTGCAACACAATTGATAGATTTGTGACGCATTCGAGAAATTTGCGACACATTTGATAAAGTTGTGATGCATTTGAAAATTCGCAATGCAATTGACAAGCCTAATGACGCATTCGTTGTTAGATTGCGCATTTGCTATTTAGAATGACACATTTGACATATTGCAACGCATTTGCTATGTGTTGAGTTGCAATTGATTAGTTGTGACACATTGGTGGTCAACGCGACGCAATTGCCATTGACTAGAGTTGACTTTTGTTGACCTTGTGCTGAGATTAACCTTTATGTACCCATGACTTGCTAGTAGTAGTAAACTTTCCATACTGCTTCTCAATATGTTCTAATCCTTGGCCTTTCCTTGTGTAGAGTCGGCTTGTGCCCATCTATACCCGGGAGTTCCGGCCAGCTACTTATGCTTTCCGAGATCATCTCAGCGATAGATAGAGGCAATGGCTGATGGCCCTAGGCCTATACCATGTTACGTATATGCCCGTTATTTAGGAAAACAGAGGTTTGCATACTGCTCTTTGCGAGAGGTGGCATTCTGAGACCTGCTCGTTCCACCTGCCTACTAGAGAGGCGACTGTGACTTTGGAGGATGTTTACCACATTCTCTGCATTCCAATCAGCGGAGAGAGGGTGGTCTATGATCCACACTGAGGGCGACAGGTCTTGACAGAGAGATATGAGGGTACTGATGGTGCGAAGTTGGCTCTGGATGGTTACAAGATCAGCTGGAATGTTGTGGCTGACCGATTTCCCAGGTTTGATGCCATACTCATGACCTTGATCATCGGACTAATGATCCCACATCACCATGGTCACAAATTTCCCATTGGATGGGGGGATGTTCTAGTTTGTATGCGACTACAGGGGACTATTTTCTTTTGGGGGCCATGCTTGTTGGCCATGCTGTACCACCAGTTACATGAGGTAGTCTATCTCCAGGGGCACAATATCAGTTGCGGGACCACCCTACTCATGATTTGGGTATGGGAGCATATTCCCATTTTTTGACCACTAGTACAGATGCAGTAGCTGGATGATGGGATGCCATACGTTTATCTGTATGTCAAATCAGTTAGCTAGACTTGTGTTGGAGATACCGGATATTGGCGTCATCGGACATACATGATGATCAGTTTTATTTGGAGACCCTACAGGGATTGTGCCCAGTGGGCAGATGAGGATGGCCACCTATCTTTTTGCAAATAGTTTTGGTACCTTATTGGTTGTATGATATAGACACAGTGGATCATTGAGATGTACCTGCCCCAGTGGGTACTACGGCAGTTTGGGGAGCAGATGATTATGTCAGTAGGAACGGTCTTCCAGAGAGACCATGTGGGGGCCACCCATATCAGTGATCATGGCAGAGCAGCAGGTAAATAGCTTGGTGGCAGGTCAGTGGCCATGGAGAGGGGGTCCAGCAGATCCAGGGACATCTACCGAGTTTGACACCTGGTGGCAGGTTCACAGGCCCATCCCTTTGACAGATCTAGATGGTCCACCATCGATAGATCATAGATCAGTCATTTGATGAATTCTGAGGAGAGGGTGGGGTGGTAGAGATGGAGGGAGAGATAGCAGAGGTGCTAGGGGCAAAGATGGAGGCCAAGCTGAAGGCCGAGATGGGGGAGATGAAGGTGGAGAAGGTGGGGGAGGTGGAGGGGGTGGAGGCAATGATGGAAGCGGGGGAGATGGAGGAGGTGGGGGGGGTGGCAGGGGTGCCAGGAGGAGGAGAGATGACCGAGGGTAGAGGCAGCCCAGGAGAGTGAGGCAAAGAGTGGGTGGTGTACCATTATCACCCATTCGAGAGGAGGGGGAGGAGAGTGATCCAGAGGCGAGAGCCGAGGAGGTTAGAGGAGGTGAGGAGGAGGTGGAGGTGGTGGCAGAGGAGAGATTGGAGGTGGATCCACTTGTTGGGGGACATCCTCTTGACATAGATGTGGAGGAGGTCCGGGCCGAGGGGGAGAGAGATGAGGAGGAGGATGAGGCAGATCAGCGACTGCGGGAGCACATGATCTTCGAAGATGATGAGGGTGACAGATCATCCATTTTGTCCGCAAATGCCATGATTAACTAGGGGATCACTAATCTACAGAGCAGACTAGATGCGGCCTTGTCTCAGAACAAGGCCTTGGCAATGGAGTTGGAGGTCACTCAATTTGAGAGAGATCAGGCTATCATTCGGTGGTAGGATTCAGAGCAATGGGTTTCAGAGTTTGTAGAGTTATGCTCTAGGCCGACAGGAGATATGGCCTGGGAACTGGCCAGGGTAGCAGAGAGTAGGGGCCAGTACAGGGCATTATATGAGTAGGTTGTCCCTCCAGATAGATGGGACCCAGGGTTGTCCCGATCCCATAGCAGGATAGGTAGTGGCAGTCGGACACACAGCAGCAAGTCCCATAGCAGTAGTTACACCAGTGTTGGGGGGTCTACTGCATCAGGGCAGTCATCAGGGCACAGGTCACACAGTTCCCATAGGCACTCATCAAGGCATAGTCACAGATCAGAGCATGGACCTAGGTCAGTGTCTTCAGGGCAGTAGATAGAGCAAAGCCAGCCTCCCATTACCGATCCCTCAGGATCATAAAGTCAGACGTAGGAGAGGACACCCATTCAGTTCACTGTTCACCTTATGACTCAGCCGTAGTCACCTCCCCGTTCACCTCCACGAGATGGAGGAGGACCATCCTAGGAATTGCTTTAGACACATGTATATTTTGATATTCAAGCTTGCGAGCTCTATTTTTGGGATATCATATGACTTTATCCTGTGACATTACATGTTTTTGAGAGTATATATATATGCGATGTAGTTTTGAAGTGGCCTATATGATGTTGTGCGTTATGGTATTCCAATGCTTTATGAGATGCTTATGTTATGTTTTTATGATGCTTATGAGATGTATGGGTATTATGCTTATGTTTATGAATGCAATTATGGATGTGGTTATGTATGCATTAATGTGATAATGATGTGATTCCTATATGTTGATGCAATTGTTTCTTTATGATGCTTATATGTTGATGCAAATGATGGTCTTATGAATGAATGTAAATGATAGCATTTATGCAATGTGAATTATGGTATTTGATATATGCAGATGTGAATATGAAATGCTCATGCAATTATGTATGCAACCTTGTTTTTGTATGTCACGGGATATTATCAGAGGATGAGAGAAAAGAAGGTGAAGAGAGATGTTAGTGCGAAGAAAGATATGCATGTTAGTGCGAAAATTAAAAATCCTTCAAAAGCTTCACTATAGTGCTATTCTAGTTGTTGCTCTTTAATCATCATTGGGCGAGAATGTCATGATGGTCAGCAAACACTATGACATGACATAGATCAATAGTGTGCAAGGTCGAACCATCACGTAGATCAACAATCATAGACAAAGGATGATCATGACTCATGCAAGGAACACAATTGCCCCTAGTCACTTTATCATGACCAACCGCCAGAAAAGCTAAACTAATCATGAGATGTCATTTCTCTAAATCTTGATGATAGGACATCCTTGAGAAACTAGCCACATGATAGTAAGAACAGACAGTAAAATCCTCGTACTACATCGTTGCTTCTCTAAATCCTGAAGTTAGGACATCCTAGAGAAACTAATAGTAGAGTGATAAGCAGACAAGAATAATAATCATGATATGTCGTGGTTCCTAGGACATAAGGAATTAATATCATGATAATCATCAAAAGACAGAAAAAAAGTTTTCCAAGTCTTTTAATGTCAGATGTTTGTCAAATGTCAAGCGATATCAAATTCGGGAAGGACACATCCTGAATGATGTTGATATCTAGGAGATCGATTCTCAGAGTTAGGAAAATCTATCAAAATGCCAGATGATGATGATGAAGCTTTCGAAGGACACATCCAAAAGCATAAAGAAGTGACGAGAGTTTCTTTTCAGAAGGACACATCTGAAGAAGAACCCAAAGTTTTGCCATGATAAATTGCCTTGATATGATTTTGACTACATGCCATTGCTGACATGCTGAAATGACTGAAAGTATTTTGACGAAATAGATTTTTGATAGACTGATAATTCAAGATTGATAGAAGATTTGCTTGATTTGAAGATAGTTTGACGTGTGTGAGTGTGTAGTGCCATGAACCCTAATGGACTGACCTAGTGCGGCCTCAGGGGTCCATCAATTGATGGCCTTGCCTACGTCGTGCACTCAAAGACCTCGTAGTTCGACATGACCAATGACATTGTCCAAAGGAAAAAAGTTTGAATCATGACTTATTTTGCAACAAACCTAGAAGGACTGACCTAATGTCTCAGGGATTCAAAGATGAATCTTGCCTACGTAGCAAATGTGCAGAGATAACGTAGTTCGGACGAGGACGAAGATTTGAATGACGTGATCAATTGAATTGATCAAATTGACTTTGATTTTGGATTTTGAAACTGATTTGGATGTTTTTGTGTTTCCTCAGGACATTTTCAAATTTCTAGGTCTTTTTTTTAGGACTTTTTCACATATTTTAGGTCTTTTTTTTTCAAGACTTTTTCACATTTTAAAGATTTTTTTCACGAATTTTTTAGATTTTTATGATTTTTTCAAGAATTTTTGAGAATGCAGGATCATGTGCGGTACCCACTATAGTTACATGATAAAGTTCTTGCCCCCAGATAGGTCAAGGAATACCCAAGTTCAATGATATGGAGATAGGTAGACACAAGGTAAAGGCAAGGATATGCAAGGAATGATGTCAACCAAATGTTAACCATGGTCGGAATTGACAGGACTTAGGATGGACATCGTGAATGTGTCAGGCCTTTGTGATTATGACAAATGGGTAAAGGTCGATTAGAGTAACAGTAGATGGCGAAGCAATGATCGACTATGCATGGCGCCTGTTTGCCAGGTTTTCACTATTAGATGAATTCCTTTATTTTTACTATTTTTTGCCATTTTTTGATTTTTTGTGTCACCAAGACGCCTATTTGCCAGGTTTTCATCAAGGAACAATTTTTTTCTATTGTTCTATTTTTTTCTATTTTGTAGGTTTTTCAACCAAGCTCTCTGATGCTATGTGTAGAACTTTCTCAGGTGTAAACTATTGATGGGTTCTGTCAGCTGTTCTCCATCAGGTGTGGCCAACTAATAAGCTCCGGAACCAAATGCGGTAGTAATGATATAAGGACCAAGCCAATTAGCCTCAAACTTACCAGGTTTTTCATGGTCTACCTGATTTCTAGGGTTCTACATGAGAACCAAGTCACTGATTTCGAAGTTTTGCACCATGACTCTTTTGTTATAACTTCGACAGAGATGATTTTGATATGCCTATAGATGATTTAAGGCATTTTGTCATCTTTCTTGTAGCATTTCTAGCTCATGGAGACGAGTATGTCTGTACTCTTCATCATCAATCATTCCTTTCAAAGAGACTCAGAGAGAAGGAATTTTTACCTCGATGGGTAATATAGCCTCAGATCTATAGACCAGGGAAAATGGAGTGGCTCTAGTGGGGGTATGGATGCTGGTACAGGCCCATAAAGCAGGATTGAGTTGTAGGTGCCAATCTCGACCAGCGTCGTTGATGGTCTTCTTCAAAATGCGAAGAATTATTTTGTTGGATGCCTCAACTTGGCTGTTACCTTGTGGGTAGTATGGAGTGGAAAAATGGTGTTGGATGTGGAATTGCTCACAAAGTTCACGAACATCCTGATTTTTGAATGGACTTCCATTATCTGTGATGATGGATTGTGGGACACCATACCGATGGATGATGTAATTCATAATAAACTTGGATATTTGTTTACCGGTGATGTAAGTGAGAGGGACAACTTCAATCCACTTAGTAAAATACTCAGTGGCGGTGATTATGAATTTATGGCGATTAGACAAGGAAAGATGGATCTTACCCATGAGGTTGAGTCCCCATTGTGCAAAAGGCCATGGAGAAGTGATAGGTCTCAATTCCTATGCAGGTGCATGAATTAGGTCACTATGCACCTGACATTTTTGACATGTTCTGACAAACTGAAGAGCATCTTTTTCCAATGTCGGCCAGTAGTATCCCAGTCTGGTGACTTTCCTAGCTAAGGTTGGACCACTCGAATGAGATCTGCATATACCCTCATGTACTACTCATAAAGTCGTTTGGGCTTCATCTATGTGGAGACAGCGAAGAAGGGTGTTGTCAAAGCCATGGCGGTATAAGGTGTCACTGACGATGAAATGTCTGGCCGCTTTTTAGATAAAAGATTTTCTTTGGTTGTTAGACAGGTTGGGTGGGAGGGTTTGGGATTTAAGATAGTCGTATATGTCTTGATACCAAGGCGAATAGGGACCAACAATCTCGCACACCATTTCAGATTCTGGAATATCGTATGCAGGCATCAACAACTGTTCCACTAAGAATTCAAATTGTGACACATTCTTAGGGATGTCTAGGAGAGATCCAATGGTAGCCATTGCATCAGCTGCTTTATTCTGTGTCCTCGAGATTTGTTCAAATGCAATCATTTTGAAATACATCAAGAAACTATCCACCATTCTTTTGTAGGGAAGCAACTTCTCATCTTTTGTGTCATAGTCATTATTCACTTGATTGATGACCAATTGAGAATCTCCGAATACGAGCAATGTCTGAATTTTCCATTTGATTGCTATCTTGAGACCTATGACCAATGCCTCATATTCTGCAATATTATTTGTACAAGGGAAAGCAATCCAAAAAGATTTAGGAATTGAATCCCCTTGTGGTGTGATAAATAATATGCCAGCTCCTGAGCCGTGACCAGTGTGGGACCCATAAAAGTATAGTTTCCATGGTAGAGCTGGTTCTACGTGAAAATAGACTCATCCAAAAAATCAGTTATCGGCGGATGAGTGGCTTGGATTGGTGCATCAGCCAGTTGATCCGCTATTACTTGACCTTTTATAGCCTTGCGCTCCACATACTGTATGTCATATTTGCTTAATATCATGACCCATTTTGCCAAACGGCCTGTCAATGCTGCTCGACTCAGAAGATATTTTAATGGGTCAATCTTTGCCACTAAATGTGTTTGATGGCTCAACATATAGTGTCTAAGTTTTTGTGCCGCGAAAACGACTGCAAGGCATGCCCTTTCAATGGTTGTGTAATTGAGCTCATATCTAATTAGTGTACGATTGATATAATATATGGCTCTTTCTTTCTCTTCATGGTCATTTTGTGCCAATAATGCCCCCAATGCATTTGTCGTTGCAGAGACATATAAGATTAATGGTTTGCCCTCAATAGGCGGCATCAACACTGGTGGTGTCAATAGATATTCTTTTATTTGGTCAAAGGCTATGTTGCACTTATCTATCCATACAAAAGGAATGCTTTTGCATAGTAGATATTGGAATGGTTGACACTTGTCCGCCAACTATGCAATGAAACGGCGAATAGACTGCAATCTACCCTGAAGTGTGCGCTACTCACTGATTCCCTTTGGTGGAGGCATGTCCAGAATTGCTTTTACCTTTGCTGGGTCAACCTCAATGCCTCATCTTGAAACTATGTATCCTAGTAGCTTGCCTGAAGTGACCCCAAAAACACACTTCTTTGGGTTCAATCTGACCTTGTAATCCTCAAGCCGTCTAAAGATTTTGTCTAGGACTTTGAGATGATCTTTTCTTGTCAAAGATTTTGCTAATAGGTCATCCACATAATATTCCATTAGAATATGCATCATGTCATGGAAGATTGTTGTCATAGCCCTTTGATATGTAGCGCCTACATTCTTTAGGCCAAAAGGCATGACATTCCAATAGTATGTTCCCCAAGGACAAGTGAATGTTGTTTTATGTTGATATTCTGTTGCAATTCTAATTTGGTTGTAGTCGGAGAAACCATCCATGAGAGATAGCATCTCATATCCTGCTGTGAGGTCAATAATCATGCCTATGTTTGGTAGGGGGAAGTCATCCTTTGGGCAAGCCTTATTCAAATCTCTAAAATCCGTGCAGATACGGATTTGTCCATTCGGCTTTGTAACAGGAACAATATTGGATATCCAATCAGCATAGTCTATCGACCTTATGAATTCAGCATCCAGTAGCTTCTTTAGTTCAGCCTTGACAAGTAATGCAATCTGTGGATGCATCTTGTGCAGTTTTTGTTTAAACAACTTGATTCCTGGGATTAAAGGCAGATGATGTAGAACCAATTTGGGATCCAGGCATGGCATGTCAGCATATGACCATGCGAAGTTAACTTTTCTCTCTATGAAGAATTGTTTAAATTCAGGTTTTTCTTCATCTGATAATGATGCGGCCAAGAGAATCATTTTGGGATTCTCCGGTGTAGCTATGTTAACTTCTGTTGTATCCTCAATGAGCATGGCTGATTTTTATTGTGTTACGGGGAGAAAGTCCAATCCTCCATCCTTAGGCGCCTCAGAGAGGTTTTCACCTTCGGATGCGTCCTTTGTTTTTACTATATTACTGCCAGAAGGTGCCTTGCGGTTTTCACCTAAAGGCATTTCTTTTTCTTTTTTATTTTGTGTATTTTTGCGACTGGAGGATTGCACAGTCTCCCCGAAGTATGCTGCACAATCGAGATCAATGGAGAACCCTGTTTTGTGATCCCCCCATGGAATACCTTCTCTTAGTCCCATGAATTCTATAATTGCCTCGTCATTCTAAAATATGTCCATCACCGGTGGATCTTGTTGGTCCCAGTCGATTAGTTGTGGGTACACAAGGTGAATTCCATCGTCAGTGTTGGTGAAGGATGGGGAGGATGCGAAAAGTGTGCAAATTGATGCCTCAAGTGTAAAGGCAAAGTTATCAATTTCCACTTTCGTGTCTGATGCAATGGATGGTCCATACTCCGAGTCAGATGAATCAAATTCAAAATCATAATATAGGATGAAATTATCAACATCGTGACTAGTAGTAGGCATTTCAGAAGTATGGATGATGGGCTCAGATAGGTCAGGCTCATGGGTGTGCTCAGGAATGGGGTGGGGTGATTCAGGTATTGCCGATGACCGATGACACTTTGTGTTCTTCTGGATTCCAAGGAATGCTTACCCATTTCTTGTCTTTAGAATGTCGGTCAATAGGGTCAATGTTATATTGTTGGCGGAATCGTTCTTCAAAGGAAGGTTGGCCAGGTTCCAAGAATAGTTCATCAATGTCATAGTCACTGATGATTTTTTCAAATCCCCATTCCCATTTATTTGAGTCTATTTCGGTTAGGGATTCTTCACTTGTCCCGACACTTTCCGTTGTCATTATGTCCTTACTTAAAAATTCATAGATACATTGATCTTCAATTCCGAGTTGGTTGAACCCTAGCCCTATGTATCTTGGTCTTGCCATTATGATAATAGGTTCCCTTCTTCCATTACTATTCTTTCCAAGGCCGCTTGTGCCATCGAAACCTTGGGCTTTGCATATATCATATCCTTTTCCATAGAGATGTAGCGGTAGTGGAGATAACTCTATTGGGTCTTTGTAGATCTAGTTATCCATGTCAATAATGACTTCATTTCCCATATCGCCCCATTGTGTAAAAACACTTTTTGGTGGAACGTTGAAAGTTACTTTGGGCTCAATTACAAAACAAGGTCTACCATAGACTTTCGGTGGCTTCGGTATTGTGGTTATATAGTAAGCCGTGTTCAATTTGAACTCTCCACAACGAAGGTCCTGGATCTAAAAGTCTTTACTTGGGATGGACGCCGATGAAGATGGTGTGGTGGAAGGTGATGGAATGGATAATTTCGTGAGTGTTGATGGGTCAACGTATTTGGATGCGTTGGAAGATGAGGCCTCCCGATTGATGGGTACCTGGTGCTCAACAATGGCTCACAGGTTGGTGCAGTATTGGAACGGATCAGGATCTCCGGGGATTGTGATCTCAGTTCCATCAAAAGGGAATTTGAGGCATTGGTGGTACGTGGATGGAATAGCCTTTAGAGCATGAATCCAAGGGCGACCAAGTAATATGTTATAGTGTATGTCATGATCTAGGACCTAGCATGTGGTATCTATGATGACTGGTCCTACTCGGAGTGGAATTGTAATAATGCTTTTAGAAGTGCGTTCTTCATCATCGTATGCTTTGATGACGATGCTTTTGCTAGCATCTACACATGCCTTAGAGAAACCTAGAGCTTTGACCAATTTCAGAGAGCAGATGTTCAATCCTGCTCCGCCATCTACTAGAACTCGTCTAACTTTATGCTTGTGGACAAAGACTTCAATGTGGAGGGCATCATTATGTGATGGCTTGGGTGAGGAATAGTCGCTGTCTGAAAAGGTGATGTGGTGAGGTGAATTCAAGTATCCAACCATAGTCTCAAAGTGGTTGACATCGATATTGGTTGGGATGGATGACTCTTGTAGTACCTTATCGAGGATGGCCTTATGCGTGGGTGAAATATGGAGTAGTTCAAGAATGGATATTTTGGCAGGTGTTTTATTTAACTGCTCAACGATGTTGAACTCCAGTTTTGGATTGGACTGTCTGGCGGACGGACCAGGTATGGTGATTTTCGGTTGACGTGCCGAAGGACTTGGGATGGTGACCTTGTCTTTATGCGTAGTCACATTGCATTTCAAGGCTCTTTTAATGTTGATGGTATTAACATATTCATCTTCATTAGCAGGACGAAGATTGTTAATAATAGTGCCATCGAGATAACTGTATGCAGGACGAGTAGTATTATAAGCCAGACAAATGTGGTTGGCTTGTTTGTTTGTATGCTTGGTGCCAGACGAGGAAGCCTTACCATGATCCTACAGTGGGTTCTTGTGTATGGTATGATCTGCATTGGATGTAAAAGATTGACCACCCAACTCAATGGTGTGGTTCTCTATGAGGTCTTGCACCAAATTTCACAATTGGCAACAAGAGGAAGTTTTGTGCCCTTTGGCATGGTGGTAATCACAAAATGAATTGTCATCCCACCATGACGGCTTGAATTGACCAGGGTCATACGGTTTCAGCTCTTCCAATGTTATGATGTCATTTTGGAGAAGTTTCTTTAAGACAGTTTTGATAGGTTCACCCAACGGGGTGTATATACATTTTTGGAACTATTGTGGTTGAAGCAACTATCTTTGGTTAGATTGTGTGTGATTGTTTTGGATAGCATTAGCAGTTGGTGTTGGTGTAGTTACAGGTGCGTTTTGATTGTGTACTCCTTTGATTGTGAGTACATGACCTATTGCATTGATGGTTTTTGCATCAACTACACCATCATTTGTGATGTGCTTGTTCTTAACCCCGTATTTGTTTTTTGTTGTTTGAACTACTTGGGTTATTATTGGTGGTGGCGTTGATAGTTTTGCCACCATATTTCAATTCACCTTTAGCAATCAAGGCTTTCTCCAGTTGAACACCCTTTTCAACAAGGTCAACAAAAGTGGTGCAACAATGGACTTGTAATCCATACCTTAGTGGTCCAAGGAGATTTTGTACAAACATGGTTACTTTCTCCTTTTCAGGTATTTCTACTAGACATCTGCTTGGTAAGGTTCTCCATCTTTGAAAGAATGGAATGAAAGTATCTCTTGCATCCTCTTGGGTAAGTTTGCATAAGGAGGCAATGTCAATGTCCGTGTCAATATTGTAAGCATAGTTTTTGACAAACTTGTTTGCCAATTCATCCCATGTTTTTATTCCCTTAGGAAAAAGTGAGAACCATTCTAGTGCATGGCCTCCAAGACTTCTAGAAAAGAGTCTCATGAGATAAGTTTGCTCATAAGCAATGTCGATACAACTAGTGGTGAATTCCCTTATGTGTTCAAGGGGATTCATTTTTCCTTTATACTTGGGAAAATGAGGTACCACATATCCATGAGGAAAGGGTGGCATATACAAAGTTGTGTCAAATGGATATGGACACAAGTCATGTGATATGTATGACTTTTTATTGGATTGTTGCAAGGTCTCCACTTGTGTTTGAAGAGCAGCGAGTTGCTGTGTGAGTGCTTCCACCATGGGATGGTTAGTAGCATCACCTATTTTGGTGATAGGGGAAGCTTGAGTCCCCAACTGTTGAGATGAGATGTATTGATTTTGAGTGGGTTGCCTGTGAGCAAAGTGAGTATTGTGAATAGGTAGTTGTTGAAAATGAATGTTTTGATGAGGGATATGCTGCTGTGTATGGACTTGAGAGGCATAAGTGGGGATGTGATATCCTGCCATGTTGGACTGGATTTGAGAACCTTGCTGGTTTTGACTTTGTTGATGTCCAAATGGAGTGAAAGAATGATGGCCTTGTTGATGCCCAAATCGAGTGAATGATTGAGTGCCTTGATTGCCTTGACCAAATAAGAGATTGTGGCTTTGAGGAATGTTGGTGGTTTGAGTCATAGGAATGTTGGTATTACCTGTGAGGAAGTGGGTTGGGTGCTTTATATGGTAACTCTTCGTTTATTTCTCCCAAAAGGGTTAGATGAGTTAGTTGCCATAGTATTTGAAGAACCTAATAATAGGGTTTGTTGATGTACTCATGGAACTAGATGAAGATCCAAAGAGGTTTGATGTGGTTGCCCCCATTGTTTGTGAAGGAATGGTGGATGTTTGTTGGGGGATGGATTGTGATGTGTTGGTGGTTTGGGAAGATGATCCCCCAATAGGTGTTGTGTTGGTTGTGGTAGTGGTAGGACCAAGGGAGGTAGAATTGAGTGTGTGGATGATATTTTGTGAAGAGGCTCCCATGGAGGAATTCTGTGATGTTGGAGTGGGAGAAGTTGGTCTAAGAGTGCTAATATCGAATCCCTTTGGTAACTTAGCCCCTTGGTCAAGGAGCATAGCTAGGAATCTAGAAGAGTCATTTAAGACCATTTCTTCCACAAAAGAGGCCACTTCTAGGTTTTGAGCGGCAGCTTGTATGTCTTCTTCAAAGACATCCCCATTTTCATCCCGTCGGATAAATGGTTCAAAAAGATGTGATGGAGATGATGGGATGTTCATCTCACTAAAAGGATTGAAGTTGGAATTTTCCATGTCAAAACAAGAATTGTTTGTGGCATTAGGAAATGATTTCATGCCAGTTGTGAACCCAAGAAATTTGGTGTCTTGTCCAAAGGAATCCATGAGTCTTTTCTTTTTCTGTAGTCTAGTTTCAACCATACAAAGTTTTGCTCAACTTGGGATGATGGAGAAAATGATCTAAATATGAGACTATGTTTTTGGTTTCTTTTTGGATTTTTAAAGGATGCTATGAAATGCAAGCAAGACTAAAGGCTTGTGAATGCAAGTGGTGTGACACTAAATGGAGATGTCAAATGATATGCAATAAATGATCCTAAGATTTACTTACTCATGAGAGACCTAAAGAGGACAAACTTGGGAAAACAAAGTCTTTGCAACGATTCAATTTTGGGAAGACCAATGGACCGCGGAAGGACTATAAATAGGACAAAGTGAAATTTCCACACTAGACTAATGAGTGGGAAATAATTCACAAAAGGCTTGACAAAATGACAAAGGTGATTGGGTCCAATGATAACCTATAATTGAATGCACAGTTCGGACAATGATTGATAAAAGTCAACTCCTAAAATCTACAAAAGTGAGTATCTAAGGAGATGGTGAAGCTATCAATGCAATCTAATGAAAAATGAAACCTATTGTGAGCCTAAAATGGTACTTAAAATGCAATGTTTGATGGAAAGTTTGAGCAATATACTGTTTTGGTTTGGACTGTAACAGTGAAGAAAGATTTGGGATTGATTTGAAGACAAGATGTGGACTTTCTGATTTGGACAGTGAAGAATTGTTTGCAGTTTTAGCAAATGTGTTGCAACAAATGCGGCACAATAGAGCATATGCGGCTCATAGAATCAAATGCGATTCAGGAAGTGGCGAATGCGACATAGTATTGTGAATGCGGGTTTATGTCTGTCAAATGCAGCTCAATTAACCGAATGCGGCTCACTGATGGCAAATGTGGATCTGTATTGTTCAAATGTGGTTTAACAAAGCAAATGCAGCTCCTGATGGCTCAAATGTGGCTCATCAGAGAAAATGCGGCTTTATGGATTTCGATTGCGGTGTAGTAGAGCACTTGCGTCGCGATATATAATTTTATTGAAAAACCCGAAAGTTTGCAATTTTTTGAAAAGTTTGTTTTGGTTCCGATTTGTGATTATTCAATTTGAAGATTGTTAAAAACCGTTGGCAAACACATAAATCAAAATATGAAGTGCATGTTCAGATAGACTCACTCTTAATAGTCAAATGGGTCATCCTCACAATCATAGCCCACATCTTAAAATCACGTCGACTCACACAGCCTTGTCACCCCCTAGAGGGCACCCGTGTTTTTGTCTTTTCCAAGTGCGTACTCAAGGTGACAGAAGTGGATACCGAATCCCCTGAGCAAACAATTTGTGGTGATTATATGGTGAGTGTCTTGGGGGGAGATTCTTCCCTCCCCTTGCACCGTGATTGAAAGGATGTTTGGTTACTGACTTGGCTGGCTACTACACTAGGTTCTTAGTAAGTCATTTTGTTCAGTGTGACAGTGGATATACTCCCTCGAGAGACCTCCCAACCTTTAGAACAAAGGCTTTGGGGACGGTTATCCTGTCTACTACTATCAAATTGGATTTTCATCAACAACTTGCTTTTGATTATAGTGGGTTGGAAACCTTGGTTTTAGGTGTTTCCACTTAGGTCGTTCTCGTAGGGTGAGTACTTTTTCCCACTACGACAAGCCTTCTAAGGGTTGTAAAAAAACATAAATGCATAAGTATGAAAAATGGATAGGTCTGGCTTTTTGATCACCTAGTAAAGGGGAGAGCATATGCCTATTATCCAATCAAACACAAAAGAGCAAGCTGTTCAATTTTAAACCCAAAATAAAAAATTTCTAATCTAGGTGAAGATGTTGCTTCACAAAAACATGGTGTTTATTGTTAATCCAAAAGAAAAATTTGGTGACTACACTAGATTGATAAATTCCAATTAGATTGCCTATCCTAGGATTGGTAAATTTAAATTTAATGTGACTATCCTAGGATTGGTTCTTTTTAAATACCCCAAAAAAAGGACAATGATCAAACTCTGGTCGTGGATGCATCGGATCCAGATTACAATAATGACCAGAAAAAATCTTTTTACCAGTTACTTGCGGCTCGACAGAGCAAATGCGGCTCGGTTTTTGTCAGATGCATCACGGTCTATCAAATTTGTCGCTTGAAGCGTCTAATGTGTCACTTGCGAACAAAAATACGATGCAATAGAGTGATTGTGTCGTTTAGGCCTGCAATTGCGTCATTCCGTACCCTGAACTTGCAAAAAAAAGCTAAGGCCATACGAAACCTGCAAAAAAGTCATGTTGGAAAGTCGGGTTCACCAATGTAATGATCTAAAATGTTCCTGCAAGATCAAATCAATTGATTAGTTGTACCTGCAAGTTAATATAAATCAAACAATAGAATGCAAAGGAATATTTATAAATGGAAGAAAACTAAGAAAGATCTCACCCGTCTAGTATTCCATGGCTGACTTCCATTACACCTTCTCTAGTTTTGGAATGATGGATGTCCTTAGCTTTGTGTGTGAGCAACTCTATAAGCCTAGCCTCAACAAAGCTTTTGAAGGATTTGAAAATGTAAACTAATGCAATCTAGAATATTACTCCTATTATGCAAATAGTTAAATAAGTAAAAGCTTAAAATGTGAGAATGAAATGCCTATAGTAATAATAACTTAAGCAATGATCAGATCCTAAAATGAGATCAAGATTGTCATTTTAAAGAAAATGCAATCTTGAACGGATGGACAAGATGAGAGCTTTAAGGAATGCCCTAGAATCAAAGGTCGAGATTCAATAAGGCAACTCTCAATTAGGGTTAGGGCAAAATACCCATATGTGTAAATAATAGTGGAGATTAAATTAGTAAAAATCAGAAGACAAGAGGATGAGATTTTAGAAAATCAATAATTTTGGAAATTACTTGATTTGTAGAAGAATAATTCCATTTTGAATTAAATTAATTCAAAATAGGGATTTTGTGAGATAAGCAGTAATTGATTTTGGAAATTACTTGATTTGTAGAAGAATAATTCCATTTTGAATTAAATTAATTCAAAATAGGGATTTTGTGAGATAAGTAGTAATTGATTTTTGAAATTAATTACTAAATGAAGAATCGGTTTAGTATGTGAGATATTTTTAAATGATTTGTTTTATTTAAAAATATAAAAGTGGCACATGCCTTAATTAAATAATTAAAAATAATTATTTAATTTAGAAGAAGTATTTAATTAATTAAATAAATTAATGAATTTATTTAATTAAGAGAGGATTTAGGAATTAGTGACATATTAAATAGATATATTAAAATATATTAATTTAATAATCAGGAGGACATTTGACTTTATTTAATTAAGAGGAAACTTTTGACAGTTAGTGACATATTACATAGATAAATAAGATTTATTTATTTAATAATCATGAAGAATGAGAGATTATGAATTAATTAAATAATTATGAATTATTTAATTAATAGTTGAATGTGGGTAGAAACATGATTAAAATGATATAATCATGTCATGATGAAAAGTGGTAAAACAGTGCTTGCAGGTCTTGGTCATTTTTATGTGTCTACAGTTATTCCTAGTCAAATAGTTTCTCACATTTGTTGAATTAGTAAGTGGTTTTCAATCTAAATAACCATAAACAATATTCTTAGTCATATCATTCTAGTAGTGCAAGGTCATCACTTTAGTTAAGTTGAAATGCAATGTAGGGTAACTAACTTGATTTTTAATAACATTGAGGTGATCTTTATTAAAGTCATGTATAGTTCTTGAAAGGTTAAGTTTTAATTATTTTCTCATATCTTGATGATTCGTTTTAGGATTTATTAATGAATCTAATAACTTGTAAAATGAGATAACAATGATTGATTAACTCAATATTCAAGGATTAATTTTAGTAATTCTTTATGAGAACTAGAATTCATTGATGATTTGGGTTAGATGCAAAAGGTTGGTGGTAACTTATCTTTTCAAATTCCTTCACTATCATTCAAATAAAAGATTCAAGTGAATCTGTAACGCCCTGCTAAGGGACCCTGTGGATAAACACAAAAGACTACGTGAAACCCTAAGTCCCACTCCCTCTATGCTATGAGACAACACTAGGCCCCACACATAGGCAAGCAATGAAACAACAAGTGGTTGACACCAAACATCCAAAGGAGACTACCTAAAACAAAAATCAACCAAAAATCACAAGGACTTTCACAAAGACTTTCAAATACTTCTAGAGGCCCAACACATAACACAAATGGATAGGAAACCCAAAATATGATCATTATACCACAACACATACAATGAATCACATTAAATCATTTTCACAATGTTATAACATGATAGCCAACTGGGTGATCCCACAATACTGGTTTACAATTTCTGGGAGATTCTATTTTTTGTTGAAATCACATATTTTTAGAAAATATAATGATTTAAGCCTTAAAAAGTTTCATTTTAAGGATTCCAATTGAAGATGGTTTGATCAAACCACCTTAGATCAAACCCCCTTGGATACAACCCCGCCAGTATTAAACCATACCTATAACGGAGTCTCCTTTACACCAATCAAAATGTTGATAAAAAACCAATTTTGATTTACCTTATGGGGGATCAAATGAATTAATTTAAAAAATATTTTTTGTAATTATGTATTCCTTATTATAAGCTTCCCAAAAAGTATAATTTTAAATAAATTTAATTTTATTATTATATTTATTTTTTATTTCTTGTGAATGTAGGTTTTTCACTGAAAATCAAGCTCTATGTTCTGCACATGTAGAAAAATAGAAGATTATCAAAAATAAATAAAAAAATATGAGTGCACCAAATATTGAATTCCTTGATCCAACAAAAAAAATTTGAATTTCGATACATACAAAAAAAGTTGTGTTATACAATCCGCCTATTTCTGAATTGTAATTGGTTTGACTTTGAAATTTGATTAAGGAAAAACTATTCAATAAAACACTATGAAACCAATTGGAAGCATTAGATATCATAGTTACAAATCTAAATTAGAAAAAAAATAGAATTTTATCCTTCATGGAAAAAAATTTATGTGTTATACGGTGAGCGTCACTCCTTAAAAATGGTGTTTACTAAAAAAACTAGTTTTTGAAGGAGATGGAAAAAGAAGTGCAATATGATTCCAAAAACATTGAAAAAAATATATTTGGAATCTATAGAAAAAATGTCATAAATCACTAGTTTACATCATCTTCAAATTCCTCACGATTTAGCCACTATAGGTGCCTGAAAGTGAAGATTTAGTTAGAAAGAATCAATTTAGTGTCTAGTTTGGCCAAAAATTGTAAACCAGTATTGTGGGATCACCCCAACTTTTAATTTCTCATGTTCATAATCAAGACCAGCAATGCATATCCTTGGTACAATTGATCCTTACACAATATAGAAGCCTCAACACAATATTTCATAAATAGGAAGGTATTTTCAACATACAGACAGTAACACATTTTGTTGGAAACAAAAAATGTCGTTGCACCAAAAGATTGACCTGTTAATGCCCGATACAACTGTGAGAGTTAACGGATCCACGAGAGGCAGTTAAGCCATGTCACGAATCCCAAGGGGAGCACTGATCATCTATCAACAATCTCCCCCTCAGTGTTATCTGAGGGGATTCAAACCCGACACCTTTGGCTCTGATACCAATTGTTGGAAACACAAATGTCGTTGCACCAAAAGATCGACCTATTAATGCCCAATACAACTGTGAGAGTTAACGGATCCAAGGGAGGTGGTTAAGCCATGTCACGAATCCCAAGGGGAGCACTGACCATCTTCCAACACATTCAAGCACAAATGGCACAACACAATACAGATCACAGGACAAAGCTATATCCTCCTATACAACCTTCAGAATTGAGCTAAATCCCATTTGACAACAATCAAGTCTACCAGCCATAAAATAGTCAAATCAGCTCAAAATCCAAATCTATCAAAAACCCATTTCATATTTGACCCTTGACTACTCAACAATGTGGGATAAATTGACCAAAAATGACTCAAAAATTCACAAAATGTGAAACAAACAAACAACTCCCTTAAAAACCCTCTTTTCGACATACTCGATTATAGTCAAACATCAAAATTAAAAACTCGAAATGTAGTAGCATTTCATCACTTGAAAAAAACGCTTCAAAAAATTCAAATAAACTATTCTATAACATCCATATAAATATCTATGAAGTTAAAACACAAAATTATAAATTAAGTACAAAACCTACCTCTTGATAGCAATCAAGTCTGCTAACCATAAAACAGTCAAATCAACTCAAAATCCAAATTCATGAAAAAACCATTTCAGATTTGACCCTTGACTACTCAGAATTATGGACAAAATTGAACAAAAATGACTCTAAAATTCACAAAATGCAAAACAAACAAACGACTCCCTTAAAACACCCTTTTCGACATACCCGATTATATTCAAATGAAAAAATGAGAGACCCAGCAACCATGTCTTTTCCAGATTATTAAAAATATTAAAACCTCAATTAATTTAACCATTTTGAAATGCCTATAAATCTGAAATGGATAAATTAACAAAATCAAGAAACTCTTGACCTCAAATTCAAAGAACAATGATGAAAAAGAAGTCGAAACCCCGAAAAATCTGCCAAGCTTAAATCACCAATCAAGAACCATGATCAAAAGCCAAAATATCCATTCAAACCATCAGCAATAAATTCTCATGAATTCACAACCAAAAATTCAAACCACCACTTTCAAATCCCCTCTCAAATTGCTCGAAATCTCACCAAAAACATAAAAAATCATCACAATTCTTTCAACTTTCAAAACCCCCAAATTGCAACCACTCTCACGCCAAAAAAAAATCTTTTTTTCACAAACTCACAACCCTTTCATCTTCCAATCCCCATTTCCACACACAAATCCCAACTAAAAAGGAAACTTGAAAATGAGACTTCACTCCCACAAGAGTTTCAAAAATAATTAATAAATAAATAAACTCCAATTCCAAATTCTTTTTCAATCAAATAAACACTAATTAATTTTTAATTCCATTTCTCAATAAAATAACTATTATTCAGTAAACCACAATTAAATAATCAAATGGTCCTTTTTCAAAAATCAATAAACAATACATGATGATAATAAACATAACAAGCAACAATAAAGAATATTTTGATATGCACATACTAACATAACAACTAATTAATATTAACAATTAGCAATAAAAAATAATACCCTTACATAAATAATAATTATTATAATAATCATAACAATAATAATAATAATCCAATATCCCCTCACACCAATAATAATAACATATATAGTGACATTATAACACATAATAGTCTACACACATTAACATAATACCTTATTGGTGCAAACCCATGACAATATTAAATCACCTCGAGTAAGTGCACCATGATGGTTCCCAAAAAGGGGACTTAAGTGGACAACTTTTTTATGAGATCAAGAAAAACTGACCTTGGACGTGAAATTGAGGATAGTTACACTCAAAATTTTGAGATGGAACAAAAACAAGGATCAAAGTGCTCCGAGTCTACTTTCTAAACTAGTAATTTATTTTTAAAATGGTTGAGATTAAGGGGTTCAAAAGAGGGATGTACACAAATTGGTGTTGTTTTCGTTAGAAAAAACATAACATAGCAACTCTTGTATGACCCTCGTACGGTGAAATTTTTTTTAGTTTTTTTAAATTGCAACGATTAGAAGTTAGCTAATAGTATGTAGTTGAAGCACAATTTTTCTGATAATTTTTTAATGAATATTTAATTTTTTACTAATTTTTGAAGTGGACACTTCCTGAAAAACATAATTTTGGCCATGCTACCCCTACAAATTTTGGAAACTAATTGATTTTTTTTTTTTTTTTAAATTGTAGAATGGAGTCTAGTTTCTAAAAATGTAATTTATTTGAAAATTCAATGAACGGTTAATTTATAACGAAAAAAATACCAAACACTTTTTTTTGGCAAAAAAAAGACATACAAATAAAAGAAATTATGAATGAAAGGCTTAACATTTTTAGAAAGTGAAAAAAATTACATCGTTGGATAGCTAAGAGAGAACCCAACATTACCCATGTGTTTGATTTTTTTGATATTGAACCACGTGCAATCCTGACGGTGAGTAGGAACTCGATTCTATGAAATACAGTAGATTTTTTAAAACACATCTCTAGTTGTTGGGAATGCCCTCCAAGCCTTTGGGTTGATATTCCAAGGCAAATACCAATCCTAAGGATCGAGAATTCTCAAAGCAAGATATAACGTGAGCGTGCTATAACGTTCTCGCGTTATAATGTGCTCACGTTATATCTTAGTTTTGACATGGTTTTTGCTTCTACGAGAAACATGTCAACTAAGACATAACGTGAGCACGTTATAATGCACTCGCGTTATGTCCTCCTTTATGTTAAATGCCAATATATTGAATGTATGTTGATATATTTGTATGTTTGTATGTACATGTATGCTTATATGTCATGTATGCATGTTTGTATGTATGTACGTATGCATGTATGTATCAATGCATATATATTGTATGTATGCCTATATGTATGTAAGATTGTATCTACACATGTATGTATGTATGCTTGTATGGATGTAGGATTATATGTACATTTGTATTATGCTTGTATGTATGTATTTACGTATGTCTTTAGAGGGAGGGAGAATTTAGAGAGAGAAAGAGTCTGGAGAGATGGAGACTGGATGAAAGTGAGAGTTTAAGAGAGAGGGAGTGGGAGAGAATAGGTTGGAGTGAGAGGGACTTAGCTAGGTAGGGTGGGAGGGATAGAAGGAGGGAGATATTAGAGAGGGGGGATGGGAGAGAGAGATGAGATAGAGAGAGAGAGAGGGGGACAGAGAGAGAGAGAGAGAGAGAGAAAGAGAGACAGGTAGGGTGCCAAAGGAGAGACTGAGAGGTGAGAGGAGAGACTTGAGAGATAGCTAGTGAGAGGGAGTGTGAGAGAGAGGGAGTGTGATTGAGAAACCTAAGAGAGGGAGAGGGTGTGGGAGGGAGTGACCTGATAGAGGAGAGAAAGAGGGGGTGGAGTGAAAGGGAATTATCTAGGTAGGGTGGGAGGGATAGATAGAGAGGAGAGAGAGAGAGAGAGTTACCTAGGTAGGTTTCTAGAGGGGGTGGGAGGGAGAGATAGAGGTGGGAGGAGAGAGAGGGAGGGAGAGAGTGGGATAGAGGGGGAGGGACATAGAGAGAGATGGATAGAGGGAGCGAGAGAGGGTGGTAGGGATTGATTGAACAAGAGGTATGTAGAAAGAGGGAGACGGTAGATAGAGAAAATTAGAGAGGGTAGGAGGGAGGGAGGGAGGGAGAGGTGAGATGTATAGATAGAGAGAAATTTTTAGGGGTTGAGGGATTAGGGTGGAGGACCTATAGGGTTGATGGTTTCTAGGCTATTAGGGTTTAAGGTGTGAGGGTTGAGGGAATAGGGTCGATGGTAGAGGGTATTTGGTTGAGGGTATAGGGTAGAAGGTTTAAGGGTTTAGGTTTGAAGAGTTTAGGGTTAAGGGTTTACTTGGTTGAGGGTAGAGGGTTTAGGGTATAGGTTTGAGGGTATATGGTTCAAGGATTAGGTTCAGGGTCCAATGTAAGGGGTAGAGGGTATAGAGGTAGAGGGTTTAGGGTTTAAGGGTTGAGGGTTGAGGGTTGATAATTTAGGATTGATGGTTTAATATATAGGGTAGAGGGTAGAGGGTAGAGGGTTTAAGGGTTTAGGGTTTAAGGGTTGAGGGTTGAAGATTGAGGGTTTAAGGTTGAGGGTTGAGGGTATAGGGTATAGGGTATAGGGTCAAGGGATTAGGGTTGAGGGTCCAATATATATGGTAGAGGTTATAGGGGTTGAGAGATTAAGGGTTGAGGGTTTAGGGATTAGGGTAGAGAGCTTTCTTGGATTTAATGGTGTAAGGGTTGAGGGATTAGGGTTTAGGGTAGAGAGTATTGCGTTGAGGGTAGAGGGTTTAAGAGTTTAGGGTTTAAGGGTTGAGGGTCGAGGGTTTAGGGTTGAGTGGTTAAGGGTTGAGAATTTAAGGGTCAAGAGGTTTGAGGAATTAGGGTAAAGAGTTTACTAAGTGGGTTTAAGGGTTGGGGGATTAGGGTGGAGGGTAGAGGGTAGAGGGTAGAGGGTTTATGGGTTAGGGTTTAAGGGTTTAGGGTCTAGGGTTGAGGGATTAAGAGGTTATAGGGTAGAGGGTATAGGGGTTGAGGGATTAGGGTTTAAGGGTTGAGGGTTGAGGTTTGAGGAATTAAGAGGGTATAGGGGTTGAGAGATTAGGGTTTAAGGGTTGATGGTTGGGGGTTGAGGGATTAAGAGGGTATAAGGGTTGAGGGATTAGGGTTTAAGGGTTGAGGGTTGAGGGTTGAGAGATTAAGAGGGTATAGGGGTTGAGGGATTAGGATTTAAGGGTTGAGGGTTGATGGATTAAGAGGTATAGGGTTGAGGGATTAGGGTTTAAGGGTTGAGAGGATTAAGAAGGTATAGGGTTGAGGATTAGGGTTTAAGTGTTGAGGTTGAGGATTAAAAAGAAGGATATAGGGGTTGAGGGATTAGGGTTTAAGGGTTGAGGTTGAGGGTTGAGATTAAAAGAGGATATAGGGGTTGAGGGATTAGGGTTTAAGGGTTGACGATTGATGGTTCAAGGTTGAGGGATTAAGAGGGTATAGGGATTGAGGGATTAGGGTTTAAGGGTTGAGGGTTGAGGGATTAAGAGGGTATAGGGGTTGAGGGATTAAGAGGGTATAGGGGTTGATGGTTGAGGGATTAAGAGGGTATATGGGTTGAGAGATTAGGGTTTAAGGGTTGATGGTTGAAGATTCAAGGATTAAGAGGGTATAGGGGTTGAGGGATTAGGGTTTAAGGGTTGACGGTTGACGGTTGATGGATTAAGAGGCTATAGGGGTTGAGGGATTTGGGTTTAAGGGTTGAGGGTTGAGGTATTAAGAGGATATAGGGGTATCCATCTCTCCCACTATCTCCATCTACCCTCTATCTCTTAACCATTTAAACCCTTAACCCTCTACCCTCTATCTCTCTCTTTGTTTGTCTCTCCCTCCCTCTATATCTCCATTTCTCCAACTATCTCTTTCTCCCCCTCCCTCTCTATCCCTTTGTCCCTCTCTCTCCCTCTTCCTCTCCCACTCTCCCCCTCTCTCCCTCCCACTCTATCTTTTTCCCACTCTCCCCTTCTCCCACTCTCCCACTCTCTTCCACTCTCTCTTTCTCCCACTCTCCCCCTCTCTCCCTCCCTCTCTATCTCCATCTCTCCCACTATCTCTTTCTCCCCCTCTCCCTCTCCCTCCCTTTCTCCCTCTTTATCTCCCTCTCCCTCTCCCTCCCTCTCTCCATCTTTCTCTACCACTCTCTCTTTCTCCTACTCTCCCCCTCTCTCCCTCCCACTCTATCTTTCTCACATTCTCTTCTTCTCACACTCTCCCACTCTCTCTTTCTCCAACTCTCCCCCTCTCTTCCTCCCTATCTATATCCATCTCTCACACTATCTCTTTCTAACCCTCTCCCTCTCTCCCTCCCTCTCCCCCTCTCCCCCTCTCCCTCCTTCCCTCCCTCCCTCTCTCTCCCTCTTTCTCTCCCACTCTCCCTCTCCCTCTCTCTCTCTCTCTCTCTCTCTCACACACACACACAATCACCTCTATCTCCTCTACTATAAGGGTATAGGGCAGAGATATAGAATTAGGATAGAGGGTATAGAAAAAGAGGGAGAAAAAATATATATTAATAAAACCATATTTCATATAACGTGTGCACATTTTGAAGAAGTAGAGATGTCACCGTTTTAGGAAGAAATAACATGCTCACATTATAACTTAAGTGCACTATTTATTCCACTAAAAATGGTAAAAAAAATCAATATACCCATGATGTCAAGGCCCACAGTCTGTATATTCTCCTGGTTATGTGTGTGCTCTGACAAAAAGTAGCTTTTTGATGATGTTGTGAAGTGTGCAAGCATTTTTTTCACATTCCACGACCTTTTCCATGATCTTTCTACCATCTTTGCATGAAATAGCAGATTTTCCATGTTGAAAGACATATTCAAGTTTAAATTCCATTGAAAACATATACACAATTGAATTTTGGAGGGGAACAAGGATTTGAACAAGTCAAATTATTGTGGAGTTTGAAGAAAGAAGAAGCTAAGGCTACATAATTGGGTTGAACTCCTCCATTTGAAATTCTAGTTTTTTAGGTATGTGAAGTCTTTACACATTTTCTTTCATTCTACTATGACTTGCTTTCATTTTTGTTTGTCATTATAACCTTACATTGTCAATGCACATTTTAAATTACACAATTATATACACTTGCCAATTACCATTTTAAACTTGATGCAGAGCATCTACCAGGATCCACAAATCATCAAGGGTACTTCTGACTCTAACTTAAATTGAAGAAGATCAACGAACAAACTCAGTCATCTTTTCATCAAAATCCTTCAATTTCACTTGATTTCATATTTCCACAAAACATTAGAACTTGGTTTCAACTCTTTACCAGAATCAAAAATAGATTAACCATCATAAAATTGATTGTAACATAGCATAAAGCTGATTAGAAACTCAGAACCATTCAATTCATTCATGATTCACTAATTCAAGAACTCAATGTTGCAACTTACATGGAAAAATAACAACAAATCATGGAAGGTAACTACCAAACTTTATCCAAAAATCCAAGACACTATAATCAAAATGTTATTTATTGAAATAAACCAAATACACATTCCAAATATCTCACCAAAATTCATCCTTTGAGCATGCTTCCCCTAGCAATATTCGAAACCTGTGGTGCAGGGGCACCTACAACCATGTTTCAAAATCTACTTTGGTGAAAATATGTCTTAAGGTCTTTGGGTGAGTTCAACATTTTTTAGATGATTTTTCATAGCTTTTATTGAAAATAAGGTCTAAATAGACCAATATTTCATGTATTTAGGGGTTTTGTGATCAAATGTGCAAGTATGCACTCTTGCTTCAAAAAATTGTCAATTTTGCCATATAATCTTTGAAGGAAAATTATTCAAATTGTAAATGGAAGTGAAAGAAAAGAGTCTAGAAGTTGTATTAGGGATGAAATAAAGTTTTTTGAGTGGTCTTAGGTGTCTTGGACAACAAAGTTGCATAATGTTGCTTATTTAGCAAAATTTGTCAATGTTAGCAATTTTTAAGACAAATGAAGGTCTTGGTAGTTAATAGGTGGTTATAGGTTGGTTATGGACGTGGATCAGTTGGAAAAAGGGCCTAAAATTTTATTTAAAAACCTTGTATGGCCTCATTCAACAGGTTGGTGGAGTTTGAATAAGGAAGAAACTTGCATTTACACTATTTGTTTTGAAGATCTCACTGCTTTTTGTGTGTTTGTAGACCCTGTACAGGTTGTACAGGATTATTAATGGTTTGAAATTGATATTATTCCATAAATGAATGTTCCTACTTTAATTTGGCTCCCTTTGAAGAGGTTTTCATTGAACTTTGTGCTTGGAATTCATAAATTTCTAGAAACCGGGTTCTTGGACAGTCAAGTGTTTGAGGGCAATTTAATGTCTTAGATGGAATCCCACCTATTGTTCTCTCTTTAACTCGGTGGAGTGACCATGTAGTATGTACTTAGGATGTTCTTAGGAGTAGATAAGAACAATTTTAAAGTTTCCTCATGAATGATGCTGGTTTAAGGGGAAATACCCTATTTTCTCATAGAAATAATGGTGCAGACCTAAGAAAGAGAGGTGCAGAATTTCTAGAGGGTAGATGAGGGTTCCTTAAGCTTGGGGGGATCTATAAAAAGGTGTCTAGGTAGTTGGTTTGAATTGGGAAGTTCTGTAAGGTAAATTTTTAGTAAGGAGACCTAAAAACCCTTATTTCCTAGGTTCTAGAGAGGGTTTTGAAATTTGTTGATGGAATGAGTACTTGGGGTCCTCAAACCTTGATAATTGTTAGTTTTGAAACCTAAGACAAGACTTTTTTTGTTCATAGAGGCCTGGTGGTGGGTTCTTGAGGGGTTCCCTTTGTAAAATTGGCTAATTTGGGCCCTAAAACAGTGAAATTTGTCATTTTGAGGAAAGTGTCTTAAAAGAGTAATATGTGGATTTTTCATATGTCTCATACCACTGAAATGGATATCTAGATCAATCATTTGTTTGACAGGTGTTTTGGGAGGTTTGTGAGAAAAATCCCTAAAACTGGTTTGTGAAGCCTATAAGGCAATGTTGGGTCAAAAGTGGCTTCTAGAAGAGTTTGTTTGATCTTCTTTTTGTATGTGGTTGAATGTCAAGATGTTGATATCTTGAAGGTGTTGAAACTCTTTTCCTTCATGAAATTTCAATTTGGAGTCATAATGAAGAGTCATGGTTGATAGGTAACCCTATTGTCCTGTTGAGTCAATCGAAGGTTGATGTCTTGGTTGGCATATTTTAGAGAAGTTGTGTCAATTTGTATCTTGGGTTCGCACCACTCTACATCAACCCAGTTCTAGGCACACAAGATACATCAGAACCAAGGGTGACTTCTTTGGACTATGTTTGACTTCCAATAAGCCTACCTAGCAAAAGGCTTCCCAATTACCCCAAATTTGCAAAGGAAGTACCTTTTAAAGGTGAGGTTTCCACTCAAACACCGAGAATAGTCAATTTTCATGATACCAAACCACCAATTTCATGATTACTTTTCCCACATAAGTTCATTACCCTACTATCCCAAGAAACCCTCCAAAACACAAGCAAAAATAAGGGTTTTCAAGGATTTCACAACTTCGAGCCTCTCCCATTCCTCCCAATGTATCTAACTATTTTTGTAACTTCTTAACTAACTTATCTCTTCACAAATTTGCCAAAAAATGGATTTTTTTTTAGAAATTTCAAGCCAAATCTCCCCCCTAAACACCTAGAATGACTCAAAAGAACTAAATACATATTAAGAGTGGTCTCATAGACCTTATTTAACATAGATCATTATCTTAGACTCAAAAACAACAAGAACCTTACTTTTACCCATCTTCACATGCACCAAAAACCCTCCTTTAAAGCAAGAAACTAGTGGTTTATTGAAAAACACTCATCCAACCCATTTACAATCTTATGAATATGGATGGTGGCATATCGTACATGATGAGAGGTGTTGTGTACAATAGGTATGATGGAATTCCCAGTGAAGATGTATGACCAGGAGTGACTAAGTTGTGAGACCTGCATGCCTATCTATAAGTTTCTTCCATCTATTTTTATTTCATTTCCATTTTGGATGATCTTTCTTTTTCTCTTTTACTTTGCATATTTGTAAGTAAACTACTAAAAATTGATTGATCTCTCGTTGCAAAAAATGTTGATTTATGAGCCATCAAAGAGAATCTCTGCAAAAAAAAGCAATGCAACATCCTTATTTTGATGATCTTGACAAATCTCAATTTTTATTTCAAGCCATTATAAAAGAGCGTTGGAAGCTTAGCGAGGGAATCTCAAGTTACTCAATTGAAGTTAACCTCATAATGAGCACCTATGATGTAGACATTTAAAGAGAATCTCGAATGTATGAGTGACATTGTAAAAGATTTGTGAGAATGAAGTACCTAAGGCATTGTAATGAGATTTACTTACATAATGAGATTTACTCAAATATTGTAATTTTGGAGTTCATGTTTGGTGCAGTAGCCTACTTGTTTTGTAAATACCTTCAATATGAAAATTTGCAAAATTTGAATTTTGAAATGTAAACAATGTGAAAAAGGTCATGTAAAGGTCATATGTAATGTATTCAAAGTCTCAAAGAGGTCATTAGGTGATTAGAGAAGTGATATAAAACATGTAAGGTCAAGCAAAACAAAGATCTTTTGTATTCTTCAATATTTACAATCAATAAAGTACCTATTTTAGTGATTTTATGAGTTTTTCCAATTGTTCAGTAACTTGTATGGCATGTACAATAGTTTAAGGACTTGAATCTTGTTGTTTAAGGTAGAATAGTGAAGTATCTTTCATTTGAATCTATTTAGGAGGGTATCCATTGAGTTTATCATTAGTTTGAACTAATTTTTCTCAACTCGGTCTATAAACCAATAATGACTACTCCACCAAATTTGATAGTTTAGATCAGTGTCCAGTAAGTTAGTATTAGGATGTTCTAGTTGTGTATGTGTTTATTTGTGCAGGGGAATTCAAGAAACAAAGGTGGAGTTGTTGCTAAAGGGTTTTATGATGAATTTTCAAGTGAAAAGAGTGGCTCCAAGTGGTGTTTTGAGGAAATCTTCTCAAATGACTTCACAAAAAATGACTAATCTAGATATCTATTATTGAGTTATAACACATACTTCAAAATCAACAGTGACTATCTTGGAACATGTGCATCAAAAATGACCTTCTTCATTGTCCTCATTAGGCTAACTAGGCCTAATTTACAAAGGAACATACCTTTAAACATTCAAGAACCCCCTTAACTTGTTGGGGCAGCAATTATCATGTATCCAAACTCTCATATCCACAATTTGTCTCAGGAAAAACTCACTCCACCATGCCAAACCAAAACCCTTATTTTATGCTAGTATAAGGAGGGTTTATTGAAAGGAATGATTCCACACCTTACCATAACATGCCACAACCTCAGACCTTCTTAAAATCACCTGCAAAAACTCAAAAGACAATCACCCAACCTCTACATGCAATATTTTATCAAACCTTAGGGTGAAACCTCATTTTTCATGCCCTTTTCCATCAAAATCTACAGGGGCAGCAACACAAACCCCATAAAACTTATTCCCTTTCACTTATAAATTTCTCATCTAATCCTACAAGATCACATTGGGCCCCTCTAGAAAAACCTCTCTCAGTTTTGGCTATCTCAGAGTGGTTTTCCCGTGGCGGTAGATTTTCACTTCATGGAAAAAGCATTAAATGCAAGCAGTGCAAAGTTGCAAAGTGGTGCAACTTTCATTCTACAACTTGTGTGACCAAGAAAACTATTCCAACATGTCTGAATAGGTAATTTTATGCTATGCATGGTCCTCTTTCGCACCGAAACATGTGGAATCACTCTGAGCTATGTTCCACCGGATCGATCCCTTAAGGGTCCAAAGTGCAAAATGGCTTCAAACTTCAACATGATATTACTCGAATACCGTGATGATTATAAAATTCTCATCTAATCCTATAGGATCACATTGGTCCTTTCTACAAAAACCTTTCTCGGTTTCGGCTATCTCGGAGTGGTTTTCCCATGGCGGTAGATTTTCACTTGATGGAAAAAGCATCAAATGCAAGTAGTGCAAAGTTCCAAAGTGGTGCAACTTTCATTTTGCAACTTGTGTCATCAAGCAGACTATTCCAACACATTTGAATAGGTATTTTTATGCTAGGCATGGTCCTCTTTTGCACCGAAACATGCGGAATCGCTCTGAGCTATGTTCCACTGGATCGATCCCTTAAGGGTCCAAAGTGCAAAATGGCTGAAAAATTCATCATACTATTACTTGAATACCGTGATGCTTAGAAATTTCTTGTCTAACCCTATAGGATTTTTTTGGGCCCCTATAAAAAAACTTCTCTTAGTTTTGGCTGACTTGGAGTGGTTTTCCCATGGCGGCGGATTTTCACTTGATGGAAAAATTGTCAAATTCAAGTTGTGCAAAGTTGCAAAGTGGTGCAACTTTCGCTCTACAACTTGTGTAACCAAGCAAATTGTTCCAATGCATCTAAATAGGTATTTTTATGCTAGGCATGGTCCTCTTTCACACTGAAACACATGGAATCGCTCTGAGCTATGTTCCACCGGATCGATCCCTTAAGGGTCCAAAGTGCAAAATGGCTGCAAAATTCAACATGCTATTACTCAGATACCATGATGCCTATAAACTTCTCGTTTGATCCTACAAGATTGCGTTGGGCCCCTCTACAAAAACCTCTTTCGATTTTAGCTATCTCATAGTGGTTTTCCCGTGGTGGCGGATTTTCACTTGATGGAAAAAGTGTCAAATTCAAGTTGTGCAAAGTTGCAAAGTGGTGCAACTTTTATTTTACAATTTGTATGACCAAACTAACTGCTCCAATGCATCCCAATAGGTAGGTTTATGCTAGGCATGGTCCTCTTTCACACCCAAACAAGTGGAATTGATCTGACTTGCATTCAATTCGCTTGATCCCTTATGATGGCATGCAAAACACTAGAAAAGAGAAACATACAAATGACGGTTAAGAAGTCTGAGTATTCCACACAAAAAGCGTATGATCATTGGTGCAGAGCAACTTGTTCCTCCATTTGATGTAGAAGGTCTAGTTCAATGGTTTTAGTGAGTATTTGATGGTGAATAGGTTGTTCAATAGGTTGTTGTGGGTATTTTGAGCATGCTTTGTCTTGAATAAGGTCAATTAAGACCATTAGGTATGTTTTAGGGTAACTTTTGGGTCTAGTGATCAAAAATGTGAAAATTTCAATCTTGCACTAGAAGTTGTCTTTGTAGCCTTTGAAGGAAAATTTATGAATTTGTATATGATTGTGAAAGAATGGAGTTTTGTCAATATAATAAGTCTATTTTCAAGCCATTTGTGTGGGTTTAGAGGTCATTAGATGTACTTATTAGGTTGGAGGAGTCTAAAGTTACAAATTTGTAAGTTGCTTAAAGCAACAAATTTGAAATGCAATGGTTACTTGTTTTGAAAGTTGGTTTTTAGTTAGTTGAGGGCATGGATTAGTTAGAGAAGGGTGTAAAACACTATTTAAAGCCTTGAGAGGCTCGAATGGAGGTTGTTGATGAACTTTTGGAGAAGATCTAAAAAGAATTATTCACACTGTTCTTTGTTTTTTAGATTTTTGATACAAACTTGTTGATCCCATACTTGGTACGACCTCTAACTTTCCTGTACGGTCCCAAGGCTGACATGTATTGAAAGAGAGTTGAGTTGGCTTTCTTTTGGTAGTGGTTTGGTGAAAAACCATAAAGGAATAGGATAGTTCTTATCGTTGAGTCAAGTGAGTGTTGGAGTCTTAGTGGGCATATTTGAGAGAAGTTGTGTCAAATCACAACTTGGTTGAGCCACTTTGCATCACCAATGGTGCTTTGCAATTCGAAGAGTGATTGAGAGCATGTTTCTTTGTTAAATAGACCTATTCAAGGGTCTAGGACAATGTTGAGTCCTTTTCTTATTTGTATTATAAATTATAACTTTCTTTCTCCCAAGTTCATTTCGTATACAAGAAATAATATTGCAAAAATTTGACATATAAATCTTTTGATAGTGATGCATCAAGAACATATTGCAATATTTTTATGAATAATTTCATGGAATGCCAATTGTAAATGTGTTTTTTTCTTTTAGATAAAGTTGTTTAGCATCAATCAATTAATATTCAAGACAAACCATGAAGGACAACAATGATCAATGCTAGGGCTAACCAATTAATAATCATACACGTGAATAAGTCAAGCATGTACATTTCAATAAGGGAAGCACAAGTACTCAAAAACACCTAAGCCTCAAAAAGTATACACAAATTAATACAAAGTATATGCACAAATACAAGGTATACGCATGAAAACACGTAAGCCACAAAGTATACATTCGAACACACGTAAGTCACAAAGTATACACATAAGTTGTAAATTATACACTTGAATACACGTAACTCATATCTATTGAACCATCAATTTAGAATGCAAATATGAACACCATTGATAAAAGATATTTGTATTAACCAAATAGCCATGTAGGCATACATCAATATATGTTGATATAAGTATGAAATATATGTACAAAATAGCCATATAGGCTTATGAGAATCCCATATAGGCATACAATGTCAAATATGTCCAATAAAAAATATGTACAAAACTGCCATGTAGGCATACAACAAAGGGCTCTAGAATCAAAATTCATTGCTCTCAATGCCCTAGAAATAAATTATTTCCCTTTCCTTTTTGATCGGATGGTGATAGGTCTGTCACTCATTTTGGTTGCACTCGAGGAGTGCTCCTGTTGCTCCTCCTAGGGTTTAGTTCATAGTGAAGTTTTAATTGTTACAATAAGAAGTAAAGACATTAATATATATAAATTACATTATAAAAAATGATATATTTGATAAAATAATCACTTACCACCATCTCATGATCTCTCTCCACAAGGGGAATATTCTCACACCCATGCTCAAGCATGCTCAAGCCCTATATAAACCATACAAATAGAAATTAAACTACGTGAATCAATAATGATTTGATTTTTCACTAATTGACATCTATAACAACAAATGTAAATTAAAATTTACTAATTTACCTCATACCTCTCCTGTCAGAGCCATCGAGGATTGTATAGTAGATGACACACCAATCTCCATTTCCCATGTCACATTTGGAGGTGTTTCGGCTTGCAACATCTAAAAATAAAACAATAAATTATTCAACGTAATCAATGATGTGCATATAAACTACACAAATATATTAAGTACTTGATTCATTAGTTAAAATATTTATTCTATTACCTTTGTGTAGGTTTGAGTAAATCCGCCGCCATTGGGAAGTGTTCCATCGAAACCTCCAATATTAGTTTGTTCAACATCCAAAATCGCATATTAAATTACCATTCGTAAAACAATGCTATTAACATGTAATAAATTTATTATAATTTTTTACTAGTTACATACCCCAGCGATAGGTGTACTCCAAAAATAAGTAGGTGGGGGGCTGGTGTATCCAGTCTCAACACTGTGACCTTGCAATTTATTAAAATCATAAAACATTTTTAGTTAATCTTGCATTTCAAAATCAAAATTTAATAAATTAAATTCAATGAACATGCACTAACTTTTACTTGACTATCAATGCCATATGCCTCATGAAAAATGTCACTTTCCCTCTCCATCTCCATAGCTATAGACAGATCCTACATACTAGTCTCTTGAGTTTTGGTGGGGTCATATGAAAGGGTAGCCCCACAAGATTGACACACATGTGTTCGAAGGCCACCACTCGAAGACTCCCCTAGCTGGCATTGTAGAATAGGGCTAGTATGATGGATGATAGTTTGGGTCAAAGTGTTGATCGCCTACAATGTCTCTACGTTAGCACTTTCCTTCACGACGAAAGGCATAACAACATGCTCACGAGGCGGCCTAGCGAGAGCTCGTCTACCTTGCCGCGTAGGATCTGGCTGTGCACCGTGTCTATCCTGAGCTGACCCCCCACCTCTCCCCTAGAAATCCATCATATCAAAATAATTTGGGATTTTTTTCAATATGAACTCACTGTATAGTTTCCTAAGGAAATATTGTGGGACCTCGCAATTGTTGCACGATGGGTAATCGAAGACCATGTACCACCTATCATTAAATCGGTCCCTAATCTATTGGTGGTGGCACCAATGGATAGGAAACCTCTTCGCATTGAGGGTAATATTTTGATTTGTGCGTGGGTTAGTGAATAATGAACACAGATCACCTTTTGTAATTTTTAAATCCTTTACATCTTTGTATGATAGTTTATTTGCATAATAATCCCTAGTCGTCTGCCTCCTATCTTGCCATCCAGTTATTTGTTTGCTAATTGAATGTACATTTTTTAACATATCTTTTAATGAATTTTCTAGGGTCATTCTTTCTATGGTTGAACCAATTGGATCACTCAACCTATTGATAAAATTCTCAATTAGCTTTTTGTTGTTCTCAATTTCACTCATTAAATTTTGTTGAGTGTTAGGAGGGGGTTGAGTGATTGGTGGAGGAGGTTGTTGTTGTGGTTGATTTTGATCTTGAGGATTTGGTTGGTATTCTTGTTGAGGATCTTGAGGGTTTGTAGGTTGGTTTGCATCTCCTGAAAATTCAAACAAATATATATCAAATTCAACCTAAAACTAACTAATTCAAAACAAAAACCACAAAATCCTTACCTCTCACACCTTCTTGTTGTTGTGGCACCATCGTTGCAAAGAAATAGCAATTTTTGGTGAAGAAATTTGTTAAATTTCTCCTCCTAGAATGTGAGCCCAAAAATATGGGAGTTTTGGCCGCGGCTAGAAGAAAAAAATAGTTGAAATAAGAATGACATGTTTTCTCTCTTTTTTTTTTGCTTTCAACAAGCAATAACGCGAGCAAGTTATGACTTTTCAAAAGTTTTTTTGAAAGGTTTTCATGAAATTTCTACCCATTTCCATGCACCCGCCCCCTCCTTCACACATATAATCATAATCATATTAATAACCAATATTCACTCACACTAAAGAATAACCATAGCAATATATACATATATATAATAACATTAAATCACACTTTAACATACACATGAAAATTATAGTTACCATCAACATATCCAACCTAGAAGCTAACTTCACTTAAATAGGTCACAATCAGAGACTAAGAATAAACCACAAAATAACTTCTTATTGAAAGGAGACATTCATATCAAAACATAAATAATGGGAATGATCACAACAATGACTAACCTGACTTACCAAAGGACTTAGCACCATTGGAACTAAATCCATACTCAAAGCTAGGCATTCGAGTCACACAATCACATAACCCAACATAAACATTCACAAAAGAGCAACACTCCAGCCATAGGGTATAGGAGATCAGGCATTGTCCCATGACAACCTAGAAAGGTGGTCACACATTGAATCTATTGTCCCTAATTGGGGACAATGGCTAGGGTTAGGGTATAACTTGGGCCTAGATGTTATCTCCTCAACCACCATTGGGATTAGAGGCACACTCAGACCTGCTAATTCAGGTGGAGATGTAGACTAGTACTTATTCACTCAAGCATACAAGTTAAAACATATTTTCATAATAGTCGAAGCACTAGGAAAGGAACTCTATCAATCGTATCTCATTCCTGTATGTCCCCCATACATCCAATGGCATGATGGTTTCCTTTCCACCTATCCTAACATACTACTGCATCACCTAATTATCCAAATAAATCCTTGCATAATAATAATAACATAACAATATGCATCATACTCACAAAAGTACTAACAGAAGCTCATGTTCCATCTGCAACTGCAACACTTGAACACAAGTCAGTACCTCTTCATGATAATAAATATAATCAAAATCAAAATCATGATAACATGTCAACACAATAATAATATATTAGAATCAAGTAAAAACCCTAAAGGCAACCAAAGCACCCCCATC
Source organism: Sequoiadendron giganteum (assembly GCA_007115665.2). Lineage (NCBI taxonomy): Eukaryota > Viridiplantae > Streptophyta > Pinopsida > Cupressales > Cupressaceae > Sequoiadendron > Sequoiadendron giganteum. Next base: position 408,764,050 of record CM021106.1, read on the forward strand.
ACATCAATATGTCCATAACATGCATCCTAGTGATGGTCATGTCTGAACACACAAACACATCATGATAAACCTATCCTTAAACATATATAATAAGTCCTATCCTAACCTTCACACATAGTCCATAAATTCATAATATACAACATCAACTACTTAATATCATTAATACATACCTTTAAATATCCCTATTATTTTACCTTCATCTCCAAGTTCCAAAGCCAAACTACCTGCACATCCATGGTGAGAATGGAGGGGCACTACAAAATCCCATGGTCATTGCATGAAAGGAGTTGGTAAAGGTATGAATTATATTTCATCTAGATTACTTGTTATTTTGTGCAAGATTTATTTATCAAGTTATAGATATATTGATACAAGATATTCCACTTCCCTTTAACCAAGTTAATGGATTATTTATGCAAGTATAGTAATGGATCCACCACTAGATAAAATATTAAGGAATCAACCTAAATCTTTCTTATAACGTTATTAGATTATTCTTACCATATTACAACTCTTTCGAGTGCAATGATGTTTTAGTTTATGATGATCTAATATATTGTATATGTAATGTAAATTAGTATTAGTATAATTTTGTGATTATCTATTCATGGGAGGTTACAACCTAGATGAAATCTTTATTTCCATATCATTTTTCTGGCTTCCAGGAGGAAGCTTAATCCTTGGGGGGGAGAATGTAAGGGGGGTCACTAGTACTACTTTTGGGATTTTGGTTTGGTTTCATTATTTTGTAGTGTGGTGTTTTGGACATGTTTAAGAGGTGATTTTGGTACATGAATATTGCTATTTTTCATTTGTGGACATATATTAGGTCTACATGCTTAGAAAGTTATTGATTTTGGATGATGTAATATGGTCATTTGATAACATACTTTTTAATTTTGCATAATGTTCAACTGGCTTTAATATGGTATTGACCCTAAAATTATTTGGCTGAATATGTAAAATCGCCAAGTTAGATGGCCTTAAATTTAATTGGTGGATTTTTTAATGATAGAAAATTTCCATGTTTATATATACATATATTTCATTTTGATTTTAATTTCCAAAAGTACTAATGCTTGTGTGGAGATATTACAGGTTTGTGAGCCAGGCCCTTAAGATTTGGAGGCAAAGCCCATATATTTAAAATATGTGATTTACTTATTTATTTTATTATTCATTTTATTGTTTAAGTGGGAAAGGGGCTTATGTTAAAAGTTGTTTGACTTTATTTTTACTTTATGAAAATACTATGTCCTAATTTGTGTGTGATTTTTCAGTTGGAGGAAGTTGAAAAGTTGCAGGTAGGTTATTTAAGAAGGGTTTTTGACTAAATTTCTCTAGCTCTCTTTCACTTTTTTTATATTTTTTCCTTTTCCTTGGGAGTGGCTGGGAGGGAAAAGTGGGTGTGGATGGGTTGTTGCATTCATTTGGCTAGAACAAAAAGTTTGGAAAGGGAGGAATCAAGACATTCCTATATTAGGGTTGATCCTAACTTGGATAGCCGAGGTATGGCTATATTTATGTTTTTAATTACATTAAAAATATTGAATGAATGTCAAGTGTATGTTGTTGTGTTGTCCTGTGGTGTATGTTTTCTTTTCCTGTTGTATTTTTGGGGTTTGAGGGTGTGAATAAGGAGTGGATATCGCCTGCAAGCTGAGATCCTCCTTCATGTGGGGTTGAGGAGGGTGTGGAGCCTCTCTTGGGGATGTGTAACAAAATTAAATTATGTGGGGGTTGGAAGGGTGGAATATGGTTGTGGTTGTGTGATGTAATTGGAGGTTTGGTGAAGGAGGATGTGTGGGAAGGCTTGGCTGAAAGGAAGTGTGGATTTGGGAGTTTTGATGTTGCAGTTGGAGATATAGTATAAAAAATTTCCCCAAGAGGAAAGGGAATCCCCCTTCTCCCCTTTTTAATAATCTGACATAGGTTCTTTGTGATAGTGCTCATGTTTAAATTGTTGATTTTATTTTAATTTTTGTTGTTCATATGGGCTTGCCTCCCATAGTTCTTGACTGCTTAGTTTCTATGTTACAAATTGGGGTTTGTTGGGAATTCGAGAAAATAATGGATGCAAGAGGATATTTATATATAAATGTTTATAAATGTTAATACTTCATGAATATTGTCAGATATTCATAGTGGAAAATATGAAATGGCCTTTGACCATGAACAAAGAAACTCTCTGGGATTAATTGATGTTTGAAAGATAATTAGTTTTGGATTTGTAAGATATTTTTTTATTAATAATGATGTGCGTGTTAATATTGTATAAAAGAATTATTATTGAGCGTGAAAAATAAATATTTAATTTTCTTATTTTGCTGAAGTCTAAAAATATGATTTAAGTTCCATATAAATAAATGCATGTGAATACAAACTCCAATAAATGTATCTCTGCAAAGTTATATATAAAAAAGGTATATATATAATTTTAAAATTCTTCGAAAAGAGTATATTGTATTTGATCTAGATTTTAATGCTTCTCAGGGTATATTTCCAGCCGTTGCATTTAGGTTTGTGATTTATTTAGATTAAAAATTAAATGGTTCTTGTTTAACGTTAAAATCTGTGTTTGATTGTGCTCATTAATATTCATCCCCAGTTAATAATTCGCCTGCTCAATATTGTCTCTTAAGAATTTTGGTTATTTAGTTATTTATTCTAGGGTGGGCAATACAAATTAAGGGTGAGTTCTTTTTTTCTAAGAGTCAATTAGGAATTTAAAATGGTGTGCTAGAACCATGTACTCAAGATACTCATGCAAAGTGGTGTAAAATAAAGGGTTAAAGTATGCAAGGTGTGTACATTTTATCCTTAAAATTTTCCCATGCTTTGGTGTTCATGTGAATCTATACATGAAATAATAACAATTTAGAAGAAGAAAAAAGACAATCTTATATGCATCATGAAGGAACATGTATATAATTTACTTGGAAAGAGATAAAGATGGGAAAATTATAAAGAATGATAACATGATAATGTGTATATATAACTTGGATGAATAATACTACCACTTCCCTCCCCATTGAAATATCATGAGTGTGTGTACCCTATGAAAAGTTCAAAAAAATCCCCCAAGTTTTAAATAAGTGAAAAATACAGATGAATGTATAAAATAGCATACATGTAAATAAAATAAATATATATATATATTAAATGGAACCACAAGATGTATCATTTAAATTATTTTCTCTGATTAATTTTTTTACCTTTAATATAATGAAATAAGAGAAATATTATCCACAAATATTTCTTCATGAATAAAGGTGGCATTCAAGGATGGAATTTTTTAATGCAATCTTTGGTGAAATTTCCTTTTCTTTCTTGTAAGAAATTTATCCCTTTAATTTTCCATGTAAGAAAACTCCTCGTGTTGATGCTACCTTGTATTGACAACTAATGGGAAGTCACATATACCTCACACAAACTTGTATTGATGTTTATTATGTCATTATTGTGGTCTCTCGCTTTATTTAAGAATCTCACAAGCTTCATTAGAAAGTCGTCAAAAGTATAATGCACTATATATAGGGGACACACTCATTTAGGATAACTATGTATTAGTTCAAGATATAGACTTAGTAGGATACACATATTTTGACTAGGTTGGTTGTTCTAAGGAATGCAAGTCCACATTTGGCCATAAATTTTTACCTTGTATCTTGTCCTATATGTTGGTCAAGAAAAAAGCAACATGTTATTACTCTCTCATCTGTAGAGGTAGAATATAGAGGGGTTGTGAATGGTATTACAAAGGTTATTTGGCTTCATCATATCGTAATAGATTTTTTCATCACCTATTGGCTACCACCCATCATCTTTTATGATAGCTTAAGTGTTATTGTATATCAATAATTCTAGTTTATCATCAACAAATGAAACATATTGAGATCCATATGCACTACATCAAAATCTTATACATGATAAAATCATCAATCTTTAGTACATTGTCCTCCATCAAAACATATTACAAATATTTTTACCACACCCTCACTAGAGAGCATATATGTTTTTCTTCAATATCTTCTAGGGGTGTGGGACACTCTCACTTTTTGGAGGCTATATCATCCTTCCATTTCCCTCTTTGGGATAGAGATTTTTCCATGTATTCTCTCTCTTATTTTGGGGGTTGCAGTCTTTATTTTATTATACCTTGAGATTATATTAGATGTTATATGAATACCTAGCATGGCTTGTCTTACCAAGGCTCGTTTTTCTTTTCAAAGTTGTACTTAAGGGGGATTTGGTGTAATTATTTATTTATTGCACCGTATATTAAGTTTACTTAGATAATTAGGTAATCAATATTTCTTACTTATAAAAATTAGGAAATAGTTGAGCACACATGTCATCTCCTTGATTAATTTAATACCTATAATGATAATGTATTATATAACATGTAATACCTAAAAAAACACAATAATTAATTATTAAACTTAATTGATTTTTTTTAAAACAAATTGATGTTTAACTATATATAGGATTAGACGGATTTTGCATTGATTTTACATATGTTGATTTGATATATGATTGATGGTGTAGCTTAAGTAATTATATTTAATTTTGACTTAAATCAATTCCTAAAGTGCTTGATCAATATCAAACTTATGAGGTACATCATCCCTTTCAAAGGAAGAGCCCATTCAAGAGGGAATTTTCATATATTGATAGAATTGTAAGTAGAAAGGTGATGCATCTAATGCCTTCCTAGTTAGTCAATTAATAAACTTACAAGTTTTTATGTCTATATATTTGAATAATTGAGATTAGACAGCTCATAGGATTAGATGCATTTTATGTTGATTTTACATATGTTGATTTGATATGTGTCTGGTGATGTGGCTTGAGTAGGTATATTTGATTATGATTGAAATTAATTCCTAATGTGTTTGATCTATACCATTGTTGTGAGGTACATCATCCCTTTCAAAGGAAGAGCATTGTGCAAGAGAGAATTTTAATATATTGATTTTATTGCGAGTAGAAAGGTTATGTATCTAGTATCTTCCTAGTTATTCAATTAATATGCTTACAAGTTTTTATGTCTATCTTCTAATAAATAAGATTAGTCAAGACCTAGCTATGACATTTTATCAAATTGTTGTAAGTCAACTTTTTTGTAATGAAAAACATTATGATATTTAAATGTTATATTCAACACATGTCAACGGGTCATAAGTGTCAATTGGTCTTTGTTTTTCATTAGAATAGATTCTAAATTAACATGATGATCTCCATGCTATTGGTTATCTTGATCATTTCTTAAAGTTGACAAAGAAAGCTAAATCTATAACTACATAGTTTTCATCGTGGATAATGTGATTATTTATTTATATATTCTCTTTGATTGCTATTGATTTATTTGTTCACTGCAAAAGTTGAAAAGGGATAAAATATGGGTATGACATCTTATATGCTCCATCATGACCTAGTAATTGACATCTTATTTATTATCATTGAATTTTATAATAATTTATTTATTTTTCTATCTAGGTTGACATTAATGAAATAATTATGTAGTTGAATTTAAACATTTAAAACATATAAAACATAACATATATAAAAAATATTATCTATCTAATCTATGTTCTCACTTGTGTGCACATATTAAAACATAAAACTCATAAATCAAGTAATTTTTTCACATACACATGTAAAATATATAAGTGTATATAATGTATAATATTGTATGTGTGCATAAAATATGTGAAATCACAATAAGAATGAACATATAAAGATATAGTGTACACACATGTGTGTGCATGTAAAACAACTCAGAAATCAAGATGCCTAATATGGCTATGAATAGATGAATTCGCCTTGTTGTGTGTTGATCCTTGTCCTAATGCATATTGTCTTGATCCCTATCTCAAGCCCTATACATGTGCATATATAAATTTAATACATTTATTAGAACATATTTTAGATTTAATTTAATGTACATGTGTATATATAGAATTAGAAAACTTGTGTAATTTCAATATGTGAATGTACTTGTTTTAAATACTATAAATGTACCTCATCATGATGTATAGGATCATCAACATGTTGTAAATCTCTAAATCCTAGAAAAATAGTATCAATGTACTACAAATTTTTAAATACATGATTTCAATCAAGAGCTAGAACTACTTTAAAATCAAATTTAAAATATACAATTGAATTTTTTGAACACAAAATATATAAATTATTTGTACCTAAACTACAGTATGGAGGACTCTGCCAATCCCACTGATCTCAGAAGAATGTATGGACATGGCGACACTTGTACATGGTACAATGTTAGTGCCAACAAGAAGTTTTCTATATGTGCCAAGAACTAAATCAAGTGCAATAACCTCAACCTAATCTAGGACATGTTAAGAGAGGCAAGTCGCAAGATCAATTTGAACATGTTGAGGGGGGTTGTAGGTGATCTAGAATATCTTGATGTGCCCCTCTACCTTGTGAATCTATCTCACCCTAGCTCATATTTATATCATAAATTCATCTAATATATGCTAATACAACATCCACAGGAATCCCATAATCCTCACTAATAAATTGGTATGTTGCTAGTAAATCAATGATGGAGAATGCACACACATTATGCACAATCACATAACTCATATGTGCCACATCATATTGTGATGGTAGATTAGCATGAATGTATGAATCATAATTTATAGATGTAGCCTAGATGGGAGGAAGGCTAATCCATAGACATAATAAGTATCTACCAACATGATCAAATGACATATGATCGATCTGAGTAGTAATAGTGGTAATGTCAAAAATCTCACATCTAGCAGGGGTGACTATTAGATCTGTCACTACTACTAGTTCCAAACATTTTGGAAGAACCAAAAGGTTTGGACCAACTAATTCCCTCTTTTTGACAATCAGTGGCATATTTTCTCATCTAAATTGAGGTTTGACATCAACCCTCCCTCTCCTTTGTCCAACATGTTGATAAAAAGATGTGTAATCTACATCTAGCTATAAATGAAACTCAATATATAACTGTTAAAAAAATAAAGTGGGAAATCATCATTATGAGACCATTTGTGATGGGTTTCCAACCATCTAGGATATATAAAAGGAGCCACAAGATGATTTGTGCACCTAGTGTCTGCATAGCCTCTCACTCTATCTCATCCTTGATAAAATGGGAACATGCTATGAATATTATCTAATGAAACTCTCATGGAAATAGATGACCATTTCTCATGACCAATAACACTCCTAGGAAGGGAATATAAAAATCCTTAGTGCTAATCTCAACATAGGGATTGTATGATTGAATGACATCAATCATACATCTAATCTCATCTCTAATAGTAACTAACCAATCTCTATTTGACAGATTTGGGGTGTTATATATAGTTTTTTCCAAACAACTCAAGGAAATATGTAATCTCTTAATGGTGTGAGCATATAGAGTAGACCTAGAATGGACCTACTCATCAGACTAATTAGAATAATGAGAACCTTGATCATCCAAATGAGAAGTTTGATCAACCATATGTATAAATAGATATATCTACATATAACTTTGTAAGGGGTAAAAGTGGAATGGATTATTAATAATGAATTCAATCAATAAACTCAAAAACAAATATAAAAAACCCACATACCAATGAGATTTAATTGTTCTATTGCTATGAAATCAATCACAATATGTTAGAAAAACCAAATCAAACATATGAAATCACAAACAATAAACAATCTCACCATCCCATTATGGAGTAACTTGTGTTGTTTGGAATGTTGGATTGCTTCAATATAAAGCCTCCATGATAGCTTGCAAAAGCTTGATGTATGATGACCTAGATGTAAAGATAAATGCTCTCAATTCCTCAAGATGAATGCTCAAATAGACATGACTTAGCTATCAAAATTCTAGGTGATGAATGTGAAGGATGAAGGGTTATTTTATAGATTTTAGGAAATTAGATCAACAATCTGGATTATTACGTGTTGATTTGAGATCAAAGGCTAAGAATAAATGAGAGGAATTGATTACACAATTAACTGACTATAACTGGTTGTAGGATTCCCGTTAGCTGGTTGCATGATATATTGATTGGAGTGTTAAGTCAATTGATTGATTAGAAGTGAGTGGGAGTTAAGAGAATTGATTGATCAAAAGAGTGGTCAATCAATATCAGTTGACTGAGAGACAATGTCAGTTAAGATTTGAAGGAATAATACATGATATAATTAATTAATTATTGGAGGACTATGCAAGATAAGATCGATTAATAAATAAAATGTTTATTTATTAATGGATGATGTTTGAGATAAAAGAGGAGAATTAAATAATTTATTTAATTATTTAATTTAGAAGAAGTGAATGATAAATAATTAAATAAATAATAATAATTTATTTAATTAAATTAGAAGAATAAAGAATAATTAGTGACATAATTTTAAATTAAATTTATTTAAATATGTGGAAGATAACTCAGAGTGTGCGTTAACTAGTTGCATGAGAAGTGAAGTAAAAGAAAGTGTTAGTTAGAAGATAAATTTAGATTTGTGTGAGTGGATAATAATTAATTTAATTAATTAATTATTTGAGGAATGTGCAAGTGGATATTAGATAAATAAATAAATAAAATTATTTATGCATGATGAATGGATAATGTTGAGAGAAGAAGGATAATTAAATAATTAAAGTAATTACTTAATTTAGGAAGTGTGAATGTGGAAAATTAAATAATTAAAGTAATTATTTAACTCAGAAGGGATAAAGAATTAAAGATATAATTAAATAAATAGAATTTATTTATTTAATCAAGAAGATTAAAGAAAATATATAATTACATAAATAGGATTTGTTTATTTAATCAAGAAAAATAAAGAATTAAGATATAATTAAATAAATAAGATTTATGTATTTAATCAAGAAGAATAAAGAATTAAGATATAATTAAATAAATAGGATTTATTTATTTAATCAAGAAGAATAAAGAATTGAGATATAATTAAATAAATAGGATTTTTTTATTTAATTAAGAAGATCAATTAAAATGAATTGATTAAATAACATAAAGTCATTTAATTAATAGTGGAAATGTGATTTTAGGTAATAATTAAATAATTGAACATTATTTAATCATTAGGGAAAGACAAATATTAGTCTTAAAATGCTAGCTCGCAGGCTAGGATAATTTTGGGTATCTAAATTTTGCACCTCTTTGATACAATGTGATTTTATAGCATTGTGTCAAATAAAATTCAAAAATTCCTGCTTAGGAGTTGCCTCAGTATGCCCTAGTAACAGCGAGATAGCATGGTGTCCTCTTGGGAAATTTGGTGAAGATTTTGGATAATGACCCAAATTTACCGACAAGCTGATTTGATGTGTTTAAGTGCAAGGACTAACAGGAAAAATGTTTGACTAGAAGAAAATGTTAGTAGGATTTAGAGCATAGAAGAAATTGGATGATGTTGATCTAATTGCCGAAAATCCATAGATTATGATTGATTGATGATATGGATGCATTGATGAATGATTGATAATGATTTGATGATTTGTAAAATGTGATGAGTTTTATTTTGCTTCATAGAGAGACTAAGTATATAAATCCTTATTAATGTAGCAAATAGACATGATGCACCAAGGTATTAATGACCAAGGTGGCTTTGTATCTATTGTGTGGACTTTGGCTCAGCAAACAAGGAGTATTATTGCATATACCAAACATATGAAAACCTTGTCAAAGTGTATGGGTTAGAATTTTAGACTATTTTGGATCATTGCACAGAGAGGTATGAGGAACTTGACATGCAAGGCCACTTTAGTTGCTTGAAACGACTTCCACATACACAAGGCAAGTATTCGCCATGGTCATATTGCAAAAACATCCAAAAAGAATGACATATAAAATTGATGATCAATGCCCCATTCCTTCCTCTCTAAATCCTTATGGACATCCTCGAGAAATCCTAGGAATGATACAATAAGATAAAACCAAATAAATAAATAAAATTGTTGCAATATCACTTGCCATAAATGTTTTGATGTTTCAGGATATTATCCATCGATAATGTCTATTGTAGGAATGATTTATCTGTCAAGACACATGTTAGGATGTCGATGATGATTTCAATAGGTAGGTAGTTAACACTTAGGCATTATTTTAATCTAATAGTGATCAAGTCTTTATGGTTTTTTGCTTGGATGTTTTGGATTTTGATGTTTGCTTTGCTCGTTGATTGTTTTGTCAAAGGGTGAAGGAAATGATTTGTTTATTATGAATGGATAGTTTATTGTGGATAGGAGATAAAGAAAAATATGATTTTTGAGTTTTTTTTTTTTTTGTAAGTTTTTGTGCTTTTGAGGTTATTTGAGGTTGTTTTGATATTTTCAGGATTTTTGGATTTTTTTGGTGTTTTTGAGAGATTTAGAGACCAAGAGGGGGACATAAGGGGACCAACCTAGTGCCTCAGGGGCTTATTGATTGATGGCCTTGCCTATGTTATATACACAAAGACATCATAGTTTGCTTTATTGGACTCAAAGTGGTATGAAGATGACCAATGATTTTTGGGGGATTTTGATGTTTTTACAATTTTGTTTGGATTTTGATGGTTTTTGGATGTTTTTTTTTGGATTTTGATTTTTTTCTAGAATGTTTTTGGATTTTGATAGTTTTTGGATGTTTTTGGATTTTGATAGTTTTTGGATGTTTTTGGATTTTTTTATATTTTCACACAATTTTGACAAGTGGATATGGATACGTGATGATATCGATGATATTTTTGAGATTTTATTGAAAACCAAGCTAGAATTGATTGATCTGATTGATTGATTGTCGATACTGATAACATTGTTGAGGATACACAACAATGTAAGGATAGTGTTGAACAACCCAAGGATTGGGAAAGGATATATCCTGAGATGATGATGGATTGGTTGGATAAGATAGATCAAGATTTTGAAGCTAGGCTTGGAACAAAATATACTGGAATGATTTGATGTGACGTTGAAGTGCAAGTTAGACACAACTAATATTGATTGCTTGGATTGATGTTTGATAAATGATATAGCTTAATAAGGAACATCTTACTCATAAAAATGTGCCACTGGCTATTGATTTGGATTTTTGCTTACAAATGTTTTGACCAATTTGATTTCATGTTTACAAATGTTTAGATCAGCACATGAGTTGGAGGATATAACTCAATATTTACTCTTGAAGCAAGATGTAATCATCAACCCCCAGTGTCTCGTAATGTATGGAATGCCATGGGTGAATCTTGGATAGATGACTGGATTGGATGGATGTGTATGTGAAGGATGCCAAGGATTATCTTGTGATATGATTAACATGTTCTGATAGAGAATGATCATTTGGATAATGCTTCATGAATCATATAATGTTGAGTAGGATAGGACTAATTATAGTGACCCATTTCAAGATGTTTACCATAAGCAAGTGTGAAGTGTACACCAAACCTTTTCCAAGATCAAGATAAGTTGGATTTGGATGAAAATGGGTTTGATGAATGATTCATGGATTTATTATGGATGGGATGAGATGCTTCCACCTAAAATGGCACACATAGATGCTCAATTCTACATATGACACCTGTTTGTCAGGTTTTCATCATGGTACTTGTCCAAAGTGCCACAATAGCAATTTTTATTGGAGGATGATTTTTCTCTTGACTGTTTTCTTGATATTTTTTGTTTTTTGTTTTGATTTATACCCATGTTCAACCACCTGGTGGTGCTGATGTAGGTGTAAATTTCATAATTTTTCAATAGTATCCTGCTTGGAGTAGTTGTTTTGCTAAGATACAGGCACTTGAGTGTAACCCTTGATAATTCTTGTCTTCTTTGTCGATACCAAAGTTAACCTTGCCTAGATGTGCACATCGCAATAGGGTGTCTTTAGAGTCCTTATGATAAATATTTACTTCCAACACATATTTAATAGAGATTTGGATATCCTAGATGTCGAAGTGGATGGTGAAGTACGTTGAGGGATATGAGATTCAAATTGATTGGTCGATAGTTTGGAATATTTTATTTTATAAACTTGGGAGGATGAGAAATTATGGGTGGATATTGATGTATATCAGGGGTGGAAAAATCCAAACCAATCTCAATCAACCAAACTTCCAAGCTTCCAAACACTCAATGGTGAGTTTTTTCTCAAAAGGCGTCAAACTCCTAGTAGTACTTCCTAACTGGTTTTTCCATCATAAATTTCTATGTAGACCTCAAACCTAGACTATAAAATAATTTTCGAGTACCCTTTTGGCTCTTATTTAACATATCCTAAAATGAGGGTAGGTTGTTTTGTATGGAAAGGCCTTAATTTTGACTGTCCTATTTCTTGAACCTAAGGCATTGTAGCAGCAAATTGGTGTTTTTCGATCATAATTTTCAAACCAGACTTGATACCAAAAATATAAAGATAGTTCTATATAGCCATGTTTTCTTTATAAAACATACTAATAATTGGGGTAGGTATCATTTTTGGAACACACAACTCAAATTTGGACTATTCTCCCTCAAATTAGGCCTACTAGGGTTTCAGGTTGCCCAGGGTAAAATGGCTCTAACTTGCTTGAAACGTAATGAATTTGAGTGATACAAAAAGTATAATAAAGAAGATTCATAGTACCACAAATTCCAATAGGTTTCAAGTCATGGTGAGGCCATAAAAGTCCATACATAATCCTAGAACAAAAAAATCACATTCAGAATTACAGAAACAGAGATATTTTTATTGTTTTTTCTTTAGATTACAACTTTCCCCCCTTGGCTTCGACCTTACCAAGCCTTTTAAAACATTTAAAACTATTTTAAAATGGTTATCAACCAAATTTTTTACTTACAACCATTCAAATTCTCACTTTTTGCAACATTGACCCTTCATATTCCACATTGTGCAATTTGACAACATTTGCAACATTGACAACATTTTACATTTTTTGCAACAACACCCCTAATGACCCAAAACCAACTCAAACACCTATTAAATGGTCTTAGAAGACCTTATTACATGATAAAAATAAAAAAGCAAAACAAAATGACACTTTTTCCTATTGAAGGCATGAAACTTGAGGGTGCCCCTGCACCATACTCCTAGAGAAGAAAAGTACTCAAGCTCCTCTTGAGTTAGGGTCTACAACATGAGAACTATGCTTGAAACCTCTTGTCTGGTGTCTTTAAATCCCTTTGAATTATCTTTGAAATAGTCCCATTCTGGTTTCATCTTCATTGTAGGTTTCTTGAATATTTGACAAAGATGCTTGAACTTGTTAATATAAACCTGTCCTCAATTTGCACCTCTAAATCCTTCTTTCAACAATGCTTTAACAACTGAAAAAATAACTCTATATTGTATATATGAAACAAAAAACTCAATTGGATTGATTTCTTGAACTTGAAGGGACTGAAATTCACTTATAACTACTGCTAACCCGTGACAAAACATATGATAGGTATATAGACTATGTTGCAACTCACCTTCCAGAGATTCTTGTTCAACCTTTTTCTCATATCGTTGTTGCTCTTCCTTCATCAACAAAGATTCTTCAATGTCTGGTTCTGCTTTCCTCTCTTGCATTCTTCTCTTTTGAAAGATTTGCTTGATAGGCCACTTTTCCTTCTTCCTTATTGGTAAATGTCAAACACTTTCTTGTTTTGCTCCCTCAAGTAACTATTGCATCTCAGGTTCCATTCTTTTTTCAATTTATTCTTGAATTTATTTCATTTTCTTCAAGGCTTTCCTCAAATATACTATCTCTTGCTCAATATAATTTTTCTTTACCTTCTCATCCTTTTTCTTGATCTCCCTTTCCTCTCTTTTCCTCTCTTGTTGCTTTTTGCTCGGTGCCTCCTTACTCTGCAAGTCTCCACAGACTATTCTCCTCAACATTTCCATTCTTCTCTCTCAATAAAGTCTCTTTCAATTTTCTTCTCCTTGTCTTCGCGATACCTCACCATAGGCCCCTTATTTTCCCTTGGCCTAGTCTTTTGGTATCTAGGCTTTTCCTTCAACCTGCAAAGAGACAAAACACAAACTCCAAAAACTTTCTTGCCTAGATATTCAAGCTCTGATACCAATTTGATGCAAATCAGGGGTGTAAATATTCAAACCAATCTTAATCAACCAAACTTCCAAGCTTCTAAACACTCAATGGTGGGTTTTCCTCAAAAGGCTTCAAACTTCTAATAGTACTTCCTAACTGGTCTTTCCATCATAAATTTTTATGCATAGCTCATACTTTGACTGTAAGAGAATTTTTAAGTACCCTTTTGGCTCTTATTTAACATATCCTAAAATTAATGTAGGTTTTTTTGTACGGACATTCCCTAATTTTGACTATCCTATTTCTTGAACCTAAGGCATGGTAGCAGCAAATTGGTGTTTTTCGGCCATAATTTTCAAACCAAACTTGATACCAAAAATATAGACACAGTTCTAAATACCCATTTTGTCTTTATAAAACATACCAATAATTGGGGTAGGGTTGTTTTGGAACACAACACTCAAATATGGATTGTTCCCCCTCAAATTAGGCCTACTATGGTTTCAGGTTGCCTGAGGTAAAATGGCTCTAACTTGCTTGAAACATAATGAATTTGAGTGATAAAAAAAGGATAATAAAGAAGATTTATATTACCACAAATTAAAAGAGGTTTCAAGTCATGATGAGGTTGTACACAGTTCATACACAGTCTTGGAATAGAAAAATCACATTTAGAATTGCAGAAACAGAGATATTTTTATTGATTTTTCTTTAAATTACAACTTGCCCCCCTTGGCTTCGACCTTACCAAGCCTTTTTAAACATTTAAAACCATTTTCCAATGGCTCTCAACCAAATTTTTGACTTACAATCATTCAAATTTTCACTTTATGCAACATTGAGCCTTCATATTCCACATTGTGCAATTTAACAACATTTGCAACATTGACAACATTTTACAATTTTTTTGCAACAAGACCCCTAATGACCCAAAACTGACTCAAGCACCTATGAAATGGTCTTAGAAGACCTTATTACATGATAAAACCACAAAATCAAAACAAAATGACACTTTTTCCTATTGAAGGCATGAAACTTGAGGGTGCCCCTGCCCTAGATATTGAGATTGGATTGGCACCAACTTCTTCATATATTTTGTAAGTCGCTCTTAAAGCTTTATTTTGCATCATTGGGCATTTTTTATGGATGAACTTCCCTTTTTTATTTTTCCCTATATTTTCTTTGACTAATGGATTTTGATAGGGATGATTTTCTTGCTTTTGCTTTGGTATCCATTTAAAATTTTCTTATCCATTTTATTTTTCCAATTCTTTTGCTTCAATGACTTGTTCCTTTCTTTGATATAACTTTTTCTTTTGTTGTTACTAGTCCCAATTAGAGGGTGGAAAATGCATGGATGAAGATCCATGATACAGATGGTTGTAGTGTTGGAATCGGTTTTATCATAAGGACTCTTCATGCTCCCCATGTTGGTGTTTGTATTAGATAAATTTTCCCCTAGTATTATAGAGGTATCATTGACATGATTGGATTACTTCATTGTTTAATACCCAATACTCTATTTCTCAGAATTACTAATTATCTTTACTAATTCCAAGATACTATGTTCTTGTAAACATAATCCTTTGTTCTGATAATGCTTGATATCCTTATACTCAATGTCTTCAATCTACATGGAGGATGTTTTTTATTTTAGTGCTTCTTCAAAATATGTTGATGCTTCACAATCCATGCAGGGGTCTTCCTCGTGATCCATTTTTTCTTGCTCTTCAAAGGATGTTTTTGATTCACAATCCATGTAGAAGTCTTTTTCATAATCAATTTCTAATATGTCTATGGATTCTGTTATGCCTTGATCATGTGTGAAGATGTTAATATTAGGAGACTCTTGTTCCTTAGTAATGATATCAAGAGTATGAGACTCTTTTTTTGGATGGAGATCATCTACATGTCCATTAGGAGTAAGCATATCATGGGTAGATGTATGTGTGCTTGGTATATGGATATGATCATTGTTTGTGAAATCTTGTGTGGATTGGAAGATACCATTAAATCATTGTAGTATGTTAGATATGTGGATTCTTGATCTTAGCTTTTGATGTTATCCTCAATATTGGATTGGAATAGACCCATTAGTGTTATGAAGGATTATTTTCTGCAATGTTTAAAACTGGATTAGTAACACCTGCAAGTCAATAAAACATTAAACAATAGAATGCAAAGGAGAAATGTAAAGAAATGCAAGAAACTAGAAAGATCTCACCCATTCCTACGCTCCATTACTGATTTCCATTGTACCTCCTCAAGCTTGCTGTGATAATGGATGCCCTCATATTTGTGAGCAAACTCTATATGCCTAGCCCTAGCAAAGCCTTTGAAGGATTTATAAAATAACTCTATGCAAACCAAAATTTTACTTCTATTATGCAAATAGTAATATAAGCCTAAGATGATATGAGAATGCCAATATTGAGATTGCCAAAAACAATAATAGATTAAGCGATTCCAAAAATGAGATCAAGATTGTCATTTTATAGAAAATACAATCTTGAACGGACAGATGAGATGAGATATTGAGAAATGTCCTAGAATCAATGGTTAAGATTCAGAATGGCAACTCTCAATCAGGGTTAGGGCCAAAATCCTCAAATGTGTGGACTATGATTGTTATTTAATAAATTAAATCAATGGTGGAGAATAATTAGAAGATAAGGGGATGAGATTTTAGAAAATCAGTAATTTTAGCAATTACTTGTTTTGTAGAAGAATATTTCCATATTGAATTAAATTAATTCAAAATAGGGATTTTGTGAGATAATAAGTAATTTATTTTTCAAATTAATTACTAAATGAAGAATCAGTTAACCATGTGAGACATTTTTAAATGATTTGTTTTATTTAAAAATATAGAAGTGTCACATGCAACAATTAAATAATTAAAAATAATTATTTAATTTAGAAGTAGTTAATTAATTAAATAAATTATCAAATCTATTTAATTAAGAGGATTTAGGAATTAGTAACAAATTAAATTAATATATTTTAAATATATTTATTAATAATCAGGAGGACATTAATGATAAGGATTAATTAAATAAATAAGACTTTATTTAATTGTAAGAAGACTTTGATAATTAGTGACATATTAAATAAATAAATAAGATTTATTTATTTAATAATCATGAAGAATGAGAGATTATAAATTAATTAAATAATTAAATTATTTAATTAATAGTTGAATGTGGGTTAGAAACATAATTACAATGGCATAATCATGTTAGAACAAAAGGTGGTAAAATAGTGGTCGCAGGCCTAAGTCATTTTTAGGTGTCTACATTTTCCCCTCTTTGTCATAATGTAGCTTGTCGCATTGTGGCAAAGAAAACAAGTCCAAAATATGCCCTAGTGAGCGTATGGAGTGCCTATGCCCCCTTGAGAAATTTTTTGAATTTCGACCCGGGGTCAAAAATTTTTGGAAAATATCCCGACTAATTCAATTAATGACCAAAAAAGTGATGGTGCGATTTGCTTCCAAAATGGAAGACGTTGAGCTAGCCAAAATGTCGGTCAAAGATGGTCAAATGAGCCTCCAGTAGAACCTACTAGGTCAAAACCCTAATTTTCAGCCTATAAAGAGGTTGAAAAGGTCAATCCAAGCATCATTTGCTCATTTGTTAAATAGAAAATTAAGAAATTAGAGCTCAGAGAGATGATGGTGATTCCAGCGACTACCCTGTGGATACCACGTGCGGACATTCCAACGACCCGAGGGCGCAGAGGCACTGGTAAGTACCCTATCCTCCTTGTCAATTTTTGAATTTAGTGCATTTATTAGGGTTTTAGGAGGGGTAATCACATGCGTTGTGACACAAATGATGTCACGTAAACCGCAAACACCTTCGCGTCCGATGCATTTGACTGTGTCGTGACGCAAGTGCGATGGGTAGGTTAGGGTTTTTTGTGTGATTGCGCATCCCCAAGGGGAAACGACGCAATCACCAGGTTGCGATGCAAGTGTGGATTTTGCGATGCATATGCCATTTTGCGATGCAATTGTCAAGTCAAACAACGCATTTTCCAAATTAAAATGCAATTATCAAGCTAGACTGTGCATTCATTGTTAGATTGTGTATTTGCTAGCTAGAACGACACATTCGTTGTTAGGTTGCGCATTTGCTGGATAGAACGACGCATTTGAAATATTGCAACGCAATTGTCCTAAGCAGAGCCACAATTGACTAATTGTGGCGCCTTTGTAGCCAATGTGATGCATTTGCATTTGACCAAGGTTGACTTTTGTTGACTCCACGCCGAGATTAGTTTGGATGCACCCTTGACTTGTCGGTAGTAGTAACCTTTCCACAATGTTGCTCAATATGTGCTAATCCTTGGCCTTTCTTGTGTAGAGTCGGCTTGTGTCGATTTATACCCGAGAGTTCCAACCGGTGACATACGCCTTTAGAGATCACCTGAGCGATAGACAGAGACAATGGCTGATGGCCCTAGGTTTGTACCATGTCACCTATATGCCCATTATTTGGGCAAATAGGGGTTTGCTGACAACTCTTTGTGAGAGGTGGCACTTAAAGACTTGCTCATTTCACCTGCCTACTAGAGAGGCGATAGTGACCTTGGAGGATGTCTACCGTATTCTCTGCATTTCGATTAGTGAAGAGAGATTTATCTATGATCCACACCGAGGGCGACAGGACCTATCAGAGATGTATTAGGATGTCGATGGTGCCTAGTTGGGCATGGATGGTTACGAGATCGGTTGGGATGTTGTAGCCAATTAGTTTCGTAGGTTTGATGCCATGCTGATGACCTTGATTTCTGGATTACTAATCCCAGATCGTCGTGGTCATGGATTTCCCATTGGATGGGGGGATGTAATGGTTCGTATGCGAGGACAGAGGATTGTTTTTTCTTGGGGGCCCTGCTTGTTGGCCATGCTTTATCATCAGTTGCATGAGGTTGTTTATCATTAGGGGCACAGTATTAGTTGTGGGACTACCTTAATCATAATCTGGGTATGGGAGCACATTCCTATTTTTTGACCACCGATGCAGATTTAGCAGCTAGGTGATGGGATGTCATATGTTTACCTATATGCAAGATCAGTTACCTAGACTTGTGTGGGAGATACCACGTACTAGCGTCATCGTATTGATACTGGCAAATGCGGCTCTATGTGTTTTAGTTGCGGCTCATCAGAGAAAATGCGGCTTAGGATGATTCAAATGTGGTTCATCAGAGCTAATGCAGCTCAAGATATGATGATTGCAATTTAACAGAGCGATTGTGTTGCAATAGGAAATTTTTTGGAAAACAGAAAACCGTTTTGCAGACTTGACAAGTTTTTGACCTAGATTTTTTGATGTTCAGTTTGTTGAATTTTTTTGAAAACAGTAGGCAAACACATAGAAACTAAAACATTGAGTGTATGTTCAAGGGTCAAGAATGACCCTCTTCTATTTGCACTGGTATTTGAACAAAAAAAGGACACTTCAAGCAGAGTCACTCTTAATAGTCAAAAGGTCATCATAACAATCACAACCCACAGCTTAAAATCGCGTCGACTCACACAACCATGTCACCCCCTAGAGGGCACCCGTGTTTTTTTCTTTTCTAGGTCCATACTCAAGGTGACAGAAGTGGATACCAAATCCCCTGAGCAAACAATCCGTCACGATTATATGTTGAGTGTCTTGGGGGGAGATTCTTCCCTCCCCTTGCACTATGATTGAAACAATGTCTAGATACTGAAACGGTTGGCTTCTATACTATGGTTCTTAGTCAAGGTTTTTGTTCAGCGTGGCAATAGATAAACTCCCTCAAGAGACCTCCCAATATTTAGAACAAATACTTTGGGGATGGTTATCTTGCCTACTATTGTTGAATATGGGTTTCCTCTAAATTCAGTTTTGATTATAGTGGGTTGGAAAACCTAGCTTTGGTTGTTCCCACTTAGGTCGTTCCCGTAGGGTGAGTACTTTTTCCCACTACGGCAAGCCATCTAAAGGATTTAAGAAAACATGAAATGCATAAATATAAAAAATGGATAAGTTTGGCTTTTTGATCACCCAGTAAAGGGGAGAGCATATACCTATTATCCAATCAAACACAGTAGACAAATTGTTCAGTTTTAAACCCAAATGAAAATCTTCTACTCTAAGTGAAGATATTGCTTCACAAAAGCATGGGGTTCATTTTAACCAAACAAAAATAAAATTTGGTGACTATCCTAGGATTGATAAATTCCAAATTAAATTTTCTATCCTAGGATTGGTAAATTCCGAATTAAATGTCTATCCTAGGGTTGGTTTATTTTAATCCCATCAAAAAGAAAAAACTAGCCGCGGTCTCGTTGAATCTAGAAAACAAAATTAAAACACAATACAACCAGTCATTTGTGGCTCGCCAAAGTGGATGTGGTGTGAGGGCTATCAAATGTGTCGCATAATGTCGAATGCATTGTTATAGCTCTTGTATGCGTCGCGATAGAGCGTATGATTTGTTCGTGACCGCAAATGCGGTGCGACAGAGCACTTGCGTCGCGTAGGCCTATGGTTGCGTCGTTTCGTACTCCTATACCTACAAAATAGAATCTGAGGCCATACAAAAACCTACAAAAAATTGTTAGATTGTCGGGTTCACCAATGTAATGAAGGATTATTTGTTGTAATGTTTAAAACTGGATTAGTAACACCTGCAAGTCAATAAAACATCAAACAATAGAATGCAAAGGAGAAATGTAAAGAAATGCAAGAAACTAGAAAGATCTCACCCATTCCTACGCTCCATGACTGATTTCCATTGTACCTCCTCAAGCTTGTTGTGATAATGGATGCCCTCAGATTTGTGAGCAAACTTTATATGCCTAGCCCTAGCAAAGCCTTTGAAGGATTTATAAAATAACTCTATGCAAACCAAAATTTTACTTCTATTATGCAAATAGTAATATAAGCCTAAGATGATATGAGAATGCCAATAATGAGATTGCCAAAAACAATAATAGATTAAGCGATCCCAAAAATGAGATCGAGATTGTCATTTTATAGAAAATGCAATCTTGAACGGACGGATGAGATGAGATATTGAGAAATGCCCTAGAATCAATGGTTAATATTCAGAATGGCAACTCTCAATTAGGGTTAGGGCCAAAATCCCCAAATGTGTGGACTATGATTATTATTTAATAAATTAAATCAACGGTGTAGAATAAACGTGACCTTGAGATGAAATTAGTAAAAATCAAAAGATAAGGGGATGAGATTTTAGAAAATCGGTAATTTTAGCAATTACTTGATTTGCAGAAGAATATTTCCATTTTGAATTAAATTAATTCAAAATAGGGATTTTGTGAGATAATAAATAATTGATTTTTGAAATTAATTACTAAATGAAGAATCAGTTAACCATGTGAGACATTTTTAAATGTTTTGTTTTATTTAAAAATATAGAAGTGTCACATGCAATAGTTAAATAATTAAAAATAATTATTTAATTTAGAAGAAGTAGTTAATTAATTAAATAAATTATCAAATCTATTTAATTAAGAGGATTTAGGAATTAGTGACATATTAAATCAATATATTTTAAATATATTTATTAATAATCAGGAGGACATTAATGATAAGGATTAATAAAATAAATAAGACTTTATTTAATTGTAAGAAGACTTTGATAATTAGTGACATATTAAATAAATAAATGAATAAGATTTATTTATTTAATAATCATGAAGAATGAGAGATTATGAATTAATTAAATAATTATAAATTATTTAATTAATAGTTGAATGTGGGTTAGAAACATAATTACAATGTCATAATCATGTTAGAACAAAAGGTGGTAAAATAGTGGTCACAGGCCTAAGTCATTTTTAGGTGTCTACAATTAGATCTTGAGAAGACATGGATCCTTGATCTTGACTAATTTTAAAATTGCTTTTGATATGCTTCGGATCAATTTCTTGACATGGTTCAATTTCAAAGGATGGATGATTTGCAATGGGTTCTTAAATGTCTTCCTTAGGCATGGGTATTGATTTAAGATTCTCTTGATCTTCATGTGAATTTGGATCAAGTTTTGAATTAAGGATTTCTTTAATATTGGCAACCATGAGATCAAATGATTTCAATATTTCTTGGAAACGACCATTGCTATAATTTGATGAAGGATTTTGATCATTAAAGATATCAAGTTTCCACAATCCATCTTGCTTGTTTGAATCTAATTTCTAGATTCAATTGTGTCAATGTTTTTCATAACGTTTCAAATCACACTACATGATTCATCATTAGGATGAAAGAGTGTTGAAAGATAAGAGTGATAAGTAGCATACCCAACAAGAGCTAAAAAGAGAGAGGGAGGGATAAACAGGACATGAAGTTCAAGGCAGATGAGGAAAAAAAGGAAAAATAAGTGGAAACAATAAAAAAATAGAACAAATTTTTTATTAGTAATAATAATAAAACTCCGCAAGCAATATAACAACAAAAGCTAATATTATCATATTATTAGAATAAGATTATAATATTTAATAAAAATAATCATGCTTGGGAATAAATTCTTGAGATATGTCATCTTGCTCATTGGATGGTGTAGAGACATTTTCAACGTGATCATTGGTAGATAGATCTTGGGTGCTATCCTCAACAATTGAGGTAGAGATCTTGTCAATTTTTTCAACCATGAGATCAAATAATGTTAAGATTTTTTGAAATGGACCATTGTTAGACACTGATGGATTATCTTGATCATGCTTTGAAAAAGTATCTATGTCTTCTAGCTCATTATGTGAGGTATAAACATTATCCATATGATTATTGGTGGGTGGGCTTTGAAGTTTATCCTCAACATTGATTTCCCCTTGATTGATAAGCTTTTGTATAAGTTTCTTGAGTTTTATGCAAGTTGATGTTTCATGACCTTTTATTCCATGGTATTTACAATAGGTGTTATCCTCCTACCCTGGAGGTTGGAAATAAAGTTTAGAATTATCTTGTGATTTTGGAAGATTGATGAAATTAGCTTGCACAAACTTTTCTAATATGAATTTGATTGGTTCTCCTAAAGATGTTTACTCACGTTTGGTGCTATAGTTGCGTTTGGATGTGTTCGTTAATGGATTTATGTTTTGATTATTTTATTAACAGATTTGTGAGTTTCAAAATTGATTAAAATCTAACATGTGACAAAGTATTCCAAAGTCTTGAATAGAGACACCCATAGTTGCTATTTTTTTTGTAGCTAGTAGGATATGATGACTCTGTGGGTATATAGAGTGGAACCGGATTTGGGTAATAGATTGGCATTGACATGTTTTTGCTAACTTCAAGATTAGACAAACGAATAGGTGAGATAATGTTGTATGTTGTTGGGATGTTATGGTCGTGTGTTGTGATCTTGTGGTTGTCATAAAATTTCATAATAGACCATGGAGAATGGGATATTGCCAGTTATGAAAGTGTGGTGATGTTTCGATTTGAAGTTTTGGTTTATGAAATGACATATAAAGGGAATTTTGGTAAACCTTTTGGATAAATGATGGTGATTGATTGATGTGGACTAATGTTGATTTTGGGATAGTTTGATGACCAAGTTTAATTTTGGATTTTTGGATGTTCAAGGATAACAAGATTTTGGTACTCAACCCTATGATGAAGGTATGAGTGGATTTGGATGTTTTAGAAATGATGCTAGTCTAAGGACACAAGGATAAACAAGATTTAATTGATGTTTTCTATGTCTCAAAAGTTTTGATGAAGGATAAGTTGATTTATCTACTTGAACTAGACTTGTGAGTACAAGTAAGGGATGATGATAGTAATCTAGAAACTTATCGAGAGGATAATGTCCACTAAATTTGATAAAACCATAAGATGATAAGCTAATTGGATAAAGACTTTGGCAAGATGATGAGGTTTGATAGGTTGTGTTTGATTTGTGTCCAAAGGCTAGTTTGATTTTTGATATATGATGATGATGGAAAGGATGATCTAAAAGACTAATGATGTTCAAGGTTGCTAATAAAGTCTAATACAAATCTGATTTGATATTTTTGAAAACTAAGTAGGATATTATGATAATGTCTAAGATAAATTTAAAAAAGTCTAAGCTAAGCAAGAATACAAAAGAAGTAGTTGTTTTAGATAAAAGTGGCAGAATCTGAGACAATAGCGATCTTTTACAAAGGTAGTAGTGACAACAATGACAAGAGCAACGTTGTTTAGACATTATGCCTAGCAAATGAGTAGAATAAGCAATAGTGACTGGTTGTACAATAACAACCAGATGCAATACAATAGTGACTAGATGCTTAGACAAGCGTAAGTAGATGTTGGACAATAGCAATAATATTCTAAGATAGACACAATAATATGTATAATAGAGACTCAATTTTTTGACAAATGTGACTCTATTTTTGTTTTTAGTTTGATGACATTTTTGACAAGTTTGCAAGTTGAAGATTTAGGTCTAATGTTCAAGGTTATTTTTTTGAAAGATCAAGTGTTACACACAATAGAAAAAGTATGTAATAGCTAACTCAATAGGTAAGGGGATATTCTGCAAGCTTTCTTCCATAAAGCTTACTAAGAAAGATTTGATAAACATATTCTTATTTAGTCAAGTGGGTACATCTCTTGAGTTGGGTTTGGACAATAAAATACCTAGCTTGAGTGGATGACTAGAGTATGCACGTGTACACAATACACCTCTTACCTTGAAAGGAAAAAATATCCTTACAAGGTGTTTTTCACCTCAACAAGCAATCAATAAATGATGAATATCTTTATGGAATGACCAGCTATCCCATTGCACCTTCTCAAGAAATGTTTCAAAAAACTTGCTAAGGCTTCTAAGTGGAATAGTTTGTAATGACTCGGTGAACACCAAAGGCATAATTCAAACATGAGACACTAAAGTCTTTATTCGACCTACGTGTGGTCTATACACCCACATCAAAATTGACACGCAAGGTATAATGTCCCTAGATACATACTACTTACTTTCATTTTCACTTTTATATAGCCCACTTGAACACGTGCTTTGAGGTCGCCTTGAGTTCTCTATTGTAGGATGTGTCTCAAGGAAAGCCCCTCTACTAAAAAAAAGAAGGCTAAGTGTTGATATTTCTCATCACCAAATATCATTGAATTATGCAAGGGGAGAGGATACGTATATAAGACGCCTTCGATGACTCAAAAATGTGAAGCCCAAGATGTTTATCATCACCCAAGATCATCAAATGATGCAAGGGGGGAGGATACACATCCAACTTTCCAAGCACAGAAGACACTTCAAAGAAATTTGTCTTTTAAGCACCAAACTAATTGTTTGATATTCTAATAAGACAAAAACATAATGCTTGAGTAGATTTATTCTTGAACAAAGGGTTACAAGCAAAGTGTTATTAGTTTGGAATTTATTTGTTTTCGACCGTTCATCCTACAAAAAAAATGGATTAGAAGTTTATAATGATTTTCCTTCACCCTATAAGAGTTGCATAATTAGGTTAGATAATTCTCACTCAATCAACAAACAACAACTAGGTTAGGGTTAGGGTTAGAAAACCAAAATCCAAAATTTTGAAAAAATAAAATAGTAAGGAGGGAAGAAGACAAATGTGGCTTTGTTACCTACAATAGCAACCCTTTTCTGAGATAGACATGACTCTATTTTTGTAATAGCGATTGTTTTATTAGATAATAGTGACCTTGTTTCATGCAATAGCAGCCCTCTTTTGAGGTTGAGGCAGACCTATTTCTTGATGAACCAAAAAATGCAAGTTAAACCCCAAAAAAGCATAAAAAATAATAGCGGTCATCTTCTAAGACAGCCATGACCATCTTTTTGCAATAGCAGCCATCTTCTAAGACAACCACACTCCAAAAACCTACATATCACCAAAAACTTGATAAAAATGTTAAAATCGGGGATGTGGGTCCCACCAGGTGTGTTATTTAATGTAAGGGGAAAAGTGGAATGGATTATTATTAACAATGAATTCAATCAATAAACTCAAAACAAAATATAAAAACCCACATACCAGTGAGATTTAATTGTGCTATTGCTATGAAATCAATCATAAGATGTTACAAAAACCAAATCAAACATATGAAATCACAAACAATAAACAATCTCACTATCCCATTATGGAGTAACTTGTGTTGTTCGAAATTTTGGATTGCTTCAACACAAAGCCTCCATGATAGCTTGCAAAAGCTTGATGTATGTGACCTAGATGCAAAGATGAATACCCTCGATTGATCAAGATGAATGCTCAAATGCACATGACTTGGCGATGAAAATTCTAGGTGATGAATGTGAAGTATGAAGGGTTGTTTTATAGATTTTAGGAAATTAGATCAATAATATGGATTAAGAGGTGTTTATTTGAGATCAAAGGTTAAAATTAAATGAGAGGAATTGATTGCTCAGTTAACTGACTACAATTGGCTGCAAGATTCCAGTTAACTGGTTGCATGAGATATTGATTGAAGTGTTAAGTTAATTGATTGATCAGAAGACTCTGAGTGAGTAGGATTTAAATGAATTGATTGATCAAAAGAGTGATAAACCAATATCAATTGACTAAGAGAGAGTGTCAGTTAAAATTTGAAGGAATAATGCATGATATAATTAATTAATTATTGAAGGAACGTGCAAGATAAGATTGATTAATAAATAAAATATTTATTTATCAATGGATGATGTTTGATATAAAAGAGGAGAATTAAATAATTAATGTAATTATTTAATTTACAAGAAGTGAATGATAAATAATTAAATAAATAATAATAATTTATTTAATTAAATTAGAAGAATAAAGAATAACTAGTGACATAATTTAAATAAATAAAATTTATTTAATTATGTGGAAGATAACTCAGAGTTGAGTTAACTAGTTGCATGAGAAGTGAAGTGAAAGAAAGTGTTAGAAGATAAATTTAGATTTGCACTAGAGGATAATAACTAATTAAATTAACTAATTATTTGAGGAGTGTGCAAGTGGGAATTAGATAAATAAATAAAATATTTTATTTATTCATGATGAATGGATAATGTTGAGTGAAGAAGGATACTTAAATAATTAAAGTAATTACTTAATTTAGGAAGTCTGAATGTTGAGAATTAAATAATCAAAATAATTATTTAATAAATAAAGGGGATAAATAATTAAAGATATAATTAAATAAATAAGATTTATTTATTTAATAGTGAATATTAAAGAATTAATATTGTTGTCATTGTGAATATAAAATTCTCAAGCTCCCTTCGGGTTATTTTATTTTTCTTAAGTACCCGCCACGGCCTCCTCTAAAAGGCAATAGTGGGCTCCTTTCACAAAGGCTTTATGTGAATTCCGCCACTTGTCAGTCGAGCGCTCCTCACAGGGTTTCCTTCTCTTGCTTTTCAAAAACCGCCACCATGCTTCCACGTGTTAGCAGTTCACAATCTTCAGTGCCTCTTTCCATTGCTCTCCTTTCAGCACCCGACCATAGGCCACATAGCATCGATCCGCACACATTTCTTGGTGGCCCCCACCTTTCGCACAATATGCTTAGAGACCTCCACGTGTCTTTGCAGCGCAAGTTTTTCATCACATAAAGGGAAGGATGAACATCGTCCCCAACCGCTTTCCATGTGATCTTCTAAAAGGCTTCATCACAAAGGAAAACTATGCAAGCGACAACCTCACACCAGCTTCCATGTTTTGTAACTGCTGCCATGAGTGGATAGCACATGTCGATGCTCTAGTCTATTGGGACCACTACCATCATTTGTAGGGGATGCATCCGACTCTAAGGCATCCTCGTTCATTGCTTGAATCTTTTTCATTGCAACAGCCTAGGGAAATCATTGCTCATGATCAGAGGATCTTTTCTGTTACTAGCTCACCAAGCTAGGTTTTTCATTATAAATATTGCTTCTTCTTTCGAAGCAAGGGTTTAGATTTTGATAGAAAAAAAATGTAGAAGAACCAGGCCTTTACCACTTTTTAGATCATCGTAAAGATTTACAGACTGTGCCATTGTTCGGCCTTTCTATTTTCTTAAGGATTTTTGATAAAGTTTTACCATGCCATCACGGTACTAAATGTTTCATTTGCAGAACTTCTATAAATTTAATGCAAACTTGTTGGTTTAGATCATGTCTTTGACTTCTCTTTTTCAGTAAATGTGCATAAATATTATTTTATGTCATTGAGTGAATCATTTAGACTTCTATCTTTATTTCATGTCATTATGTTGAATTGGCCCTTAGATCACATCTACAAGATAGATCTATCATGCCTTACATCTAGATCTTGACGCATCACCCTAGTTAGATCCTTTTATTTTATATTTGCTTCCTTTTTCCCGTTCAAAACCCCAGTTATAGAATAATTCAACTTCTTTAAAATCCAGAGGTTACTCAATTTAGCGCAATAGGTCCCCCTTTTAACTGAGTTTCCCATAAAGGGTTGTTACCTTGCCAATTTTTGGCATCAACATTTTTTATTTTTCTTGGCACGCCCGGTGGGACCACTTAAATATACCAAATCTAGAGGGTGTATAATCCATTAGCCTGTTACAAGGTCGCGAACTACAAATAATCCTGGCTTATTAGTGCCTCCACTAGTAACAATGCATATCAAACTCACTCAGTAGAACTATCGGATCCCAGCCATGATGCAAATCATGATCTAAAATTATGTGGCTTGGGACACCGGAAGTCCCCTTGTAGCCCGATTTGTACCCGCTATTTGGGCCCCTATCCCAGTCTCTGCTCTTAAAGCTATTCCAAATTTTATCGAAGATGGCTCTAGAACACAATCCGAACATCTGTAAGATATTACAGACGTGTTTTTGGTGTACAAAGTGACAGATCATAACATAGGGCTAAGATTGCTTGCGGCTTCTTTGCGAGGAAGAACACTAGATTGGTATCACACTCTGCCAACTAACTCTATCGATACTTGGGATCAGCTCAAGGATCCTTTTTATGAAATATCCTCTAATGACGGAGACAGGTCTTTTCTATATCACTAGATATCAATAATCAAGTCGACGCCATTTGAAGCCATGACTGATTTCAACGCCCAGTTCTATACAACCTGGCAGAGAATCCAGAATGTCATCCGACCACCACCTAAGTTAGAATTTATGTTCTACTTAAATTCCATCAACACTGACATCTCCATGATGATCTAGTCACTTGGTGGAACCACATTACCAGATGCATACAACATAGCAGTCAAGGCGGAGAACAACCTAATCAATGCCGAGAAGTTTTCACCTCATCCCATTATGCCAATATTCCCTAAAATATCATCCTCTACTCAGGAGATGTCATCTACTAGCACACCCGCACCACCCCCATCTATGTACACATATCTAAGTGCACCATAGAATGTTGCTTCTACATCTAGTGATTCGAAGGACGAGATGGGTGACATAAGGGATATGTTACGAAACTTAACAAATGAAGTAACCACTATCAAGCGCAACCAGGCTGATCCTCCGAGACCATCCTACCAAAGTTATCAAAGTGGTATACCCTCTTACCAATGGATCAATATCAAGGAGCCGCACACACAAATCCGTCGATCCAGAAAAATAACCAGATAGTACCAGTACCGACTCCATTGGGGGCTGCTCAAACTAGTACAAGCAGAGAGCTGACCATAGGGCAGAACAATCTCGCTGAAGATTTCAATCCCTAGTGCTATCCCTACGGCGATACGCATATGCCTCAAAAATTTCCGTGTGGTAATTTGTAGCAAAGGGTTATGGAGCAACGCAACCAAGGTGTGGCGACAAATTCAGGACATACATACGCCTCTCCCCAAATGGAAAATGCAGTTCTCACCACACAGATGTAGGGGATGCCCTTGGGGAAAGAAAATGGCATAGCTCCTGACCATGCCCTCCTCTCATGGATGGAAGGGGAGGAAGCAGTGTTCACTTATGAAGCATTCATGTCGATGACCCCACAAGTACAATCCAACTACAACACTCGATCGAAGAGGAGATTCACAGGTGAACTGGTCACTTTGCAGCCCAGAAGTAGCCTA
Source organism: Sequoiadendron giganteum (assembly GCA_007115665.2). Taxonomy (NCBI): domain Eukaryota; kingdom Viridiplantae; phylum Streptophyta; class Pinopsida; order Cupressales; family Cupressaceae; genus Sequoiadendron; species Sequoiadendron giganteum. The sequence continues at coordinate 408,794,120 of CM021106.1, forward strand.
GATCAACCCCCTGGACCTTCCACAATTTCTCCACAATGATAGTTGCACAAGGAGATTATCATCACCAAATCCAAGGAACAAAAGCCTCCAAATCAACCACCCTTCAACGTGGTGGAACAATTGAAGAAATCTTTCACTAATTTATCCCTTTGGGATATCTTAGCCATTCCATAGTATAATTCATAACTAAAAAAGGTGTTGCAGAAAGATATGGCTATGTAGTCAATTGAGCAAGCTTCTGAAAACACTACTGACTAATTGCCCCAAACCAAAGTTCTTGCGAATACTATAGAGGAGGCTTCACTCAAAGAAAAAGAAGAGAAACCAAAACCTAAACCCTTTTTCTTAACTCTCATTGTAGGGAAGAAACTACTGAACAACTCCATGATCGACTCCGGTGCCAGCACCACATTTATGCCCAAGTAGATAGCTGAAGCCTTAGGGCTTAGCTATGAGCCCTTGAAAAGAGGAGTTATGCAGCTGGATGGGAACAAGGTTGAAACTGTAGACCTCATTAAGGACCTCCCCTTAACTTTTTTTTCCTATCCTAGCATCATAGTGTCGCAAGACACCATAATAATTGATGTCCCTCTCATGTTTGGCCTCTGTCTATCTAAGGAATTCACCTCGAAAATAGGCGGATACCTTTCTTTGGATTGGTCCCACCTAATTCTCATAACTAAGCATGAGGCTAAAATGAAGATAATATCAAAACCTTTGCATTTACAACATGTAGTTGATGAATCCATGGTCAACTTCGAAGACACTCATACCTCTATCATCGAAGAAGAAGCCAGTGATAGCAAGCTACTGGGAGATGAGCAGGTGACCGAAGACAAAGTTGATCGAGAAGAAGTCTTCTTAACTGAGTATGTAGGTGCCAATCCTTTCAGTAATTATCATGCTACATGTTTGGGCACCTATTTCATCTATGATGAGGACCAAGAGTTCCCGAGGGTATTGAAGCACTCCATGGCCAAACAAGCCTCAAAGCTCTGGACATTGCACTTCGACAGTGCGAGATCCAAGGTTGGCGCTGGTGTCGGGATATGCCTAACGTCTCCGTCTAATGAGCAGATCTTCAGGTCTTTTTTCTTCCAATTTTCTTTCTCAAACAATGAAATCAAATATGAGGGTCTTGTGCAAGGACTAAGCCTCACAGAGTGCATGGGTATCAAACAAGGTGTTCAGAGATTCTAAACTCATATTCAATCAAGTCAGAAACATCTTCACTGCAAAAAATGTTTGTATGTGGTCTTATAGGCATAGGGTACGGGACCTCATCAAAGGTTTCAAAGCTTTTAATATCCACGCAGTGCCAAGGGAGCAAAATTCAGATGCGGATCACATGGCAATGATAGGATCTCAATTCGATCCTATCTCAAACTTGATTGATAATGTACATTATGTGCGAGTAATCATCTGACCCTCCATTCCCGATAATAATTAGAGTTGGTAAGTATTTGAAAGCGATGAACACATCGCCTCATTTATTCAACAGTCGGGAGAGTTTGTCGATCAGTTTCAGCCAAAAATTGAAGCATACGAAGGACAAATCATCCAGTTGAAATCAAAAAAGCTTCTGAAAGGGTTGGTCACTCTCAAAAATCAGTTTGACTGTGATGATGCAAAGAATGATAGGAGGAAATTTTTAGTAGACCAGGAAAACTTCGCCAACCTTGAGATTGGGAGTGGAAGAAAATTGAAGGTCGGGAAAGAAGTCTCGTAGTGTGATAAAGATAGGCTTATACGCTTCTTCAAAAAATATGAATGGGTTGTGGCCTAGTCTTATGATGACCTCAGGGGATATAATCTTGAAATCATCCAGAACACCATCGAACTAACGGAAGGTGCTAAACCTATCCGACAAAAATAGAGGCCCGTCAATCCAAAGATTGAAGCCTTAATGGCACAAGAGCTAAAGAAGTTAATCTAGTCCAAGATTGTCTTTCCAATCAAGCACAATACATGGGTATCTAACCTCATTTTGGTCTGAAAAAAAATAGACATTCATCTCTATGTTGAATTTTGTGACCTAAACAGAGCATCACTAAATAATTATTACCCACTGCCTTCCATGGAATCAATCTTGTAGATTGTGGCAAGTTCGAAGATGTTTTCTCTATTAGATGGTTTCTCTAGCTACAATCAGGTTTGGGTTAAAGAAGAAGATTAGCACAAGACCACATTCACCACCAAGTGGGGAACGTTTTCATATTCCAAAATTCCTTTCGGCCTATCAAATGCGGGGGCCACTTTCCAATGGGAAATGGACATCGCCTTCAATGAACTGATCAACAAAATCATCCTCATCTATTTAGATAATCTGATCGTATTTTCCAAATCTAAAGATGACCATTTTGATCATCTAGAAATGGTTTTCAAAAAATTCCAAGAGTTTGGGGTATCCCTGAACCCAAAAAAATGTGTTTTTCAGAGTACCACAAGGAAAATTATTGGGGCATGTAGTGTCCCAAGAATGAATCGCTATAGATCCCGAAAGGGTAAAATCAATCTGAGAACTTCCTCTTCCGGTAAACAAGAGAGGAGTCTAATCTTTTTTGGGGAAGGTTAGCTTTGTAAGCAAGTTTATTTTTTATTTTGCAGGAATAATTAGACCAATCACCCTGATGCTAAAAAAGGACCAATTGTTCAAATGGACAAAAGAAGCAAGAGAAGCCTTCGATAGGGTTAAGGATGCTATTTTCTTAGCTCCTGTGTTGAAAAATTCGGACTTGTCAAAATACTTCATAATGTATGTTTTTAGTAGCAAGACAAGCATCACCACTATTCTGATTTAGAAGGATGATGAAGGAAAGGGAGAGCATCCTATAGCATTCCATTCCTGAACCTTGAAGGAGTACGAGATGAACTATAACTTCACCAAAAGGCAAGCTTTTGCAATTGTAAAGGGACTCAAGAAGTTCTGACATCTTATAGCTTGCACAAAGGTGATCGTTTATGTCGCACATTCCAGTGTGTGCGAGTACATCATGGAAGGAGAAATCACTAACAAAAGGGCCAACTGGATCACTAAGATCCTACAATATGACATTGAGTTCAAGCCTATGAGGAATGTCAAAGGAAGAGGGTTGTGCGAATATTTGGAGCACGATGAAGAAATGGAAGTTGAGGAAGAGCAAGCAGAGATAGTCCTAATGAATGAGTCTAAACCTAAAGGCTGTTGATTGGTAGATAGGGTAAGATTTATGCACACCGGAAAGTATCCATCGGGACTTATTTCTCAAAGAAGAAGATTCTACCAACTGCAAAATAGTGGGTACTCACTTATTGAAGGGATCCTCTTGAAGAGGAATTTCAACGGCGTGTTACTGCGATGCATCACCACGAAGCAAGCAAATAAAATTCTCAATACTTTTCACAGCAGCCTGGAAGGTAGACACTTCTTTGCGAAGACCACCGCCATCAAAATTCTATGCATTGGGTACTTCTAGCCTATATTATTCAATGATTCCTACAACATGATAAAAGCCTGCAAGGAATGCCAATTCTATGCAGGGAGAATAAAAAATTTCCATGCCTCTCAATCCGATAGTAGTTGATGAACCATTTGTGCAATGGGGGCTAGACTTCATCGGGATGATCAACCCCACATCCAGTGATGGTCACAAGTGGATCTTCATAGCCACGAACTACTTCACAAGGTGGACCGAAGCCCTACCCCAAAAAATGCGATAGAGGCAGAAATTATGGACTTTCTTGAGAGGCTGGTAATGAGATTCGGTGCACCAAGTACTATCATCTTGACCAACGCCAAAATTTTCTTAGGTTCCAAGGTATGTCAGCTCGCATTAGAACATGACATATTCTTGAAAACATCCTCAAACTACTACCCGCAAGGAAATGGCCTAGCTGATTCAACTAACAAGAATTTGGTCTGACTCATTAAAAGGATCGGGTCTGATCATGAGAATGAATGGCATAAGAATCTCCAAACAATGTTATGGGAAGACCGCATAACCCCTAAGCAATCCTTGAAGACTTTTCCATATGAGTTAGTAAATGGGAAGGAGGTGTTGTTACCAATCTCTATAGAGATACATGTGTTACAGCTACTCAAGTCTCTAGAGATTGAAGAGAACGAAGCTATGGAAGTTCGGTTGGCCGAATTTCTAGAGGTACAATAGAAAAAGGAGAAATCCCTAATAGCCATGACTAACTGCCAACAGGTGGTTAAGAGGTGGTTCGACAAGAAAGCTTCAGACCAAGGTCTAAAATGCAGAGACCTGGTACTAAGATTCAATGAAAGAGCCTCAAGGCCCGACCAGCATGGGAAATTTGACAAACTCTCGGAGGGTCCTTTCAAAATAATTCAGTGCAAACAAAATAATGCATTCGAATTAGAGAATATGGAACAAGAGCCACTAGGAATTCCAGTTAGCAAGATTCATTTAAAATTGTTCAATTAAGCTACAGTTACTTCATAAAGGTGTAAATATGTGATTAATATAATTATTTTCCTTTTCATGTTTTGTTAGTTGGTTCTTTCCAACATTTTCATAGATATAGGAAGAAAGAAAATTCATGAGACCCATTATTACAAGAATAGAGAAAGACTATACTAGTCATATTGTAGAAATTAAGTTCATATGCGAGGAATTCAATAAAAGTTGCGAAGAGCACAAGAACAAAGACAAAAGGTTGAAGATAAGCAAGTATATTCATTATATATATACTTTGATAGAAACATTGACAAAATGGCTTTATGGCCATGTGCTCAAAAGTATGACTATATGTGTGGCTTCCTTATATATATGTATACGCAAGCCCTCTTTCAGGTAGATATATACAAAAGGAAAAAAGGTGTATTAATCTTCAACTTGGTGTAACATGGGCATTGTCTTCATCAGCATGAGAATTTTCTCTATCAATAGGAACATTTTAAGGAGCAACAGGAGGGTTATCACCAGCAGCAACAGGACCTAAAGCAATAGCATCAACACCCAAAAGGAGCGGTAGAGGGAACACAAGGTTCCTGAAATCAGTATACCAGCCCACATCATAGAATAGCACTACATTATAGCAACGCAACAAAAAGTGGCATGCACGGGTGACCTTCTCATGATGCTCAACGAGCGATTGAATTCAGAACCCGCTCAAGAATGGTACCCATGGTATCACTGCATTTTCTTCAACATGCTTTTGTAGGTCACTCATGACGAGAAGGCCTAAACCATATATTGTGTTTCTCACCGCCTCGTCAAGGCCTCTAAGGTACCTCTTTAGAAAAATCTGAAGCGTCAAATGAAGAATCATGGCTTTTGGAGCTTGAATATCAAACAGCAAAGCGATGAAATGGGAACACATATCGGTGTTTACCCGATATTTATTCTCATACTCAATGCAATCCCTACACAAAACCCATTTCATGGCTATAATAGCCAGTGAGTTTTTTTTTTGTCATACATTTTAGGTGCCTATTGGAGATCTCTCCTAGGAAATTTGTTCGGCACTTGTTGCACACTAGCCTAATTGGGGTATTCATTATGTTAGCCTCTTCTCAAAACACCTAAGTCTAGCACTATGCAAATTTAAAGCCTACTTGATTGCCTAAGCAATAATTCTCTCTAATTGCCTAGTGCTACTATTGCTAATCGCTAAGTGTGATCCCACTACTGTATTAAGACTCCTTTTATAGAAATATCTGAGGTAGTCTGCATCCCAAGCATGGTGATAATCAAGTTTAACTTGATAATCCCACCAAAAGGCCAGCTCGATCTTCTAACCCAATTGCGTCCACAGGTATGAATTGTTGTGTGCGGGATTAAGGAGTGGTAACCAATTAGTGCAAATTGGTGGCAAGCTCAGGCGATGGCTCATACGGACAGGTGCTTAGGTGTCACAATGCAGGTCATTTCAAGCTCCAAGGTTGAGCACAAATATTTCTAAAGGTACTCATTATGGTATCAGCTTAATTATGCTTTCAGGGATATTAATGGCAAAGGCATGTGAGAAGATGGCAACCATTTCACCGGTAGCTCAATTTCCCATGAAAATCATGCTGAAGGGACGTTATCGCTAACATAATTATGAATTCTTGTCTTCTCAAAAGAGGCGAGTAGTTCATTGTGCATGGACAGAAGAGTTGGCAGTACATGTCGAATTAAATGCAAAAAGGAAACTGTTGTCTACCGGTTGTGGGCAGGAAATTAAAGAAAAAGCTAAGTATCGCATGCAAAAAACTAGATAGAGCATAAAACTTCTTGAGAATGCAAAGGGACTTAAAAGAACATAATTGTCAAGAGAACTAGGTGTGGCACATCTAGCAACAAGGGAGCTGAAGGAAGAGGTAATTGCAGAGAATTCACTGCCCCGGTGTGGATTAAACCTGAAACAGAAGGTTGTTTGGTTTTGAATTCAAAGCTTTGCGTTGTGTTTTGGATTCCATTCATACTGCTTCAGTGTGCTTTCTGGGAAGAAGGTCTGCAAAGGATGGCAACTGGTCAAAGTTCTCAAGTAGAGATGCAAGAAGGAGGGGCCCAAATTTTATTTAATATCATGTGTGTAGTGTTATGCCTTGCATAACCATCCCATCTATTGCCTTGGTCAAAATGGGTCCCCCTTTGTTAATTTTCATCTCTTGTTGTCTTTCAAACAAAGTTTGGAATCTTTCTTCTTTCAACACTTTGTTTATTTTTGTTTTAAGTCTGTCGGAATCGAAATCGAGACCAAATCGGGTTTTGAAACCACAATCAAAACTCGTTCTGGGCCCCATCCCGATAGCCTTTTCTTTTGATCTGTTGTTTTGTCTTTATCAGACTCGGAGCTGGAGTGGGCGTTAAGTTGGTGTTTATTGAAAATTGCAAAATCTAAATTCATTTCCGCCTCTGCCTCCGCTTTTCAACTTTTGGTTTTAGTCTTAGTCCTTATGTTATGTTTTATTTTGTCGGTCTTTTGTTTTACTTTTTGTGTTGATTTTTGTTTTCGGCTTTATTGGTGGAACCAGAACCGGAATGGGAACGAAGTAAGGAAATTTCTTAAGTTTCTAAATCAGTCTCCATTCCAATTCCGCCCCCGCTGCTTTTGGATCATTTACTTTTTTACTAAAGTCATACTACAGTGAAGTGTTGGTTCTCTTTCAGTTCTGATTCCGCCCAACTACATTTAATGCATTAATGACAACTACTCGTGTAGGTAAAAACTTTGATTTTTACCTCCATTTAAGGATTAAATGTATCATTATTATCATTGTTAAAAAAACTTGAAGAGCAAGGAAGAGCAGCAGTGGAGTTCATTTGAGAAAATCGATTGAACGAGGAGAAGATTATTGCTTACGAATCAGTTCAGAAGGTTAGCTGGGTTCTTTTGTTTTCGAGGTAGGATTTCTTATCGTTGTTGTTTGTCAGTTATTTACTGTTGCATGTTTGGTGTTTGTTCATGCTTTGAATCATTTCATTTAAACAAATTTGTGGTTCTTAGTAAGTTTGTTTGCGTAGGTTCTTGTTTTGTTTGTTTCTCTGGTTCTTCCACGTTGCTTTTTACTTTTGTTTTTGGTTCTTTTTTGTTCTAGGGCACGGTCGCTTTCACATTTTAGTCGTGATTGCGTCGTGCTATTTGTGATTTGCAGTAAGTTAGATTAAATTTAGGTTTTTAAATGGTGATTAATTGGATTAATGATTTACAATGAGGTAGATTAATGATTTACAGTGAGTTAAGGTTAATTAAATCTCGTTTGTGCTTAGGGTTTTGTCACGCATTATGGCTGGTAAAATGGGCAGGGTTAATCTGTGCCCTAGTTTTCGTGTCGTGTTTTCTAGATTAGGGTTTCATGTATGTCTATGATCACTTTTAAAGGTTTAAAATATGATGCTCTAGGATTTAGTCGCCCCTGGTCATATGGGGATGGTTTTATCGAGTTTCAGGTTAGCCCCATATTGTTTTTGAAGATCGCCTAGTTTGAAACCATGAAGTTCTATTTTAAATTGATTAAAGTCTTGGATGACATCATGGTCAACCTGGTCGGAAGCGGGATCGAAATCATTTTTGAACTTGAGAATTATGTTTTTCAAAAGGTATCGATTCTAGTTTCCATCCCGTCTTTGACTCCGCCCATAGTGAGGAGTTTTACTTTATGAAAATGTTTACCTAGCGGAAGCGGGAGCGAAACCGAACCCGATTATGAAAATAGAAAATCTGAAGGAAATAGAGTCAGTTTCCATTCTGGTTTTGGTTCCAGTCACCATCCCATCTCCGAATCCGATCTCGCTTCGTATTAGTAGAGTGTCCATTCTGGTTTCGACTCTGATTCTAGCAGTATGTAAAGGAGACTGTTTAGAATATGTTTCATCTTGGTTCTGCCTCCAATGTATACATGAAAGGTATGGTTTTAAAAGCATGTTTTATGATGATATTTAGAGATCTAATTAGAGGTTTTTGTTGTAGGAAAGCTAGAAAATGTCAGGAACATCAGGAGAAGCTGCTCAAAGGAATCGGCCTGCAGGGACATCAAAGGCAGCGCCTAAACCAAAGAAAATTAAGCTTGAACAATTGCCTTATACCTTAAGGTATAATCACAGGAGTCCAGTTATCCAGGTCAGCAAAGTGGAATCCGACTGGTCAGATATCACTGACACAAATTTGGGCCAGTACAACTTTGAGGAGACACATGTTGAAACATTTAATGAGGATGTGATGCCTAGAATGAAGAGGATTGTGGAGTCTGGTTTAGCTCATATCACTTTGTTTCCATTGTCGATCCAATGCCCAGAGTTGATCTTAATAGCTGCAAGTGCTTACAATCCTATTACCAGATAGGGCATGGATTCCCAGAACAATGTGATCATTGATCTTACTCCTCAAGCATTGCAAAGTATATTCAATGTCCCTGATCCTAAAAGCTTGGTGCAGTTGGATGAGACAGAGGCCTTGGAGAAATATGGTCAGTATAAGGACTCCAATAAATCTCATTTGAACAAGAAGTGGTTGAAGACAAAAAATAAATCTTTAAGCAAGCTTGCAGACTAGCCAAAGAGGAAAAATTTCTACAAGGAGGTATCAGACATAATCATGATGCTGTCAAGAGTTTTTGGGAAAAGAGATACATTTCGGTTCAAGGAGTGGATGTTTCCTTTCATCCAGATAATTTTAAATGGAAAACAACAGTTTTATTGGCCTATGATCTTATCAAATGCTATTCATAATCAACTGGGAAACATCAGAGAAACTAAGTGTTTCTTTATGACCTCTTATATTGTGTATGCAGCAGCAAGGTTGGGTATCTTCCCAGGTTTAAACAGAGTAGGAATAATGGGAGCCTTGGATGGATAGAAGAAAGTGTGGGAACACTATGACCAATTGTCTCTACAAGTTTCTAAGACTCAATTTAGAAGAGTCAATGATGCATTTATATATGTAGTCATTAATAAATTGAATGGAGATGTAGGGTATAGGTTGAATCAAGAAGCCATGGCATTCATTGCTGAATGGGGATGTTGGTATATTCAATACCCCAAATTCACATATTTCAAGTTAGCTGATTTTGAAGGCCATCCACATCTACTTCCAAGGTGCTGCAATAATAGAATAGTGTTGATGGAGTTTGTATATCAGGCTCTTGGAGTTAATGCTCGGTTTGGGATCAAACATAAAACCAGATGTCATAAGTTTCCCATGAAGTTGGGTGAATATAGCTGTCAACATCTAGTAGGAGCAAAGGTTGTTTGCAAGGAGCTAATATAGTTGAAATTGGGATTATGCATAGCTCGTAAGTGTTTTGATCCAAAGGGTAAGATGTATGCCTTGTTTCCTTCAGTGTTTACCAGACATTTCAATTTGCTAGAGGATTTTTGGAGTGACCGGCAAGATGAGTATGATCTAAGGAAGAAGAATTATGAAAGGCTATTTGTCACACTCATGTCCGAGCTTGGTGTTAAAGAAAATATTCCTGACACATTGGTGGATGATGGAATTGTATTGGATCCATCCTATGAGGCTTTGAACATTGGCACCAAGAGCCTGGATCCAATTGACTGGGACAGTGAAGAAACCATTGATATTAAGCAGATCGAAAGGACAGTGTTGGATAGGAGTGTGCAATGGTTAGTGCTAAGAACCCAAACTCCTCAAGGACCAGCCCCTAAAAAGGGTCATGGATACAAGAGGATCAAAAGGAAGACACCTCCTAAAGAGCCTTTGGAGTTCTTTCCCCCAAATATTGATGAGATAGAACTTGAAGCAGCAGGGGATGAAGAGGAAGCACAAGAAGGGGATGTTCCAGTATCTATTGTTTCAACACCTACATTAGGTGAGTCTTCCGCACAAATCCCACTTACAAAACAACAAAGAGGAGAAGTTCAAGAAGGAGCTCTTCATAGCATGGCTGAAATGGCCAAGGGAAAAGAAGTGGAGGGGGAGATTCATGAGGTTGGAATGGATTCAGATGAAACTGAGTCAGAGAAAGATATGCAAGAAAACATGCCTCTAGAGGAGGATATTGAGCAGGTTTTGACACAAGAAGAGCAATGGAAGCTGTTTGAAGAGGTGAAAAGAAATTTTGATGCAAGAGCTACAGTGGAGAAACAAAAGGAAATTGATGCTAGGATACAAGCCGATGCTATACTGTATCAGCAACAATTAAAAACTAGACAAAGTAAAGCTAAGGTAGTAGCTGATGAAGTAGAGAAACAAAGAAAGCAATGAGAATATGAACTCAAGGTCAAAGAAGAGAATGACAAGTTGGAACTGATACAGAAGATCCATGACCTTGAGGAAGAGAAGGCAAAGAACCGGAGGGAAAAGGAAATCTTGGTTGCCAAGTTGAAACTTGCAGAGGAAGTTCGCCAAAAGGAAGAAGGAGTAGAACAATTACAAAGGGAAAAAGAAGCTGAAGAGTTGGTTAAGAAACAACAACAAGAAGAAGCAAAGGCAGAGAAACTTAAGGCTTTGGAGGCAGAAAGATTAGAAAGGGAAAGACTAGAGGCCTTAGAAAAAGAGAAATTGGAAAGGGAAGCTCTAGAAAGAGAAAGAATAGAGAAGGAAAAATTAGAAAAAGAAAGGTTGGAAAATGAAAAAGTGGAGAGAAATCGGTTGGAGGAAGAGAGGTTGAGGAAAGAAGAGGAAGATAAGAAAATACAAGAACAAAAGGATAGGGAAGAGGCTGAAAGACTTGTGCAGATGCATACAGTGCAAGAACAACAAGAGAAGTCAAGGGTTGATTCTCAAACCCAGGTAAGTGTGCAGCCACCTTATACTACTATTGCCTCTTCTTCTTCTATGATGACTACTGCTCCATGTGCTCCCACTTGGTTAAAACTAGACCTATAGAAAAGGGCAGTAACACCTTCACAACCTCTCAATTGGGAGGATATGACGAAGGGATCGAACAAGAGAGGCCCAAAAAGAAGGCCAAAATTCTACATTCTACCTGACTCACAGATAAAGGAGAGATCGTTGCCGAATGTGCCATGCCAATGACAGAAAAAGAGGTAGGGGACATGCAGCTAATAGATTATCAGTTGAGTACTGTCAACTTGGGAAGGCCCACTAGGAATCAACAGATGAACTTGATTGATGTGGTGGCTTCAACAACCAAGTCAAGAATGATCAAGGATAAACAAAAGAAGGATGAGCTTAAGACTCAATTGTATCAATTGCATTCATTCTTGAAAAGTGTCTCCTCTCTGAGATCACAACAAGTAATGGCCATTGAGACTCCTATTTTGTTAAGAAAAAAGGAGGTAGATGATTTGGTGCAGGTAAGAGGCAAAGCAGAGATGGTAGACAAATGGGTAGACAAGTTGAATCAAGAAGTAAGTGAATTTTTGATTGAAGGTTTTGAGGTCATAAAAGGGATAGAAGAGTTAATAGGATAAATGCAATAATATATTGAAGCATTGGAAAAATAAGAAGAGGAGTATAAAGAGTATAATCAGAAATTAGAAAAGGTTAGTGCATTGCCTTTAACTACTCTTCTTGAACAATCAATACTGGAGGAGGACAATAAGGATTTTGTGGAGAAGACCTCTCACATACTCCGATTCAGGAAAGATTTCTTGTGTAAACATAGGAGTGAGGTCCAAGATGATGTTAATAATTTAACTAAACAATTTAAGGAGCTAGAAGCAGTCATTGCCATCGTTGTAGATGTAAATGTATTAACGAAAGAAGGCATGTCTTTAAGTCAGATCAAAGGGAAATGGGATGATAGATTTAGAGAACTCATGCAGAAAGGAGATGATGGAGAAGATTTGATGATAGATCGGATGATGGATGTCAAGGAAGAAATGAAAGCTACAAGAAGAGAATTGGTAAAGATAAAAGGTATGAAGGAGTTTGCTGCAGCAGAATTGGATCAAATCAAATTTGAAGATAGTTGGGTTGATGGGCCAGAATTAGATACACTGCAGCAAGTTTTTGCCAGTTATGATGAGTTCATCACAGATCCAGCTTCACATGCATAAATCTTCTGCATGCATGACTTTCTTCTTCTTTGCATGTTGCATGTAGCACTGACTGTTTTTGGAGCGCATGACTTCTTTTTCTCTTCTATTTTTTGTTCTTTAGTTTAACTAGATGTCTAATGTAAGAACTCAAGATCAAATTGATCTGAGTTTCCAAGAGAATTTTAGTTCCTAAAAAGGTGGATAACCTAAAATAGAAGTAGAGTTCGAACTTTGTATAATCTATAAATACCCTGTGGGTATCATATTGTAAAGGTCGGCTAATTGAGAATAGGATTGGCTTACCTGATTTAGGAGATAGAATTTTGTAGTGATTATAGAGATACTTTGTACTTAATCTTTTTACAGTTAATAGAATTACAAGTTTACGCAATATAGAATTACAATTGAGTTGTTTTATTTGATAATATTGATAAGTTATAATCTATCTGAATGCCAGTGATTGTGTTGAAGCATGTTAGTTTCTTATGTGATGAAAGTCATTAGAAGAAACCAGATTTAAGGATTATCTTGTTAGATTATCATTGAATTGAAGTTATTATAGTATGTTGATCTATAATCTTGATGATGAATGAATGTGTGTTGTTTTTAAATCCTTGAAATATTTGTGATGTGTAATTGTGAAGTTAATTAAGCACCTAAAATGTATGCAATGGTATAGATTATGCTATAGATTGTGTCATTTTATGGTTTTCTTGATCTGATTGGAAGAACATTCATTATTCAAAGATATATGTCTGGATGATAGATAAATTCGATTCATACTTACTGGTTTACCCCTTTGATCTATCTTTTTCTTTTCTTTGAAACCCCATTGATTTACTAAAAATAGTTTGGTAAAAATGAGTCATCACTTGAATCTTTTGTTACCAGCACAGGCCCCTTGAATATTACAATTGCATGAACCGATTGAGTGACACCAGATAGTTGAGAACCAACTACCAAGACCTTGGGAGTTAGGCTACTACATGTTGTCTTTCTTTTTCAGGTGAAATAGAGTAGAAATATTTTGTTTTAATGTTGTTTGTGTCATTTTCACCATCAACATGTAGCACCAGCCACCTACATCTTCAAGGATGTCTCTTATGCTTCACCTAGAATACCAAAAAATCCAACATGGGTGAATACGCGAGTTGCAAAAGAGAAGAGCCCTCCCAAAGATAATAAATGAATTAAAGAAGAATGGGATAATATTCATGACCCCATTCTTGCAAGGAACCCTAAGACACTTAGGGAGGTGGCCTATGAAAAAATGAAAACGAATAGCAACCCATATTCTTTGGCACAAAAATGTTGGCTCAATGGGCTTCCACAATATATGGTCTCGGTCATGCACTATTGCCCTGAATTGGTCGACGAGGCCATCAAACACTTCAACTCGAGTACCAACACCATTGAGGGTCGGGAGGTGAGTGTGGTTATCTACAAGGAAGCTATCTTGAATATGCTCTGTATCCCGGAGCAAAGCTCCAAAGTGCCTCAAATGGAGCCATTCAATCCAAGAAAAGGGGAGACCTATTGGAGGACCCGAGACCTTGCGATGAATTTTTATAATGCAGAGACTCAAAGAGGCTTAGAAAAGGCCAATGCAGATCCCAGCGATGCATAAGAGATTCAAAGATGATATGAAGGATGCATTCTCAATGATGGCATTTGTTTGCAACCTGGACACCGACATAGAGGTCCAGGATTTTCAACTAGGTTTGGGTTTTCAATTACGCAAGCAACATTCTATTTTCTGGTATGATTCCACTGAATTTCTCGTGCAATAGATGCTCATCCAAATAGCAGAATACCAACTTCAACAGAGGTTTAGGTTCTCATCTTTTCTCGCTCGCATGTTCTTGCATCAGAATCCTTACTTCTTCCAGAAGCATCTAGGGCTCTCCATTTTTGATGAAAACCAGAGGAGGAAGTCGGTGTCCACGTGGAATCCCCTCCTCTCTGTAACATTTGATTATTATGCATTTTCAGATTATTTCTTATATCCTATTTTTTAGGATTTAAGAGGAGACAACACTATCTTACGGTTCAACTCAGACCAAATTGAGTTCATGCAGAACTTCACTCCAAAGTGTGACTGGTTTTTCGGTGAAGACTTCATGTTTGTCTGATTGCACAGCCTCACCAGAGAGCCCTTCTGGCTTTTGGCGTGTCTTACAGACTAGATACTGATGCTTGAAGTACTCTGTGAGGTATCAATTATCAACGTCACCTATTTCAATGGAAAAAAAAAGAAGAAGGGATTTTTCAGTTTCCCGATGAGCTTCAAGACTGTATTCATGGCCAAGAAGAAGGCTCATGACTCACTGGAAGAAAATATGGCTCATATAGGGTTGGTATGGATTTTCAATAAGTGGAATTACAACCCTGATGATGACTTGCCAAATAAATATGTCAAAGTAACACACTACCCCTAGCCTTACTAGGAGAAGCATCAAAATCCGATGTCAGATACGGATGAATTGATAGTCGACCTAGCTTATATCCCTACTAAAGGTGGTTGGCCTCCTTGGCTCACATTCTACTACCCGACTGGGAAATATGATAAGACAGGGCAGATGGGAACTACTCTCTGCAACAATCTGATAAAAAACTACAATTAGAAGGAAGAAAAGGTTAATGATTTTTGGATATATCATTAGGGGACTTGGCGCATCGAGGTCCCTTATGATAGTGAGGAGATGGATGACAAGTTTGAAAAATTGTGGAACAACGAGCATCCAAATGCTGACGAGATCAATGAGAAAGACTCCAACTCGGAAGAGGTCAAATCGCAGTCAAACGAAGGAGTGGAACTAGACACAGAAGCACTAAACGCCTCGGTGCAGCAAAAGGGAAAAGTTGTGAAAAACCTAGCAAGGTCTCCTCTAATGTACGAGTTAACATATCATGTCTGAAATCTTCACTAACTCGCACCTAGATGGAAAGGAGGACCCGAGAAACCCAACCACAATAATCTGAAACCATAGCGGTAGATGACTCATCACCAGCAAAGTGGCAGCGAACCGGGGCATCTTCTAGAGAGTGTTCGTAGGACCTTGAGGCAAGAAAAGAGCCAACAATAAGTCAAGGATCATAATCATCTGCACCACAGGTATCTTTCACTCCCTCTTCTCTTGTTTCACATACCTTAGTTGCCCCTATTGTGTCCACAACACCTCTCATTTCATGCACCGACCAAGGCATTTTGGCCTCTGCTTCAATGGTCGTAGGGGGTTTCACACAGTTCTCTCATGTGACCCCATTTACCCTTACTCCTCCATAGACCCTTACACCATTTTACTTGGCCAATTTTGTGCCCCAAAGCGTCACACACTCTGCCTCTACTACCTTCATCGATACATCTCTTGTCACTGTAATGTCAAAAGCAATCCACTCTTCCTAGCAGATGGAAGCTACCATGACTCTGCTTCCTTTGAGTCCTCCTACTAGTCTATAGTTCAGGTATTGGAGTATCCCTCCTTTCTCGCCTCAAACAGTTAGTGTTCCAAAGAAGAAGTCTCCTAGGACCGCCACCCTTTCATTCCCTTTTGCCCTTCCTCCTGGTGCACCTTTCATAGGTGGACTCATCAGGTTGCCCTCTAATTTCTTATCAGAAGGTGATAAAACTAAGCAAGCACAAGAAATCAGAGCCCAAAGGCAAAGGGCTAAAAATGCTAAGAGGTCGGCAGAGCCAAAGGTATAGACTATTTTTAATGAGGCTCAGCAATCGCTACATTTTGTGACTATGTACATGACTTTCAACGAGCCGCAAGAAGAAATACAGCCAGATGACTACAACATGTATGTCATGGGGCTCAATTTAAGCATAGCCCAGCCTCAGGACAAGGTGGAGCTCATGGATGAAATGCAACGGTGGTGACTATTGGCTTTCTTAAGTCTGGTTGCCAGCTAAAGAAAAGGGAAGAAGAGCTAAAAAGCATAAAGGATAGATTTGAGGTCTTACTCACCAAGGATAAAGCTAGGGATGTTGAATTTGAGCGCTAATCAAAACAAGAGGAGGAGCAAGCAAAGCTCTGAGAGGAACTTACAAAGTTTCAATCCCTCGACCCTAACTTGGTCGTTGAGCTACAGCAGAAGAACCAAGAATATCAAGACCAGTTGGCAAGGTTGGGGTAAGAAGTGCAATAAAAGGATGAGGAGTTTCATCGCCAACATGCTCAAATAGAGCAACAAATGCAGTAGAAAGATGGGGATTTCGAGATCCATTGGGCCCAATTGGAGAATAAGATTGCAAAAGTAAAGTATTCCTTAGAAGAGAAAGTAGCAAACAAGGAACGAGCCGAGGCTAACTGGGTCATAGATTCACGGAGCCTACAAGGAAAACTCACCACAACAAACCAGATGGTTGCAGAGCTCATGCATAATATAAAGCAAAGGGATGTGGAGATTTTCCTATTGAAGAGCTCCACCTTACCTCTGGTTGATCAATCAGACCTTCTTCGGATAGCCCAGTAATTATATGTTTCATATTGGGAAAGAGTGAAGGCTTTCCACCTAATTCTACAACCAACGCTCCAATTTATGGTAGAGGCAACAAGCTTGGGTACAAGGGTTCATGAAGCGATCAAGTAATTCCCTCAATCCATCGTAGAGAGAGTTCCTAAGTCCAGGAGATTATTGGATAGGCTATATATGGTCCTGAACGAAGTCTTGGCAAGTGCAGGGATTGAAGACTGAAAGGCCTCTGCTAAAAAAACCAATAGGTTCATCCATTTCCATGCACCTATCCTTCATGCGAGCGAGTGTGCGACCAAATTGGATCAGACCATGAATAGCATGAGGTTCAAGTTCTCTCACCTAACACAAATGGGCTTACCATCTTCATTTCTTGAAGATGAATTGGTGGCCACGGTGGAGCATATTGAGGCAAAGATCGAGGAGAAGCAACGGGATGCATCTACCTTTCATAGTTTTAGTCAGCCCCTTGTTGTAGGAGATATTAACGGTGTCACTCATCTGATTGTATGAGTTCTTTTTCAACTCGATTCTTAGGCCGGTATATCTTTGACGCTACCTTACGAAGAAATTATCGATCTGCATGGAGCGCAAGAAAATATGCACAACATATTGACTCCATCTAAGGCTGAATGGATGCCCCTACAGACTACCCTCTATAAGCTTTGATTGCACCACCCAATAGATAAGGCTTTGGTCTGCAAACCAAAAGAATTTTGGGTTCCTCATTCCACAGGTGAAACACCCCTAAAAGGTCACCAAAAGTTGTGAATATAAAATTCCCAAGCTCCCTTCGGGTTATTTTATTTTGCTTCAGTACCAGCCACGACCTCCTCTAAAAGGAAATATCGAGCTCCTTTCACAAAGGCTTTATGTGAATGCCACCACTTTTCATCTGAGCGCTCCTCACAGGGTTTCCTTCTCTCACTTTTCAAAAAAATTGTCACCATGCTTTCACGTGTTAGCAGTTCACAATCTTCAGTGCCTCTTTCCATCACTCTCCTTTCGGCACCCGACCATAGGCCATGTAGCATCGATCCACACACATTTCTTGGCAGCCCCCACCTTTCACATAGTATGCTTGGAGACCTCCACGTGTCTTCAGAGCGCAAGTTTTTCATCACATAAAGGGATGGATGAACGTCAACCTTGACCACTTGCCACGTGATCTTCTAAAAGGCTTCATCATAAAGGAAAACTATGCAGGCGACAACCTCACACCAGCTACCATGTTTTGTAACTATCGCCATGAGTGGATAGAACGTGTTGATGCTCTAGTATGTTGGGACCACTGCCATCATTTGCAAGGGATGCATCCAACTCTAAGGAATCCTCGTTCATGGCTCGAATATTTTATGTTGCAATAGCCAGGGGAAATCATTGCTCATGATCGAAGGATCTTTTCTGTTACTGGCTCACCGAGCTGGGTTTTTCATTATAAATATTACTTCTTTCGAAGCAAGGATTTTTTGATTTTGATAGAAAAAATTGGTAGAAGAACCAGGCCTTTACCGCTTTTTAGATCATTGTAAATATTTACAGACTGTGCCATTGTTCGACCTTTCTTTTTTCTTAAGGATTTTTTATAAAGCTTTACTATGCCATCACAATACTAAATATTTCATTTGCAGAAATTCTATAAATTTAATGCAAACTTACTGGTTTAGATCATGTCTTTGACTCCTCTTTTCAGTAAATATGAATAAATATTATTTTATGTCTTTGAGTGAATCATTTAGACTTCTATCTTTATTTCGTACCATTTTGGGACATAGCAGATTGGTGAATGGGCCCTTAGATCGCATCTACAAGATAGATCTAGTGTGCCTTACATCTAGATTTTGGCGCATCACCCTAGGTAGATCCTTTTATTTTATATTTGCTTCCTTTTCCCATTCAAAACCCCAGTTATAGAAGAAATCGACTTCTTTAAAATCTGGAGGTTAGTCAATTTAGCGCAATAGGTCCCCCTTTTAACTAAGTTTCCCACAAAGGGTTGTTACCTTGCCAATTTTTGGCATCAAAAGTCACCAATTAGTTCACCCTTGTTGAGTTACAAAACTTAGGCTACTAGTAGAACATGGGGTCTTTCCAGGTTTGTGGGTCACCTATGATGGAAAGAACCTCTAGGGAGGGTAGGTTCCCTTGGTAACTTCACCTAAACTAATGTTATTGCTAAGAAAAGATAGAAGGGATAACTTGAAAATGAACCTACTTCCTTCTAAGGTAATGCACCAAATTATTTTTTTCAAAGCATGTATCATTGTTTGGACTCAAAATGATCAACAATCTAAACTCAACACATACACAACTCAATATTTTGTATGTTTTTGCAAAAGTGTTTCATAACAAATCATGGTACATGAAAATAGTGTTTAGAAGGAGTTGTGCATGCTATCACAACATAAACTCTAATCTTAACTAGTTAACACAAGTTAGGACCTGGAAAAATACATACTTTCTTCTCAAAGGAAAGAAAAATAGGACAAAAATCAAGGGGAAAAACTATCACCACAAGATAGCTTATCAACTATCTAGAAGATTTGCAAATAATGGCTACGATGCCCGCAATGATAGTTGTGAACGAAATTAGGGCAGCGAACAGCAATGCCCGCAACGGGAATAGGACTATGAAGGATGCAGTCGGCGATAGCGGGAGTTTTGTTGTGGACAACAGGAGTCCTTCTGGTGTTGTTGGCCAGGCTACATAGGGCATGAATGGCCTGAAGTGGTCTGCGAAGGTGGACACAGCGGCTATGGGTGTTGGTGGTGCGAAGACCACAGGCAGTCGTAGAGAATATGTTGGGCAGAAGGGCCAAAATGGCCAATGATATGGGGAACGAGGCCTCTGCAAAGCTGGTGGAAAGGACGGGGAGCACCATTCGCATAAATCTACAGCATAGGGGAGATCGCTGATAGGTGAGTTTATTTATGTGGCTAGTGCTATCTTCGTGGATTTGAAAGCTGAGACGGAAGAATAAATTGATTATAATGCTTATGCCTTCTCCTCACATGGGGTGATCTATTGGTTTAAGGGTTTTTGGCCCTCCCTCCCTTAGCTACACTCCTGGATCTCAAAAGAATGGGAGCCTTTCATAACTAGTAAAGTTCATATTTTCCGCATGGCCAAGGGGTTTTTTGTTGCAAAATTTGACATTGATTAGGATAGAAACAAAATTTTATGTGATCACTTTTTTAGCCGGGAGGATAAATTTATGTTGATGATTAAACCTTGGCATGTTGATTTCAACCCTTCTTCTGAAACTTTCAACAAGATCCTGATTTGGGTTCGGCTTCCTAATCTTCCTCTCCATTTATGCACTGATTCCCTTTTAGAGGAAGAAGGTGAGGCTCTTAGAGATTTTTTTTTGGTGGATGATGCATCCTCTGATATGTTTCACTCTACCTTTGCTCGCATTTTGGTTGAAATGGATGTTTCAAAAGGGTTGCCTGCAGAGATATTACTTAAAGCTTTTAAGATTTTCTGGGTCCAAGCCTTGGACTATGAAGGGATTCCCTTCCAATGTAGAAGATGTTTTAAAACAGGTCATGTTGTTGCTCAATGTGGTTTTGAGAAAAGAACCATGAAGGCTACTTGGTGGAAAGGTGCTTCTCAGCAACATTATACGGTTGAGAAGAAAGTTGAGCAACCTAGGATTTTTTCTAAGGTGGTTGATTTGGATTCACAAGGCCTTAGGGCATCCTCTCTAGAGGTCTCTATTGGTGGGGTTGTTGAGGCCATGCCAGACTACAATGTTGAAACCCCTAATGAGAAAGAGAATCGGCATGTGGCTGCCACTGTTGGTGTAAGTGCTTCAGCCTTCATTTAGGGTGGTTCTCCTAATTTGGCCACGCCTGCAGGGAGGAATATGGATCAAATATATAAGACTGTGGATGCAGGCATTCTTCTTCAAGATAATCGTGTGTTGGCTTGGCTTCATAAGGCAGTGCAAGTGGAAGAGGGTTGGATAACTATAAAGGGAAAGAAATAAAAGTCCTCTAAGCCTCCTTTTGACATGACTCTTCGCTCCCACAAGAGTAATTCTAAATGTAAATCTTGATGGTTCTTGTTTGGGGATGGTTTTTGGTTGGTTGTTAGTTGTTTTGCAGCTTTGTAGTCGATCATCGTTCTTTGGCCTTGGTTGCCTTTTTTTCCTTGGTTGTTTGTGCTTTCTTGTCTTTATGTTTTGGCAACCTTTCAGTTGAGGGCTTCAAATCCATTCAAAATCTGTTTGTATAGGGTTTCGAGGTCCCTTCAAAACCTATTTTTACTTTAATCAAAAACTATCTAGAAGATTTGCACAATAAACAACAAAATGAGAAGGTAAAATGGCTTATTTTATTTATTGAAAAGTGTTTACAAACAGTTGTGCAAGCTTGAAAATGAGTTACATTTTTTTGCTCCAGCTTTAAAAGAACTCCAAAAATTTACAATTAGTAGCCAAGAGAGAAAAATAACTAACTAAAATCTACTCCTAAAGCTTGCCTTTTTGTTGATCAACAACTCACAAAAGAATAGGAACATGTGCTTGCTAATTCAAACCTCCCTTGGTCGTCCAAAATAGATATGCCTACTTTTCAACTCCCAAAATTGCTCCAAAAGGTTATTAGAGTGGTGCAAAATTCATCCCTTGATGTTATCTACCATTAAGGCTCCTAAATCCACTCCTAGATGCTGGCAGATGCTTCAAATTGGTCAAAAAATGCCTCCTATATCTTTTCAACTTGTTGGAAAGCTCATTCAACCATCCTAGATGCTCTCCAACTATTGTCAATCTCATCCATCTCATCAAACCATCACTTGCATGATGCTAGGGAATGTGGAAGAAATTTTGAAGTAGTCAAAAATTCCAAGAGGACATAGAATATTCCCTCAAGACTAAAGCTTGACACTTGTCTCATTCACAAAAAGCTCTACACCCTTGCACTCTCACCAACTTCATTCAGTGTTTCCTGCATCTTTGGACTATCATTGTCACTTTAAAAAGCTTTGATCATGTTTATCTTGATTATCCACAACATTCACAATGTTTCCCTAACTCTTTTCATGGAATGGTTGTGCTTAATTTGTAGAGTTGTCCCTTCACTAGGAAATTATCCTCATCAAATCTTTGTGATCATTGTCTCTGACCTACCTTTAATGTCTTCATTTTACATCAAGGAAACATGAAAACATGTCACCTTTTAATGGTTGTCTTCAAATGGTTGCTCCTTTCCTTATGGACTATGTTTTCGAATTGCCTCTTGATAACCACACCCAATCACATGTATTCTAAAACATTACCTTTTTAAATACCTTGTTGGATGACTGTCACATAGGGAAGATTGTCCTTCATTAGAAACCCTTGTCTTTTTATTTGCACAGTCCCATCATTTATTGTTCTAAATATTTCTTAAAGATACATGAGTTGTACATCACTACCATGAGTCTTCATCACTATCCTTTTAGATTGTCATCATTCAAGATGCACTTTAAGAAATAATAGGTCCTTTCTTTGCTAAAACCTACTATCACTATCATGAGGACTATCACATATTGAGTTATTGAACACAAAGCTTGTTTGGTTAAACCACCTTGCAACAATGAGTTGTTGACAAACATAATAGTTTGAGGAAACACCTTATTCCATACTATAGTCCTAACAATTCATTGATGATCTTGATCAAACATCATTGTGTAGCACAACTCCAATGCTAGAGTAGACATATGAAGGTTTGCCTCACTTATGAGAGTGGGAAGCCCTATGATTATGGCTTCAAATGTAGATGATCTGATCCTATTGACATAAACAACAAATTTTCTACCTCCAAGTTGACCTTTGTTGCTTTTGATCTACCATCATTCATATGGGTTATCCCTACCCTGTGACTGTGTTTATGTACAGTCCTCTCATTCTTTGGTCTTATTATTTTAGATCTTTCCCCTATCTCTCATAATACCATCTATACCCTCCACTATCACATAACTATCACAATTCTTATAAGAATTATTTCATTCAATATGTGACCTTTTATACTCTCTTGAACTATCATACATGCTCTTGGACATCTTTGTGGCTGGAAACATGCCATTGTATTATTTTCCTTCTATCTATGCTTTGACACAATGAACATTGATCACTATCCTTTGAGATTTCTTAATGATATTTCTTTTATGCCTTATCATATTGGAAGAACTTAAGTATCTGAGGTCAAGAATGAAGGGTTCTTTACAAATCCTACCTCAAACTCTCAATCTCTACCACTTTTATAATCACATCTTGTCGAGAATTGAGACTGAAGGAGTAACAATAACCTACTACCTCTATCCTCTTCCATTATAACCATAAATAATTTTCAAGAAAGTAACATTAACATGAATCAAGTTAGGAAAAATCAATGAGAAAATTATAATCACTGAAACTCACTTCTGGAACATGCTGAAATAGGAACCCTGAATATTGTTATTAGATTATGCAAGAAGGAATCCTTTGGATAACATAGATGAATATATAAATCCCCCTTAATTTTGAGGTTCTCATGTTTACTTTGATAATCTACATTCCTTTCCATCCCAAAAGAAAAGGCTGACTCTTGGACAAGACCCTGACCAGTCACGTTATACCAAACTAGAACTACCTTTTCAACAAAAATCTCTTGAAAACCAAGCCTTTGAATGCCATCAAACTTGGCTACCAACAATTTTAGCCCTAATTCTTTTATCATTTCCCTTTCAATGTGAACTCCAAAGGCCATAAAAATTTTTGGTACTAATGTTCTTGCAACCAACTCAAGATCATAGTTGACCGTGATCAAAACTATTAGAAACTCCTTCATATCATTGTTGATGGTATTGACTTTCACATGAATGCTTTCTCATTGTTCTCAAAATCACTATGATGTCTTAAGACTTTGCATGAACCCTTTTAGATCATATTTATTCCCTTGAAGATTATCTTCCTATCATGATCCCCTGTGCTTGAGCTATCATAAAAGATTCATTCCCTTTTTTGGATGCCATACTGTGAATTGAAACTGATGCATCCTATGAACCTTACTATGCATAATGGAAATGTCAAACAGCTATGGTATTTCCTAAACTATCTTGTGATTTCACAGTATCAACCACTATCATGCAACAAGATTGCCTTATTTTTTGCAAAGGATTCATGGTCACTGTCATATCTAGTCTTGGATATTCCTAAGAATGCAAACTAGATTTTCCCAAAAATTGATCTAAGAAAAGTTTAATCATTAAAACTTAGCTCCATTGTAGTCAACTTCTTCAGGTATGATTTTGGAGAGCAATATTTCAACTGTATACAAACTTATCTTTATGCTCTTCGACATTTCTAAATTTCTTGCTTGGTTATTTGCATCTCATCGACCATTCTATCTTCTTTGTGTTTAGTGTGGCATGGTTGCTTCTAAAACATACTAGACCTCCCCTTTCATCCTATTGCCATGTGGTTAGCATCCTCCTTAATGATTATTCATCTAGATTAATTTCATGGTTCATTACTATTGTTACCATGCCCTAAATGTAGCTCTCTAGCAAACCTTCAACCTTCTTCATAAACTCCTTAAAGTTATGCATTGAGATCGTTAAGTTGCTCTTAATATAATGGACCCCTTCTTTTGACTGTACTCTTCTGAGCTTCATATTCATAATGAACCCACCAATAGTTATCATAATAGACCTACACACTGTCCATTGTATGGCTCATGGCCTTAAGGCCTCTAGAAATCCATTGTTTATAACATTTTGTCTCTATCACATGCCTTTATCACAATCATGAGAAACATGATTGTCCTTCATTTTCATAAGCTTATAGAGTAACATAAGGATTGTTTACAAGCTTGAATTGTTGCATCAAACCCTTATTTTGAACAATATAACTCATGACAGTCTAGGAGTAAAAGATAGGGTTCATGCACAAAGCTATATGAAGGTTTTGACAAAAGCTTTGCCATTGACAGTAAGGGAAATAAAGGAAAAGGAAATGCATATAATTTGTTACAACATAACCAATATATGGATTTAATGGTTACTAGTCACTATTGACAAATAAAACACAAGGATGGCACAACAAATGCACTCTATATGATAATTATGATAGAAGGGTTTCAATAAATCCACCAATCTGTCTCTTCTTTGTCTACAATGTGGTGTTTTAGCTCCCATAGATCTGCAACAAACCTCGTGAAATATGGAGAAACTCATAAAAGGTGGCATATTCATAATTTGCAATGTGCCATTTAGTTCTCCTTCATCTTGAATGTGGCCTTCAAAGAGCAGCAACCCTAAAAAATATTTCCTCATACGTGGGCTACCAAAAGTGAAACTCTTCTTCCTTTACCTTTTGGCACCTTAAAGAACTAGTCAATTTCTTATTTCCATTTTTCTTGCTTCTTTTAATTCTCCTTCATCTTGAACGTGGCCTTCAAAGAGCAACAACCCTAATAAATATTTCCTCATACGTGGGCTACCAAAAGTGAAACTCTTCTTCCTTTACCTTTTGGCACCTTAAAGAACTAGTCAATTTCTTATTTCCATTTTTCTTGCTTCATTTAAAACACCTTTAAAAAAAAAAAACAATGTCTTTGATGACAATAGCTTTCTAAAGATGAATTGTCAACAAAGATATAATTAAATAAATAGGATTTATTTATTTAATCAAGAAGAATAAAAAATTGAGATATAATTAAATAAATAGGATTTATCTATTTAATCAAGAATCATAAGGAATTAAGATATAACTAAATAAATAGGATTTATATATTTAATCAAGAAGAATAAAGAATTAAGATATAAGTAAATAAATAGGATTTATTTATTTAATAAGAAGATCAATTGAAATTAATTAATTAAATAACATAAAGTCATTTAACTAATAGTGGAAATATGATTTTAGACAATAATTAAATAATTGAACATTATTTAATCATTAGGGAAAGATGAACATTAGTGTTAAAATGCTAGTTCGCAGGCTAAGACAATTTTAGGTATCTACAAATTTTAAAACAAAAAATATATATTTAATTTTTCAAATTTATAAATTATTTCTAATATACAAGTTGAACTTTTAAACATACATAATTTAATCTTGCACAATTTAAATTCATACATTCAATCATCATATGTACAAAAACTCAAGATTCATACATGTAAAATTATTCAATAATATATTTAACTTATAGTAAAATTATTTGCATGAAATTGAAATTATACATAAATAAAAATCTGCACAAATTTCTTATGTTGTTTTGATAAGATGCCTTGCAAAATCTTTACAAGGGTTTTGATGCCTTCCAATTAACAAACATTCAGAAATATAGACAACACATATGGAGACATTCAAAAATATATTGAATTTGTATATTGAAAATATTAAAATTGTGGTTAACTTAGAGACTAGGGTGGGATGACTTGAATAGGAATTGCATGAGGTGAAGGGTAACTCTATGAATAAGTAGAGTTGAAAATAAATCTAGATATAATTAGCACTAAGGAATTTCTTGTTAACAAAGAAAAGAGAAAATGCATATATTCACAAGATCGTGTATGTACTTGAGGTCTAGAGGATAAAAGACAAAGTTGTAGTAGAGAAGCATATTATTAAAAATTCAGGTTGATATTTAGTTCCCCA
This sequence comes from Sequoiadendron giganteum, assembly GCA_007115665.2. NCBI lineage: Eukaryota > Viridiplantae > Streptophyta > Pinopsida > Cupressales > Cupressaceae > Sequoiadendron > Sequoiadendron giganteum. The sequence goes on from CM021106.1 coordinate 408,820,629, forward strand.
CCCCAAGTCTACTCTTATTTCCTCTCCTAACTTTCCTACTTCAAGGGCTTTGGATAGTAAAATTCCTATAAGGGTGAGAACCCTGGAAAAAGTTCTAAAATATTTTTTAGGCATCATGAAAGGAGCGATTAATGAGAACAAATGGATGAATAAATAACTAAGGACCTAAAACTTGATAATTTTAAAGGAGAAAAAGGATAAGGATTCTCTAGGGGATCTCTTTTTTGGAATGCTAAGTTAATGGAAATTGTGGCTAACTTAGAGACTAGGGTGGGATGACTTGAATAGGAATTGTAGGAGGTGAAGGGTAACTCTAGGAGGAAGTAGGGTTGAAAATAAATCTAGATATAATTAGCACTATGGACTTTCTTGTTAACAAAGAAAAGAGAAAATACATACATTCACAAGATGGTATAAGTAAGAGGTCTGGAGGATAAAAGACAAAGTAAGGTGGCAAAAATGAGGAGGTTGAAGAGGATTATTACTTCTAAAATTCCAAGCCCTATAATAATTTTAAGAGGTCAAAAAATCCTTAATGTATTAATTGTCCAATGGTTTGGGGCCACTTTGTTTGCCCTGTGGCTAATTTTTGGTTGACCTCACTTAGGCTTTTTACTAATCGTTTCACAATTCTTGTTAGTCATGTGTTGGTTTTAAGGCATGTTCTTATATATGTTCTAGCTCTTTTTTTACTATTATATTTTTGAGACTTTGTCGAAAGTTATGAATCCCTTTCAAAACCCTTGCTTTTCTCCTCATAAAAAATATTTACTAAAATCTAAAATTTATTCTAACTTTTCACATCTCATTCACAAGCAACAAGAAATATAATTGATTAAGTCCACTCTAAAATAAAATAGTGTAAGTAAAACATCCGCTCATGAGATTCAATTTATCCAAGGCAAAAATCAAATTAAATGGTTGAAAATAGTACTTAGAAACCCAATGGAAAATTTATCATCTCTTCCTTTAACTTGAATAACTCTCTAATAGTGAGGATGGTTGACTAGCTTAGATGGAATTGCTAATCTAAATTATTGTTGTAGTTGTACTAAGGTGGGTAAGAAGTGAAAATGGAGGATTTGAAAATGGATTTAGAGGAAAGCTCACAATTTAAAGCAAAAAAAAAGTTTCTTAGCAAAAAAAAGGCATAAGGACATCTTGTAAGTGACCTAGGTTAAAAAAAGGTGGCAAAGTGATCTGGGATGCCAAGGCATTTTCACCATGGAGAAAGAAGTTAAAGGTTACGTTGTATGAATTTTTTGCCATGTATGATCACGAGTTGATTATTATGTCATTATCAAACTATCATGTATACATGTTCATTTTTTAGTACTTATAAATTTTCAAACCTATATTTCATCCATTTAGATTTATGCATCATATTTAAAGTTTACAAGAACAATCAAACTCATGAGTATTGAGATTAAACCTATGATGCTTAGAATTGTACCATCAAATTCTAAATGCAGTGTCATTAAAATTTTATTGTTTTACCTCCAACACATATATAAGAAGTTGTGATTCTAAGTTATGATTCAAAAGTTATGCTCAAAACAATAAACAATTATCTATTCAACCATAAAAATGAATTTTCATTTCTCATTTTTCTAGATTTCCCAAATTTTGTTATATGATAATTATAAGCTATGTTAAAATTATGTATAAATAGATTAAAAAAAACCATGGTGTTAAGGTTTATATTTAATGGGAATTTCAATCATTTCCAATGGCATTGGAATGATTTCATTGTATAAATGCTAATATGTTAATAATTTTGGAGCAATATTTTTTGGTAGGTTCCTAATGTCACATGACTTTGTAGAGTGTGAGTATCAATGGTGCCATATAGATTTTTTTTTCAACCAAATTATCCAAGTTCCTTATTGTGAAGTTCAAGAAAACATAGTAATTTATGGCAATAGTGAGACCTTATGGTTTGGTTTGAATTTATTTAGACCTTGTTGAATCTATTTCAGTAACTATAGAGAATTTGGTGGACTTATAGTTATGATATATGTGTTTGAACCTATTTATAGCGTTTTATGATACTAAGTTATAGTATAGGTGGCACTTTCTAGAGATAGGTGGATGATATTTGCATGAACATGAGCATGTAGGAGTTTTTTATTAGATAGGTAGGTAATTTTCTATTAAATAATATTTATGATAAAATTAAAAAATGTGTGTTTGAGAGCCTACCTGCAGGTGAGTGAGGTGAACAATGCGGTTGGACTTTAATCAGATCACGTTAGATTAATAGGGTTTTGCCTAAATCACACAATGCTCCGATAGAAATGGTCGGGCCCATTTTTTAAAATTTTATATTTGCCAATTTTGATAAAATGGTATTCGATCAAATAGGTTTCGATTGAAACCTATTTGACTAATAACCTTGTGCCACATCGGTTTCATGTCGTTGCCACCTAATTTCAACCAAAACCTCATCGGTCCAATACCTTTCAGTAGAAAATAGTTTGATAGGAACTATTTAGTTGGTCAAATGTGTGACAGAAGTTTTTACTTTCACCTAGGTGTGTTGTGAGTGTTTTACGGGCTCATTCCCACAACCATATCAAGTGAAGAGAATATTTTACTTTTGCAAAGAGATGTGGAATCATACAAGTGGAAGAGTTCAAAATCATGGTAAAATAAGGGGATTGTGTTCATGCTTAAGCAAAATTACAAAAGATGGGGAATGTCATTGCAAATTTATCTCAATCAATCAAGACCATAAAAGGCCTTATAGAATTCCTCTTGGAGAAGATTCAATGGTGCCAATCCCAATTCCAAGGAGAGGAATTTTAAAGGTTGATAAGAGTCTTCCAAACCAACCTTTATGTAGAGGCCAAGATTAAGATATTGTCATTTAAAGGAATTCATGCAAAAAATATTAACAACTTGATTGCTCAAATTAAGGTATATTTTAGCACACATACTCACTTTAGATCCAAAGATCTCATTTTCTAGACTAAGGTTGACAAAACATGCTTTGACTTGGTTTGAGACTATCTTGTATTGCATAGATATGTAAAATACTTCAACAAGATCTTGGGGTATTTTAAACAAAATTATTTAAAAAGAAACTATGTCTAATATGTTATAAGAAAGAAAAGTATATGAAATGACAATTTTTTAAGTTAAAAGAAGGTCAAAGTGTACAAGAACATGCTAGTGAATTCTATAGAAGGGTTATACAAATGGGTAAAGATGTATTAGAATAATAAGTACTAATTAAATATATATGGCATATTCATAGGACCATATTTGTAAGTTTATATGAATTTTTAAATTACTTGATATAGATGAGACATGCTCGTTATCTTGAGATAGATAGTTATTATTCCTCTTTTAATTTTAATCAATTTAATCCCAATAATAATGATTCGAAGGTAAATTCATTCATAAGTACCAAAAATAAATCTTCACGTGTTGTGACCATTATGGTAAGGTTAGTCTTGTAGAGTCCTTATGTTGAAATTTGATCATTAAAATAACCCTCACAAGTAGGGTAAGAAGGGTAATAAAAATTCTATACCCCTCGTTAATAAAAATATGTAATGGTTATGAAGGGTGAGGAGATTGAAGGTGATTCTAAGGAGGATTATAAGTTTTCTTTCACTGCTAAAACTTAGAATGTTGGAAAAAGAAACATTATTTAGCATTAAGATATATGCTAATGGTATGAAGAATGATTGTTTATTTGATTCATGTTCTCTAGATAATTTGGTTTTACAAGATTTGGTGGATAAATTAGGCCTTAAAATAACTCAACACCCCAAGCCTTGTAGGTTGGGTTAAGTCAAATAAGGTACTACTAGATGTTAATCAAGTATTAATGTAACTTAATATTATTAACTGGAACTAACTCTTTGATTAAATAATGTTTGATGTTTCTCCTCTAGATGGTTGTGGATATATCTTGGGCAATCCATACTGGTATGACTATGAGGTAGTCTTCTATATGAGGGTTAATAAATGTCAAGTCATCAATAATGAACATTTTTATTCACCAAATATTTGAGCACTTTATGATTGGTGAAGAAGATAAATGGAGTGGCTAGCATGTACTGTCAAAAAATTTCTAATGTATAGACCATCACCAAATCTTTGTACATTATGTGGTTGTGTAGTTTATCATTGATAACTATCTTTCTACTTGCAAATTAGATAGAATTATTTATGTTCCCTTAGTTTGGTTGTGCTAAAACACCTAAGGCATCTACATGAACATGGAATTGTTTGTTCCAACCAAGAGATTACAGAATTGGTGCAGTTGTCAGCTATTGAAAGGTGGTATCCTCTAGTGTATCAAATTTTGTTTGATAAATACCCCATGTTGCATGCTTACTAGGGAAAAGAGTAACCTAAGAAGGTCATGAATCTTAATGAAAGGATACTTCCTCTAGAGAGAAGAAACGTTGAGCAACTTTCTTCATATTCAATCAATACAATTTCTCATCACACAAGTAGTTGGAGACAAAGGTGTACCAAATTTTAGCTTGTGTTTGTATCATTCTATAAGACATTTGATGACATTATAAGTGTCTAAAATCATATAGGCCTACATGGAAATTTGATATTGATCTAATGGTCTAACATGTAACCCACATGATATGAATAATCTTCTCCTAGCTTATCCAAACTTGATGGAATGACCAAGTCAACTCATAGGATCATCTCTTGCCTTTGTTTCACAATTGCTAGCCATTTTAAAAGCTTGTATGCTTGTTCATCTCTTTAAATCTATAGTTTCATCCCTTAGGTTATGAAATTTCCCTTTTTTATTTGTTTTTCTTAAATGATTCCTTACTAGTAAAATGGGTGATTTATAATTAAAATATCTCCCACATAATTATTTTCTACACCAATTTTATCTCTCAAATTGAGTTAACTCATCCTTGGCTATATTTAATGTTATAAATATTTTACATAATCACCCTAATTATGGTTTTGGCCATATTTGTATCCCTCCCAATGGATTTACATGGGTCTTTTTGGTCATTTCTTGTTGGGAAATTCTTGCTCCAACTTCCTCACACACAACTATGTAGCAAGAATCTTAGGTGCTAAGCCCAAGAATAATACATCTAGCGTTCACTCTATATAGGCTTCTCACACTCCAATATCTCTTCAACCTCTAGGTTTTTAATGTAACAAATCCCAAGCTACATAGCCATTATGACAATGCTTGTGTTTAACATTTTGCTTTTGCAACTTTTGTCTTTTCTTTTATTTTTCAATCCATCAACTAAAATCTTTATAGCTAAGATAAGAGAGAAAGGAATTAAGTTAGATCACTAAGGACACACATTTCATCTACAACTCCACAATATCAACATCTTAGATTGCACATATCCCAAGTGTGAGATTAATTCATATATATTTATTTTAATTAAAATAATTTATTTCCATAAAATAGAATAGATTAGTTGGTTAGATAGAGCTCCATATTTCTCTAAAATTGCAAGCTCCAAATTAGTGTATGAAGTAGTTTGTTTATTTAGTTAAATTATGTTATTGTTATATTTCATTTAAAAATCAACAAGTTATTTCATTTTGCAATAAATGTTTCAAAAAATAACTAATTAGTGATTCTTTTCTTGAAATATTGCAACACAAAATCCCACAAGAATTAGTTGATTATTTCATTAGTTTTCTTTTATATACATAAAAGAGATGAAATTAAAACAAAAACATAGTTTTCTTTCAAGTATTTAGATTATACTTACTTCCAATGCATGTGCAAGTCTAGAAAATACCAAAAACATATACAAACTTCATTTATTACTACTCATTTCAATATTATTTTAGTTTGAAAATATTTATTTTTATCAACACCTAATTTTTTGAAAGTACTCAAACAAAAAAGCAACAAACTTTTGCATGAAACTTAGAAACTCTCATATTAGATCTTAGGGCTCCCAAACATAGCTTCCAATCAAATAAGAAAACCTTCAATAGAAATAAATCTTATGTAGTCAACAATCAGTCCAAAAACCATTAAACTCACATTCGTAAGAGTTGTCATTCATATTTTCTCCATCTTGGCCACATTCATCTTTTCACACTCATGTGTCTTGGGTCAGATTAGATTGGATACTTTGAGGGAACTAAGAGAATCTACCACCACCCAAACTCATCAAGGAGCAACAATCTCACATATATAATGGGAGAACAATCAAGAGAAAGCAAGTGCTTTGGCACACATTAACACATTGTTTGAGATAGAAACTCATTACCTTGACGTATTCCTAGAAAATGCATGTCAAGAGCTTGAAACTATGCAAGCCCATAGTACAAACTCTCACACAATTATCATAACACCTCTATAGAGGCTCACAAGGGCAAACCACCACATTTTCAATGCCACAAAAACTCCCATCACAAACCCATTTGATACCACATATAAGACAATTCTCCCTTTGGAAGAAGCTAGTCCTCTAGACAATCTCCCATTGCACTTGTTCTTTCCATGTGAGAAAGATTTATCTAGCAATATATGGAGCCATACATAAGCAACACATGTACCTCCCTAGTTTTTACTTGTACAAAATAGCGATGAGTTGGATTTGGTGAACTTTACACAAAGAGAAATTTCTCTTAGGATAAGTTCTCTTGCATTTTCCTCACCCTATCTCATATTCCTCCTCTTTTTCCACTATCACCTATTTATTTTTTGGTACCTAAGGTACTCATGAATATGTTAGGCTAGAAGAGAACTTAAGAGAAAGTCCCTTCAAATGAACCTCTCACACCCACCTTTGATTATTATGTCCTTCTTGATCTTGTAGCTCACCTATTTAAAATATGTAAGGATGCCTACTCTAATCATGAGCATCAAGAAGATGATAAAAAGTAAAAATTAAAATCAAGACTATACTCTCTTCGACAACCCCTCTTGGGGCCAACATAACTGAACAATCCTTTACCCTCAATCTAATCACTCAAGAGCCTAATAGGTCTTGGTTAAGTTTGAAATACATAGAAAAGATCCTATTATTACAAATTATAAGGATATTGTGGCTTAGATTGACAATGAAATGGACACTTTCAAAATGATCTAATAAAAACTTGGGTGGATATAGAGACCTTAAACAACTTATCAAAATTATCAATCCTCCCTACCACATGCACAACCTAGTGACGAGCTTGAAAGTGAAACAAACATGGTAATTTTATCCCTCCTAATGATTCACCCCATCACAAATCATAACGTCTGCCTCAAGGTGTTAAGTTGTGACCTTGACCAAATAAGAAAAGTGATCCTTGAAGCTCTTTATCACCACCCTCATTTAACAAATCAAGATGCTTGAAGTTAGAGGTGTTAAGCAATTATCCTAAAACTTGACAGAAGTTAATGCAATATTGAGATTACCACATCAATGACCCCATTCTAATCCCTTTATCACTACTCAATTAAAAACAAACAAGAGGGCAACCCACTTACCCTCATATGCTAATTTTTACTCATGCAATACAAGTAACAAGGCTTTTATTCCCCTTCCACCTCCACCCTATAACCTAATGAATGCAAACTAATCTAGTGAAATACCCACAACCCAAACTTAAAATTGCATGCCCTCACTAGGCTTTTGAACAATAAACATGGTTTACCAAAGCTACTTGATATTTTTTGGACCTCAACAATCAACCCTAGCTTTGAAATATAACCTATTCATCAAGCTCCTTCTATAGGGCTCATGTTTGGAGGAATTCCTCCATCTATACATGATCCCTTTTTAAGGATCCACCTTGGGTACTTAGAAGAACCCTTGGACCATGCTATTAAAAATTTGGTGCTACCATAAACTCTCCCCAAACTTTGAGAATTCCAGGGAGAAGGAGATCCCAACTCACACATCAAATACTACACAATAGTTGCTTAGGAACTAATCTCCTGTGATGGAGTGGTTGCCAAAATCATTCTAAAAATCCTAGAGGGGATTGTGCTAGGCTAGTAGTACTAATTTGAAGCATAAATTCATTCCTTTTGTCAGATCATTGGTGATTTTGTCATTGCATTTGATAGCAAAAATTTGGTTAAAACTAGAATTCAAGAATTCCTTAGTGTTAAGAAATATCTTAATGTGTTAGTGGCCTATTTTATAACAACATGGAGACAAGTACTCACTCATCAACAAGTGTGCTACACATGGACCACATGGATCTCTATGATCTCTTTTGGCATGCCCTAAATGGGGACACATTGGAGGAGGACTAGAAACTCCCCTAGAAGTCTTTTGAGGAAGATCCCAAGAGCACTTCAAGAATTGACTAGGCTACCATGAATAATGGAAGGAAGGCATGAAACTCTAATGGAAGAGTGGTGATCCAAAGATAAAATAATAGTAAAAACACAAATGGTAACAAGAAAAATAATTACAATGGCAATAACCCCTCTACCCGTAAAGTATTGAAAATTAATTGAAGCACTATGACAAATAAGGTCATAAACACTCCATTAATTAGGAATACCAATAACAGTCAAAATTATAATAGTAATAACTATGCTGGAGGAAATAATTACTCAAACATGGGAAGCAAAGACATAAATTCCATTGACTAAACCCCAATAAACAATTATAACTAGAGAGACAATAGGAAACAAAATAACTATTGTTTGATAATAACAAATACGATCCGTATCAAAGGCCTCAAGATTTCAGTCTTTTCAAATTCTAAACCTTCCACAAGATAGGGGTCATGATACATAGATATGGTAGAAGCATAATTAATTTATTTATAAACTAATTGAAGAGAAAAAACACCCATTTGTAGATATATTTCTCCACTTGCAAGACATCCCAAACCATAACCATCAAGGACCCATCACCTTGCAAAATTCTAATCTACATATTTACCAAAGTCTCTTTCCACTACATCAGCATAACTATTCCTCAAACAAACCCAATTCCTTTAATCCCTCTACATCAAGGTCTACAATCATCTCCCACCTAAAATAATCCAACACTCCCACTTAGTTGGGCATAAAGAGAGAAACAAAAATGTTGGAGTTATTTGAACTAGTTCAAAATGGAAAAACCTGAGATCCTCACACAACTCTAGAATTCAAGTATCATGAACATGTTGTCTCTATAGTTGACCCCACTTTGAGCCCTATTAAACCCTATGACCTAGTTGAGGATCTTAAGAATATTTTCACAAGAATTTAATGTCAATGTTTTAAGAAACTCCCTTTTACATCATGCAACAACCTAAGAGGCTATTGGATTAAAATAATTTAATCACATAGCCCTACCTCCAAGAGAGAAAATTAACCAAGTTATCCTTGACCTTAGTTCACAAAATGCTAAACTACATAATGGAATTTTCTTCTTTGACCATAAGGAAATACCCACAGAGTTTGAACTAGCCAAAAGAGGAGACCCTACTTTATATCTACAAGTGTGGATCTAAAAATTGTATCAAAAGGACTCTTTTCAATAATGGTTTTGTAATCAACATTATTCCCTTCTCCCTTTTAGACAGAATGATATATAGCCATACCAACATCATGACTTGCAAAAACATGTTATGTGGCTATGAAAAGATAGCTACCATCAGTAATATCATAGTCCTAGTTTTCCTTTGTCCAATATGGTCCCCATGATGTTATATATCATTAACAAGGACGAATATTACAACTTATTGTTGGGGAGACCATACATCTATAAGATGAAGGCAAACCCTTCTACTTTGTTCCAAGAAATTGGATTCCTTGATATAGGGGAAATCTATGTCATAAGGGGATCCAAATCCATTCAACGTGCTCAAAATTGCTACACATAAAGAGGGTTGGGATACCAATCAAATATGAGCTCTCCATGAACAAGGTTGTCATAATAGATCTTATGACAAACTATATGATTAAGAAAGAAAGAAGATGTCATGAAGCACAATAAGGACCTAAGAATAATGATGTTTGAAAAGAGAAAGAGTTCCAAATAAATCATGATAGTTTCTACAAAGACAAATACCAAAACAACTAAGCCCTATAAGAAAGAAGAATTGATCAAATTTATATTTAGTGATCACTCAACACAACCTTATGCTCCTTTTAATCTAACGACAATTCTCTTTGAAGAAGATAATAATAGTTACATCATTGATTTATTCAAAGATGATAAAATTTAGGGCACCTATGTTTACATGGTTGAAATCATCCCCAAAAATGAAGAGGGGTCCCAACCCATCTAGGAACTAGAAATAGCATAAAAAATCATCTTGATGTTAGATAATGTCTAGACCCTTCATTTTTTTGGATTTAGATGCAAGATGTGAGTTGGGGTTGAGGTAGCTTTATCCTCTCCCAAGAGGAAATTCTCGCCCTTCACTTTTTGAATTTACTTCTTCTACACCAATAATGTCACTAAATATGAAGATATTTCCTTGGGATTCATGCTCACCTTGAAATTGGGAGCTAATAACATCTCTATTTTTGGGGATTCTCAATTGGTGATAAAGCAAGTTTTTAAGAACTGTGAGTTGAAGTAAAATAATTATGATTCTATAAGGTCATTCAAGGGTTGATTTATCATTGTGATTACTTTTCCATGTGAACCTTCCTAAGAATGGTTGATTCCATGGCTCTCTCTTTTGTAATGTTTTACCTCATGTGCAACTTCAAAATTATCATCCTTCACCTTTTGAATTGACTTATTTTACACCAACAATGTTACTGAATATGAAGATATTTCCTTGGGAGTCATGCTCACCTTGACATCGGGAGCTAATAACATCTCTATTTGGTAGGATTTTCAATTGGTGATAAACCAAGTTTCTAAGAACTATGAGATGAAGTCAAATAATTATGATTCTATAACGAGATCATTCAAGGGTTGATTTTTCATTGTGATTAATTTTCCATTTGAACCATCCTAAGAATGATTGATTCAATGGCTCTCTTTTGCAATGTTTTTACCTCATGTATAACTTTAAAATTCCTTGTTTAATTTATAATCCAAGGAGGGAAATTAGTAGAAAGTGGCGACTTACAACACATACTCAATTATGGAAAAAATAGAATAGAGATGCTCACATGAGATTATGCAAAAAATGATGAAACCATGTTAGAGTATCTCCATGCATATGATGGTCTGACACAAACATATCAAAAGAGAGGGTATATGATATTGCCCCATCTAGATGATCACTTTGAAGGAGAATTATATATTCAAGTGGAACAAACTTCAAACATATTGCTCAATCCTTCAAAGTTTTAGCAAGGTCAACCATCTTTGGCAAGAGAAATGATAAACTTAAACATATGTGGCCCATAATATTTAAAAGATGTTAAAACTTGGGGTTGAACTATTAGATGAAGAGCTACATGAGTAAATGAATCTTCTCATATTTTGTAAATGTATTCACATGGGAAATATTCAGACATGCCTAGATTAGATCCAAGCATTGGCATTCATAACCTAATCACCAAATTGGAGGAAAATCTAGTTGAACAAAACTTGAGGTTGATCAAGCCTAAGGTCATGGCCATGGTAAAAGATGGGCTAATGAAACATCACAATGTGGACTTCATCAAAATAGTAGACTACTTAGCACATATATCAAACATAGTCCTAGTCCTTGAAAAGACTAAAAATTTATGAATATGCATTGATTTTAGAGACATCAACAAGGCCTTCCTTCCTTAAGGATTTTTTTCCTCGACCATCCATTGACCAAATTATTAGTTCCACCATTGATTACAAGATGTTACCTCTTATTGAAAAACTCTCCAGCTATAATCAAGTTTGTGTTGTGTAGTTTGATCAAAGAAATATGACATTCACCACCTCATGGAGAACCTTTTGTTACGTTGTGATGCCCTTTGGATTGAAAAACATAAGGTCCATTTATTAGAGGGTCATTACCTACAAAAAAATAAAGTCTTATTAGGATGGATTGTTGGAAAAGTCTAATAAAAGGGGGGATATGTCTAAGATCTACATGTTCTCTTTACTAAGTTGTTTGAATATAAGGTCAAGATCAACCCTACAAAGCATATTTGGATTCACAGCTAGAAATTTATCAAGCTTCATTTTCTTCTATAGAGGGATAAACATTAGCCCTATTAAAGTGAAGGTGGTTTTAGATGCAACCCCATCAACCATCAAATACATGGTAAGAACCTTTCTAGGTTGGCTAGGAGCCATATGACACTTCATACTAGGCCTCACATTCAAGATACACCCAATTAATAGCATGTTAAAGAAATATGCTCATATAACATGGATAATAGACTACCAAATTGTTTTTAATCAAGTGAAGAAGTTCCTTCTTGCCCATTCAACACACATGCCACCCAAGCAAGGTTTTCCTTTCATTCTATATTTTAGGGCAATCAAAGTCTCTATTGCATGCATGTTGGCACAAGAGGATGAAGATGGAAGAGAAAGGGCCATATATATTAATAAGCTTACTTGATTATAAAAATAATTACTCCTAAGTAGAGAAGGATTGACTAACTATATTTTTTGCCACATGACACCTCTACCATTACATGTTAAACCAAGAAACACAAGTTATTGTCATGTCAAAACCTTTACAAACCTTCCTTACATAGCCAATATTGTCAAGAAGGGATGGGCACTTCCTAACCTTGCTTAGTGAGTTTGAGCTAAAATATGTCAATAAAGAATCCATTAAAGACAAGTGATCATTACCTAGCTAGCAAATAATCCCATCCCCCAAAAGGAACTGGTAAATGTAAAATTTTCCCAACCAAGGGGTATGTCATTGATCTCACAAAATATACTTCCTCTTTATGGCATAAAGACATTGTTAGATATCTAACAAATGAAACTTATCCCAAAGTCTAAACTTCCCTTGGAAATATCTAAATGCATATCTTGGTGTCAAAATTTGTGATGGTCAATATTGTTATACCAAAGGGCCCTTGATGGGATTTTTCTTTAATATATGGAAAAGGAGAAAGTGTGATGAATATTAAAGAAGTGTCATAGTGGCATCTATGGAGGACACTTTAGTAGACATACTAGAGTAAGGAAAAATAACTAGTTAGGCTACATTTGGCGCAATCTTGAAGGAGATGTAATTAAGTTCATAAAGAAAGGTTTGAAATGTCAAATGTATGCACACATCCATCACACCCTACTCAAGACGTCTAGTCCATTGTTATGTCATGGTCATTCTCTACATAGGGGTTGTTTCTCGTAGGATAAATCTCCTCACCATCAATTGATGGCCACACTTTCATTGTAACAACCATAAAATACTTCGCAAAATTAATAGAGGTTATACCTCCAACTATTGTCTCAAGGATAGTAATTGCAAAATTTGTTCTAACATCAAATGATTTGTAGATTTGGAATCCCATGGGTCATAATCATAGATAATGCCTCACCATTCAAATATCAAGCAAATATAGGATTTGTGTGAGTAATTTCATATCAACCACAAGTTTGCATTAGTTTATTACCCTTGATGGAATGAACAAGCAAAGGCCATAAACAAAACATTGAAATCCATATTAGTTAAAATTATCAAGGATTCAAAGTGAGATTTGTAAATACAATCATACCCCTCTCTATGGGCTTATAATAGCATTCAAACACCTACAAGAACAACCATACATGTGCTCACACTTCGGCTAGATGTAGTTTTAACCCTAAAGGTAGAAATGCCTAGTGCTCAATTGTACCTACAAGTACTCCTTGACCATGAAGAACACTCAATTGTCAAATTAGTTGAACTTGAAATACTAGATGAGAAATGAATAAGATCAATATGGACATAGTTCACATTCCTAAGATCAACCCTATTAATAAGCTTTGAATTAATTGAAATAAATTTTGAATAGAAAAGGCATGTTTAAACACTCCTAAATGTGGAGCTTTAAAAAACTCGAAGAACAACATCCCCTTAAATGCCTCAATTTTAGAAGAGTAGTGTACCTTTCTATCCCTTCCATTTTTACAGAAGTAGCATAGACTTCAATTCCTTTCAATTTTAAGTAGCAAATATCAACTTTATTTAAAAATAATTTTAAAATAGTATTAGTTTTAATTGCAAATATAGCATCTCCTCTAAGGTCATGGTACTGTGAGAGGGGCTTGAGCTTCTCTTTTTACTCAACACAGTTTGATGAAATTGAAAAATGCATCTACATTAGTAAAATTGAAATTTTCAAATAAAATTAGTCATATATATAACTATAATGTTAAAATTGGTGTTGACAAAAGTGATTCAACATCTCCATCCGTCGAATTGATTTTTTTATTCAATGTTATTTGCATGATGTTTTTAAAAGATATTTTTTGAGAAAAAATCTGACCATAAGTTCTCATTTGAAACCCCTCACTTCCACCTAAATTCTAACCACAAGAATAAAATAATCATAGAACCACTCGTTTGGAAAATGCTCATAAATTTTCTCAATAACATTGGTTAAGAAATTTTATTTAACCCCACTACATAAGACCATAGCCTAATAATTTGTTTTTTTAAAATTATATTCTATGTTTAATCTTTAAAAAAAAAAAATACCCCCTTTCATTTTTTAAAAATACATAACCTACAATAATTATGAAGTATATCCCCTACAAATTAAAAACAAAAATAAAATATTCCTAAAAATTAAAGTATTAGTGAAACACATCCCCATCCCCATCCCCATCCCCATCCCCTACCATACAAAAAAGACAAGACATATATCCCTACCATTTAAAAAGGACAATAAAATTTATCTACTACAATTTTGAAAAGATATTCCTTAGTATTTTTAAAAAGACAATAGGGCCTTACTCACTACAATTTTAAAAATAATATAAAATGTATCCTGGCTAATTAATAAAAGATAATAATATATATCCCCCATTAAAAGGGTGGTTAGACCTGGTACCTCCCACTAAAAATAGCTAGAACTCCCATTAAAAATAGTTAGATCTACCTACAACCACTAGAAAATAGTTAAGACTCATCCACAATCCTTTCATTAAAGAATCAAGACATTCCTTAAAAGATGGTAAGACCATATAGTACAATTCTTTAAAAAATAAATTTAAAAGATCTATTTAAAATGGCACCCTCACACCCAACCCCAACCCCAACCCCAAATTAGAATGAGTAATGGGACAGCATCTCTTACAATTTAAAAATAACAAATATAAGACATCTATAATTTAAAAATAGCAATAGAACACATCCCCCTCTCATTTGAAAAAGGCAATAAAACCACTTCACTGCAATCTTCAAAAGATAGTACGACGTAATCCCTTCAAACTTAAGAAGACAATACGACCTACACATTATAATTTTAAAGATCTAAGATATTTCCCCTGCACATTCAAAAGGGTTGTTAGACCTATACCCTTCTCTTCAAAAACAATTAGATTTATTCCCAACTACTAAAATAACAATGGAATAACACATATTCCCTTGTGATAAGATGTGTCCCCGCCCAACTAAAATGGGACACATTCCCTTCCCTTGTAAGTAATAAGAACTCATCCCAAGGGATTTTAAAGGACCAAAACCAATTTCAAAATGTAGACAGCCTTCTCCATTTGATATATAAAAATAAAGTCACTTTATTTTAAAAAATAAAACCCTCATAAATTAAATGGAGCGCCATTGCAAAGTCAAAAATATAAAAGATTTTGATGCTTTTAGTTTGTTAAATAGCTGTCTTCCTTCACCCAGAAAAGAAATCTCCAAGACACTGCTGTCCACGTCTGGCAGCATTTACGAATCTTATATTCCTACTATTCAGATACGTAAAAAATATGACAATGTTTATCTCTAGATTTCTTAAAAGTAAAATCAACAAAAATATCTAAAACTGCTGAGTGCTTTGGCTACTTTCCAGAACACAACAAATAATTTGATATATACGTGTCGCATCTAAAGTTTGAGTAGATGCAAAGCTTAACTTTAACCCATGATCATTCCCTTTCCTTTATTTTTAGATTATCCCTAAAGTTATTGTTAGTAGTCAAATACTCCTTAACAGATTCACTTATTTACTTGAGTGCCTTCTAATCACCTGACTTTGACATACAAACCACTTGGGGGCAGCACAAGAAATGGGCTTAAACTGTAAATGAAAATTTGAACAACTTGCCATTTGACCAAGACAAATTATTATTAATATTGTTGGCAACCAATAAATTTTAGATTTTAATTCAAAAATCAGTCCCATCATTACCAAGCTGTGGTTACAACTTCTGATTTATATGATTCACAAACAGATTTTACGGTAGAGTCCACAGTTGCAAACTTTATGCATTAAGAGGAACTACAAAAGTGCAAGCATCTATATAGATATATGTGAGAAAACAAAAGAATTAAATCCCTGCAAAGAAAAGTGATGCTGCTGCACTGCAGCAAACATCCAAATTAACCCCAACTGCAAAACCAAATTCTTCAAAGCCAGAGTTTTGATTGGTTTGGATTTCATTCAGTTATAGATTAGTTTGGATTTGATTCAGTTATAGTAAAACATATGTGCTGGAGGATTTTTATTTAGACTTCAGATAATAACTAAATTGACCCCAGTAATAAATGCCTTGTTCATTTCATCCATTTGATATGTAGCATGAACATTTAAGAAAACAGTAAAATCAAGTGATCAAACACTCCCAGATATCAAATGTTGAATTCTTTCCATCTTATATAAGCAGAATGTAGGGCTATAATGGTCCTGAAAATTTTAAATCACATCAACCTTCAAGCAATATACATTCATTCCATTCTTTTTGAACTGAGACTTCTTTCTGTGATGACATTTGCAACTACAGAGCATTTTTTCTAGACACAGGTCATGCCCATTAGATAACGTGGTAAAATCTAAAAAGCTCCAAACTGATCCACAGCTTATCCCAGGGAATAACAGGAATTTGGAAATCTAAGAGTAGAAATTTGATCCTGAAAGGACGGGCATTCTGATAATCATGCAACTGTAAGCTGCAGAGGCAATACTGCTATAAAGACTAACAAAGGAAATGTGAACTACTAAGCTTTCAGAAACAAATTCAGGAATGACAATTTAACAGATAACCACCACTTTGACTTCTGGTGACCATTTTTATGCTTAAAGGGCACCAAAACTTTACAAATCTGTACTGTCAAATTGGAGGCCACAGAAAGACTAAGATTTGAAACAGTTAAAACTTATCAGCAGATGTTAACATCAGGAACATCTGTCTACTGACTTCTGCATATCAAAATGTGATGCTGGTTTTAAGCCAGGAAGATCGTAAAAGGAGTTAAATCTATAAATTCTGTAACCCAAGAATGAAGGCATTCTGAGTTAACCTGTAAGCAATGTTAGAAATCACATAAATTTCCTTGTAGGGAAATAATTCGTGACTACATCAATCACCCTCCATATGGGCTACTCTGCAAAAAATGAGACATTGAGAACCTGTAAGAGCATATAACTAAATATTCCACAGCAGATACATATTAGGAAATGAAACAAAAATATATGAAGCTTGACTGAGTGCTTGTTATCACATGTCCAATTTACTCAAATGCCCTTCTAGCTACTAAATTAAATTAATAAACCTTCATTTGGCTTTGCTCATATGTTCTTTTCCACTTCAAATGGTATAGAAAAGCACATCTCAAATGCAGTAAACCACACTTAAACTTCAGGACATGCTTTAAGGCATTCACCAAATATAAAGCCAAAAACTAAAAACCCTGCAACATAAAATCTACAGGAAAAAATCTACCTCCAGTTATCACCTTCTGCATTCATGCTTTTTTCCAGTACCAGCTATCATGCAAGCAGAAGGTATGTTACCCTTGAAAACCTCTGAGCTTCCATTCCTACAAGTCATTCCCTCATCATTTTTATTAACTCCCAAAGACAGTCCCCCCATTTGTTTTACCAGTCCAAAACCACCACCTCCTAGAGCAGGTTTTGACTCTTGCTTCAAAGTCCCATGATTCAACTTGCTGAACGGCAACTGCTGTAAGTCAAAATCAAGAGAACCTGGAATTTGTTGGAGGGGGCTTGACTGTAATGAAGGGTGCTGCTGGAATTGCTGCTGTTGGTACAAAAGTTTCAATCTTTGTACTTCCTTCATCAGCAATTCATGTTCAGCTGCATCAAAACATGAATGCACCTAAGTCAAAATATGCAATGATCCTTTTCAACTCAATTATTTAGAAACAAGAATTCCTTTCCTTAAGACAATATACCCCATTCCCGATAATCTAGTGAAACAATAGCAGGAGACATTGACACTTTTTGAAACTGTGTTAAACTCAGATTAAGGAAACACTTACCAGTTACCACTACAACAAAACCAGATTCTGACAGAGTAGTTATTTTCATTAATGCACCCATTTATGTTGTTCATAGAGCATGCATACATGGAAGGATAAAGACTGCTGTACGCAAAATTCTTACCATCTTTGATCATCTTCTCTTGAGCAAGACCAGCTACACGCTGCTTAAGAGCTTGGTTCTCTAGTGTCAATATTAAGCGTTGTTGATTTAAAAAAGCCACTTCAGCTGAAACTTCTGATTCCTCAGCCTAAAGATCAGGAGTTAAAAACACACTTAAACACAATTTCAGAAAGAAAGAAGAAATGGTAGGTTCAGACAAGCATTTAGAAGAGAAGAATATTATCAGAATAACTGAGAAAAAAAATGACAGATTCAGACAAGCATTTAGAACTGAAGGATCTTATCAGAATACCTGCAATACACTGACATTTCTTTCAAGTTCAGAAATATACTGTAGCTTCCTAACACGAGAGCGCTGAGCAAATTGCCTGTTGGAAACGATCCTGAAAAGGGTTATGTACTACTTAGGATTGAAAAGTATATACATTAATTGTGTAATCCAACATTTCCTAAAGAACAAAAGAGGAAATCAGAGATATGTGAAGTAGATCTAAATGTTGTCAAAAGATAATGTGATGTAGAACCAGATATGGAAGAACATCATATCTGCTGTACACTAGTGTATCCCAAAGAGAGCACAAATAAGCATTTCCAGTTCCAAGTTCATAAATGAATGAATGAAATAAGTGCTTCAGGATATCGTGGACTACAATTTTATATACCATCATAAATCAATATAGCGTGCAATATCAGTGACTTCTGTGCCAAAGACTGTAGGCAATGAGCTTTGCTCATTACTTACATGGACACCTTGATGGCGGAACAACTGATGCTTCCTAACTGCAAGGGTTTTGTAACAATATTTTATGGACATATCAATACTGGTTTTAAAATTGGCTTTCACAAAAGTATGCCAAAGCTACACAGATGCTATCATAATATTCTGGAGACCGGGTCACACAGAAAAAATCTAGCCCCAACCAAATTATCTGATTCCAATAATGTACTAGGCCAGTCAAACTTACACTTTCCAGGGAGAGGACTGATTGAATTTACTATTTTAATGCCATCAAAAAACAATAACACATGCAGCATCGCTGACTTCTGTGTCAAATGCTAGACTGTACAAGTGTGACTTTATGAACAGGCCAGCTTCTCTAATTATGTGCTTCAGGATATCCTGGAATCATAAAACAATAAAACATGCAGTATCGATGACTCCTATGTCAAATGATAAACTGCAGGCAATAAGATTCTGATTTGCTCATTAATTACATTAGCACCTTAATCTAGTAGAACAGCTCATGCTTCCTAGCTGCAAGGGTTTGGTAACACTATTTTATGGACATATCAGGTACTGGAATGAAAATAGCTTCCACAAAATTATGCCAACACCCTACAAAAATGCTGTCTGAATACTCTGGAGCCCCAAATCACACAAACAAAGGAATTTAACTCCTAGAATTACTTGATTCTGATTACGTCTTAAACTCTTCGGCCAAATCAAACTTATAATTTTGATTTTATGAGCAAAACAAACCTTCTCATTGGCTTGATGCCCATTGCCAACTCACAAAATGCTAGCTATAGCTCAATCCCAGTTTACAATAATCAGTATGACAGTAGGATACCTAATCTATGTACATTGGGCACAAGAATCTCAAGAAAAAGTACTTAATTGCATCAGAGTGAAAGATAAAATCAATTGCAACTCTTTAGTGAAAATCATTGGTCAAGCCAGTCAAAAATTGTGATGTACAGTGTAACCCATCATGAATTTTTGTAACAGATAGACATGCTATAACAAGTTCAAACTTCAAAACTTCAAATCAACCACCAAGCAACTTATCAAAAAATAAACATTGAAGATTAGGGTTCATAACAAGCAATGTGCATAGCCACCTACCTATTTGTGTGCAACAAGGCCAGCCATCATATAAGCAATATCCATAGCTTAACTTACTCCTATCAGACAAATATTTTATAGCTATGATCTAAGATATCATGAATAAGGTAGGGTACTTTTCAGTCACCAGACAAATTGAAGAATAAAGAATTTTCCAGACGCAAACGACTGCTAAACATGTTGTAAATATAAAATAAATTGTAGCAAATATTACTCACTGCTTTGCTCGCTTTGGATCCATATCAGAATCAGCTAGTTTGCTAAGTGAGGAGTCAGTGCCCTCTAAACCAGAACTTGTGGCATTATATACATCATGTTCCTGTGGCTCTTCCCGTGACATTGCACGCATTGTATCATTATCAGCATCTTGGGTAAGAGATGATGTCCCCAAGTTTGCAGTTTTATGGCTCTCCCTTGCAGAGGCTTCCCAGCTTCTAATAGGCAGTTTTTTTGTCTTTGCCTGATAAGAGTTAGATGCCCAATTTTCCTTGTCAAGTCTGTCAAAATTTGAAGACCCCCATGATGGTAGAGATGTTAAATTGCTGATATCAAACTCCTCCTCTTCTGCAATGTTTTCTATTCTTGAAGCTGCAGTAGGAACTTCCAAAAAAGCGGCAGAATCACTTGCAGAACGTCGATGAGAACCCTTCTTAACTGGCGTTTCAGGTTCATTAAGCAGATCATCAAGCCAGGAAGGCTGCTCTTCTATGAGAAAACTTTCTGACGAAGTTCGTTGATGCTGTCTATATCCTCCACTTGCATGTGGAAAGCTTTTCTGTCCCGTGAAATGACTAGGACCATACTCTACAAAAGTTGGCCCCATGGTTGGGAAGGGACTCTTGGGAGGAAGATGAGACTGCCTTGGTGAATAAGACCAGTTTACAGGCTGTGTTTTTCCTTTCATGTGACTTGCCATTATTTACTTATCTTTTAACTGTTCAATCAAGTCAGAAGCGCAACATGTTAATCTAACATTATCAATAAAGAGTGGCCTCCAATCAAGTTATGAAAAACATCATGCTTCAACATCACATAGTACAGTAAAAATGAACTTCAAAGAAATGTATCATAATTTAGAATAGGAATTCACTACTGTTTTTCTTTATCCTTTCTTTTAATAACCAACAGGCATAGCAATTCCATATCTACACCAAAATACTACATTCCATTGATGCCAGTAACAATTGCAGCAGATTTATACATACGATTCTGATATGCACACATGGTACTATTATTCCTTACATGCACATCTAGAAAGTGAACATGAAGGATGGAGTTCAAATAACAAACAAATAATGAAGTAGTGGAAACATCCATATCTAATACACATAGCATCAGAAATCAGAGAAGAACGTTAAGGACCCTTAAGGTTGAAGAGAAGCTCAGTTCCATGAAAACCAGATACAAAAAAATTGTATTATGCAAGGGTCCTTCATAAAGCTATGCGTGGTGGATTTTTCAACCTCAAAGGGTTGCCTATCTTCCCCTTCCCTATTCAAACAACTTACATTTTTGCAAGGCAATCCAAGCCTTTCTGCTTTGAAATGTTATTTATTTAAAACTGACTTGGTGAGAGAGACATTGTCATTGGAAGCACCTTTTGAAGAACAGGATACTATCAAAGCAAATGGCATAATACCAAGAGAGAGTCCTTTTGTAAGCAAGGAAATGAGAAAAAGAACTCCTTGACTATTTGCATATAAAGAGAACTTAACATTATGTATTAATACCAAAAGACTAACGAAGTGAGTTTGAAAGGATACCCACCAGTAATGGTCTCGGGAAATGCTCTTGTCAGAAAAATATTACACAGAGTAAAAAATTGTAGATATATATATACACCCTAATATAAACGGTACAGTTGTATGAGGACTAGACATATATGTACACCCTAATATAATTGGTACAGTCGTATGAGGATAATTCACCAACAGCACCAGAAACTAAGCCATCAACACCACAAACATAGATATATTGTTTGTACAATGGTGAGCAAAAAAGAGTAGGCAAATTATGCTAATAATTTTCGTATTATATTATAAAGGAGCCTGATGTAACTGCCCTTTTATGACAGATCCTCCACTCTTCCATCAGTTTCGTTTCTTTTAATTGTGTTAAATTTTGGTTTGTAACTGCCATTAGGGACGCTTTTGTGGCCTTATTTTAAGGGGATTTCCCTTTTGTAGTTTCTCAATCTTTTTGGTTATCAATAGGATTTTTTTGGGCTGGGCTGTTAACCATGGAAAACAGAGGACTTGTTGTGGTGCTGCAGAATATAAATAAAAGGATTGTGTTCTTTTGCACCTAGGTTGGTTTGCCATAGGAACATGATCTTGTGGGCTTGATCACCCCTCTCAATCATTGTTGTCTAACTTGATGTATATATTTTTCATTCTGCATCCACTGCAAGTTAATAGTTCATATCGTGTGAATACTTGTAGAGTTTAGTTCAGATGCTATGTTATGTTGTAGCTGTTCTATTTTTGTTCCATGATCAGTTAGGGCAGAGTAGATTACTTAGCACCAACAGAGGTTGTCTGCATCAGAGCCACTCTCAGCAGTAAATTATAACTAGGTTTTTCTATTTTGTCCAAATAAAAGCCATTAGTTGTAATTATTTATGTACCCATAGATTAAGCATATGCCAAGCTGAGGTACTAATCAAGAAATAAAATAATGCCATCAGAAGGGTTTTGGTAGAGAGACTTGAAGCACCCAGATTCCAAACCAAACCAAAAGCATCTAAATACAAACCTAAAAGTCACAATAAATCTAGACGAGAGTGCACAGTAATTAAATAGGTCGAACAAAAACTTTATGTCATCTGCATGCTTCTGAAACACTTCTCTGTTACAAGTCTCTCAATATAAGCCAAAAAAACCAAAGAGTCGACCAACATATTGTGTCTTTTTAAATTCTTAAGAATCTAAATTTCCCCTCAGCGAAGCTAAAGTGCTGAAAATAAAAGAACAGCAGAAAACAAGATTATTCAAAAAATCAAGAATCCACTTTAGCTCATTGTCCTTAAAATAATAAGATATGCAAAAGTTGCAAGGCTCTTAGATCTGATCACAATAATAAGACATAACCAGAAATAAAATCTGGCTGCATTGCTATCCTAACAGTAAAATCAATAAACTTGATCAATAAATAATACAAATACTACAAGAAAACGAGTGCACTCTTACAACAGAGCATGTATCAATGCATTTCATTCATTTAAGTAGGAATTTTTGGATGCACCTCTGAATCTTCAAGTGGGTTTTTTCCCATTGTGCCTGCATATGGGCATTCTGGGTTTTTAACTACATGCATTTAATTAAGAAACTAGCTTTCAATACATAACTTGGATTTTCTGGAGAAAAAAAATGCCTAGCATGAACAATACGCAATATCCCACTGAGGCAAATCACAAAATATACGGGGAAACCATAAGTTTTCATTTTTTTCATCGTCTAGATTTTCATATCAAACCTAAAGGTCTACAAACACCGGGCTATCAATCCACAAAAGTGCACATCAAATACAAAGACAAAAAGAAAAATTTCAAATGAAGATAACTTAACTCTGACCAAAAATTCCAGTAGTTGCACTCTGTTGCTGCCACAATGTGAAAAACAGTCGAAAAGAACGTAACGAGGAAAACTCCTGTACAACGATCTATTTTTTTAAAATGGGTATAACCACTTTCACAGATCTGACAAACCCATCTTAATCCCTTGTGCGTATACAGAGGAGTTTGATCAGTTTCATAGGACTAGATTTTTTTTAATTTTTAAAAGAAAAGAGATTGCAGCTGCTGCAATATTTGAGAGCGGCAATGTGCTCGTGAAATTGTACAGTAAGAGAAGTAGAGTGTTTACTGTTTATGGTAATAGAAGGGAAGGGTAGAAGAGAGAGGATGGGGAATGGGCAAAAAAGGGAAGAACCGGGCAGAGGGTGTGAAGGGCTAGGGTTCGAATCCGCGTGCAACCCTCCTGGCGAGTCGCGATTGTCATTGCCGCCACCTACCCTGAAAATCCTCCCTTGCGCTTCTCAGGAGGAGAACAAAAAGAGGAACAGACTTCTACCCAATACTCACCGACACTTGTACGTCGCTGTCTCCGTAGCGCTGACATGTCGCTCGACTCAATGCCACGCTGGACATTTGCAGAAAGCTCTGCCACATCGGATGACGGAAGTTTATTCTGAGGAGAAATAGAAATTTCCTTCCTTATCCTTTTATCAAATCTTATCCTCCATTTGGATGGCAAGCAAGTATTCTTTTTTAAGATGCAGGTTAAGATTTGATTTTCCTTCTTTTTTTTTATTGGATAAATTTGCTCTCCTAAGTCTCCTTTTTACTCATACAAAATCTTTTCTATGTAGGAGTTTAGTTTTGGAAAGCATAGACATTTAAATTTGATTAACTTGTTTCGTCTAAAATATTATTAATTTTGTCATCAGTTTTATCAATTCGTCTTTTATCATTATTTAATTAAATAAACATAATTTCTTCTTTATATAATTGTTTAAAATTTGGAATTTTCCCTCCATTTTTATGTTAATTAAATAATTTTGAATTATTTAATTAATTCATCATTTTTTCTTATTAATACAATAATTTTAATTATTTAATGAATTTATTGAGTATTTCTCTCTTTTAAATTGATTAAATAATTTATCTTCAATTAATCTTCTCGTAAAATAATTGAATAATTATTTAATTAAACTAATTATTCTTCCAAACATTATCTTCATTTAAAAATAAATAAAATTATTATTATTATTATTCTTTTGTTTATTAATTATCCATGCACTTCCACCTCATAAGTTAATTTTCACTCATTATGAATCCACTCATCAATCTATTAAATCTTCTACCTAATATATTCAATCTCACTAACAACCACTCATACTCATCTTATCAATCAATTCTCTTAATTGATTCATATAGTTAGTTAGCCCAAATCATGGAATCAATTAACTCCTCATCCCTCTCAAGCATTCTCATCCATTGATCTATTCAACGCGCTCTCTCTCTCTCTCTCTCTCTCTCTCTCTCTCTCTCTCTCTCTCTCCAAATCATGGAATCAATTAACTCCTCATCCCTCTCAATCAATTCCTCTCAAGCATTCTCATCCATTGATCTATTCAACTCTCTCTCTCTCTAAAATCTATACGCATTATCACTATCATTTAAGTGTTTTTGTGTTAAAATTTTGAGAGCAACTATAACACCATTCTTCAAGGTGCAATTGAAGAGCAATGTAGCTAAGCAAGGACATTGTGTAATGATTTGCAAGTTTGTTTTGTTTGAATATGCATGTTTCTTTAGCTTTATTGAGTGATTCAGTTTGATTGCGTGATTTATTGCATTTGTTGTTGATTATCACCTTCATTTTATTGATCCACAAAAGTGTATAGTTATTTTTTATTGTTGTGTGGGTGGTTTTTTATGTATAATTTAGTTCTTTTGACATGTTCAATTATCTCAATTTTTAATTTTTAATTTTTAAAAATGAATGGACTAATATAACAAGTACAATACTAATAAGGATCTCAATAAGTCTAAGAATGACATTAAATGAAATAAAACTCTAATAGCTAACTTATCTTAAAAAGTATGCTTGGATCTAGAGGGTAATCCACCAATGGAGGATTGAATGTATTATAACTAGTAATTGTCAAAAAAGTAAATACAAAATAATAACAATGACTAAAGTTAAACATAATAGATTTTATTCAAAATTGAGAGAGCTTATACAATATGTGGCAAACTTTGTGGAACAAATGCATGACTTCAACTCTACTAAATAACTTGGAATGTAGCCCATTTATACATTTTTAAATGAATCTGAAATATAACTTATTAATAAAAAAATTATGGCTCTCATTAGAAACATAAGAGTCTTCATATTTGTGTCCTCTTTGGAAGTTGAAATGGATAGTCATATTTGTTGGTGCTCTTTTTTTATAACTCAAATTCTAAGGAAACCACAATATCTAACACATGGGAACCAAACTAGTTTGTATAAAGAGAGAAACCTATGTTCAAATCAAGGGTTAGAAAATGCCAATGAATAACAGGTTGGTAAGTCTCTTCTACACTTTGAGCCCTACCAAGCTTGGGAGGGTGTTTCTGAAGATCTTTGAAAGATATATGTTTTCATTTATGGCAACTAGGTTATATGATGCATCACAAGATAGAAAACTAGTTAATAGTCTTATAGACACCTAAAATTTGACCTTACCCAACCACACCTAATTTTAGCCTATCCTAAGCCATTAATAAAATAAATATTTATTAATTATTTAATTATTCTCATCCTTTTCCAT
Source organism: Sequoiadendron giganteum (assembly GCA_007115665.2). Classification (NCBI taxonomy): domain Eukaryota; kingdom Viridiplantae; phylum Streptophyta; class Pinopsida; order Cupressales; family Cupressaceae; genus Sequoiadendron; species Sequoiadendron giganteum. Next base: position 408,847,175 of record CM021106.1, read on the forward strand.
CTTTATCCCAATCTTTTAATTAAATAAATATTTACTATTTATTTAATTATTATCCCTTCACTGAGATTTGTTTGTTGAATATTAAAATTCTATAGGGTCTTTGATGATCTTAAAATTTTCAAAGCATCACTAAATAACTTGAGTTAGTTGAGTAATAGGGAAAAAATGGTGCCATCGAATGAGAATTTTTGGGATCACGGGAGTGGAGCAAAGGAGCGGGGAAGGCAAAGATGTATGAGAAGAGGAGGTTTCAAAAGTTGGTGTGAGAGACAAAGGTATGACAATGGATCACAAATACTGACCTTTGCAACAAGATCCAATGTTATGTCGTTGGGAAGTAGAAATAAGCAATGGAAAAACCCTCGCCAACAGGGGAGGAATGATGGCTAGAGTAATGGATGGAACTTTAGAAGGAACCAAAATTTCCAAGATCTGAGAGGGAATATAAGGAAGGTAGTGACGAACAAAAAAACAATGGTAGTTCAAATGAAGATCATTCAGCCAACCTTAACACATCTAAGGAACTGTGGCTTATTTGAAAAATGGTATGGCTCATGATGCAATAGAGACAAATTGGAAAAATGGTGGATGGATCACTAGAGAGCAGGAGTCAAGATCAAATGCATCCCAAACAAAAAAAATTAGTGGATTGTCCAACATCGAAATTGAAAAAGATCAATTATGGAGAGTCTCTTGATAATGGATGAATTTAGGTTTTACTTCAAAGATTGGGAGACCAATTTTGATCTAGTAAGTCACAAAATGGAGAAGATGCAAATATGGTATAAACTCCCTAATTTACCAATGGAATATTAGTCCAAAGAGGTTTTGGAAGTGGTAGGAAATGAATTGGGATCCTATATTTTCTCATAAGAAAGTTTAAACCTAAGAGAAAATGGATTGCATGTGAGGATCTACATTGAAATCAAACCAAATAGTGTTTGCTAGAATGAATTGGAGATTGTCATAGAAGAAAGTAGGTGGTTGCAAAAGGTGGAGGTAGACATGAATCCCAAGGGGATGGTGATAGGGTTCCTAGGTGAAAGAAGCCAAAGTGAGCAAGGAGGCAAAGGTGAATTTTGGGAACATAATGATTTGCGAGTAGAGGGTGAAGGCTCTTTACACAAAATAGATAATTTTCGTTTAGATTTTTCATAAGAGACAAAGGCAACTTAACCAGAGCTGACGAGACCATTAGAGAAAGGTAAACGGGCAAAATTTAGGGAGCAAGACTATCAAGAAGGCGAATCAGATGAAAGGGGTTTAACAACACTCGTAGTAATAGAGAGCAATCAAAATGCAAATGTTTTTTATTATTATTTTGGAGGTGGGGTGTGAACTAATGGGACTCTCTGAGGAGATGGATCCAGACTTGGCCAATGTAGAGTAAGGTGAGGGAGGCTTTGCAGATCTAGAAGGCCTCTTTGAACATGATGAAGCCCTAGCTGATGAAGAAGGGCTCTGTGAGGAAGGGGTGTCCACCCCAAAAGGAAGAGAAGAAGCTAATTCTCTAGATTTAACAACAATAGGAATGAGAAATTGGATATCAAACAAAAAGATCTAATCAAGAAATCCTCATACTATGGAGAAGGGAAGAAGAAGGGGAGGAAAACCAATCAAGAGAAAAATAAATGTTGAAAAGGAAGCAGAGGGACAAGTGAAGATCACCATAATACTTAGATTGAGGAAGGGAATTACCTTTCTTGGGGAGCCATGAGGCTCATTTCATGGAATATTAGGGGCTGAAATGCCCCTAACAAAAAGCACCTGGTAAGGCAGAAAATGGAGGTGGCTCAAGCAAACATCTTCATGATTCAGGAATCCAAAATTTCACAAATGAAGGCAGAGCAATTTTAGGAGAAAGTTGAAGAATTGGAATGTGGATGTGGTTAATTTCAAGGAGGGCACTTTTGGGGGCCTTATCACTCTATGGATATTATGAGAAGTCTATTTTGAGAGGGAAGCAACAAATAAACACAAGATTACTTGCAAGATAGAAAGATTATCCTCAAATTTATATTTCCTTTTGGTAAATGTGTATGGTCCTTCTTCAAGATTATATTTTAAAAATGGAAGTTTGGGAAGAGATTGAGATAATGATAAATTCCCCCATTGAAGTATGCCTTTTGGGAGGGGAATTCAACTCTATTCTACATAATTAGAACAAAAAGGGGGTGTGCAGAGAAAGCGTCAATCACAAATAGATTTTGAGAACTTTGTGGGGAGGAATATGCCAATGGAAATCCAAATGGAAAATGGAACCTATACTTAGACAAATAAGAGGTTTGGTTTTAGCAATATTGTAGAGAGACTAGATAGGTTCCTCTTCAAAGGGAACTTGGGAACATTTCCATACACATTGGAGGGTAGCATCCTTCCACAGTTTGGATTAAATTAGTACCCAATATGTTTGGACATTTTGGGAGATAAAAGACCAATGAGGTGTCCCTTTAAGTTTGAAAACATGTTGATGAGGGAACAAAACTTCTTCAAGTTGATCCAATAATGGTGGGGAGATGCATATCCAACTAGAACCAAAATATTTAATGTAGTAACAAAATTAAAGCTAGTAAAACAACAACTAAAAGAATGGAAGAAAAGTTGTTTCAAGAACATATTTGAGGTAAAAAGGAACTGGAAGAAGACATAAGACTATTAAATGAAGATGTAATTACTAATGGCATGGATGGAGAAATTTTTTTGAAGGAAAAAGAACTTTTAAGCAATTTTGAGGATGTGTTGGCCAAGGAGGAATTTTTTTGGAAGAAAAAGTCAAGAGAAATTTGGATTAGAGAAGGGAAAAAAACTCAAAATACTTTCATAATTTGAAAAAATTCAAAAGGGATATGAATAGGATTTCAAAGATCAAAAGTGGCAATGGAGTGATCATGGAGAAACCGAAAGATATAGAAGAGGAGACTATGGGATACTGCGAAAATCTACTAAACAATTGGAATGGCTCAGACATGAGGGTACAACAACAAATCTTGTCAAACATCCTTAAATTAGTGCCAAAATCACAAAATGAGATTCTAATGAGGAATTGTATGGAAGAAGAAATTAAAGTAGCAATGAACCAGCTCCACCTAGATAAATCCCCTGGTCTGAATGGGTTCCCTGCTAGTATTTTTAGAAATGGGAAATTGTGGGCAATGAGGTATCTGCAACAATACAAGACTCAAGGTAGTTGAGTAAGGTTTTGAAGGAAATAAATAATAATTTTATAGCTTTGATTTTCAAAAAGGAAAAACCAATGTCATTGGATGAATTTTTCCTAATTGCATTATGCAATAGAATATAAAAAATCATGGCTAAGGTTGCAGCTAATAGATTAAAGAAAATCTTGTTGAACATCATTTCAGACATGAGAAAACTTGGTTCATGCTCAAAAGGTCCATACTATATGGGTTGATTATTGATCAATAAGTAATTCACTCAATACAAAAGACAAAAAAATAGAGCATGCTGATAAAACTAGATATAAAGAAGGCCTACGAATGAGTGGATTGGCATTTTTTGTTTAAAGTTTTGGAGGAATTTGAGTTCAACAAGAAATGGTTAGATTGGATATTCAATTACATAGTGAGTCCTATATTTTTACTGCTCTTTAATGGCTCACCAAAAGGCTTCTAGAGGGCTTAGGAAAGGTGATTCGTTATCACCATTTCACTTCATTATCATGTTAGAGGCTCTAGGTAGAACCTTGAGCCAGACTTTTGATCAAGGAAAGATAAAAGGGATCCAAGTCACCAACAATGTTCCTTAAATTATGTATCGGTAGTTTTCTAATGATACCATGATGTTTGAGGTCGCTCAAAGAAGGGAATCAAAAAAAATAAATGATATTTTAAATCTTTACTCAACTGCCTTAGACGGGAGGTTAGAAAAGAAAAGTCTAATATTTATTTCTTCTCTACAAATCCAAGAATAAAAAAACAGATTTGGAGATCCCTAAACTAAAAAATGGCAATCTTCCATGAAAATATCTTGGACTTCCACTCACAGCAAGACAACACTCGGGTAAACCATGGGACCCTCTTGGAATAAAGATGAATGATGGTTGTCTTGGGCAGGAAGGGTAACAATGTTAAAAGTGGTGGTTTCAACATTTCTAATTTACTTTATGTCTTGTCTCACCCATCTGGCTAGGATAAGCCAAAAAGATCAATCAAAGCAGGAAGAGATTCTTTTGGAAAGGAAATTCAGAGCAGAACAAGATACCACTTATTGCTTGGGATAATATTTGCAAGTCAAAGGTGATTGAGGGATTTGGATTGAAAAATTTTCTAAAACAAAATAAAGCATTAGGAGTGAAACTAGTATGGAAAATGTATACAAATCAAATTTGAAATGGATCAGGATACTGCAGAATAAGTATCTAGATGAAGGAGACTTGAGCATAATTACCTCCAAGACTATACCTCAGGGTTCTAGAATATGAAAGCGACATGAATAATTTTCATGCAGTCATCATGGATTATTTAATCTACGACATCAAGTATGGAAAGACAACCCTCTTTTGGGAGGACTCGTGGGGAGACTTCTCGGGATTAGATAGGAGAATAGTATTGGAGAAGGCAAAGAGAGTAGATACATAAATATGGGGGTCCTATATTAGGGACTATTTGTAGGAAACATTCAGAAATGGGATCAATGAGTAGCAATGGGAGGATGTGAGAACATTGGGGCTCCCTAATTGATTGGCTTCAAAATTTGAGGTAATTTTAAAAGGAAGAATTATACACATTAGGGAAGGCAAAGACAAACTACTATGGAATGGATCGAGATCATGGAAATATGATGCAAAGGATGGCTATAGAATGCTAGTAAGGGAGGAAGAGGAATCAACTCATTTTCCAGTGCAACTTAGCTAGAACAAGCAATGCTTTCCAAAGGTTGGAACTTTTACATGGGATCTCTTATAAAAAAATCCTAATTGTAGACAAATTTATAAAATAGGGGTATCATGGACCATCTAGATGTGCTCTTTGCAAAGGTGAAGAAGATTTAGTGAACCATCTATTATTTGGATGTCCATTCACTCAAGAATATTGGCAATGGTTATGTGTGAAACTAGGCTAGAAGAGTGCCCTACCCAATGGAATTCTAAGTTTATTTCAAGCATGTCTGCTAATAAATAGATCATCCATGTTCTTGAGCCTATGGATGATCATTCCATCTATGCTACTATGAGATATTTGGAAGGAAAGAAATAGAAGGGTGTTTCAAGAAAAGGAAATGAACTTGCTTTCTTTTTAAAATAAATTAGAAGCAACAATTGTTGAAGTCACGAATAGCAGGGTCAATGGGTAGAACTCAAAGAACTCCAACTTCACAGAGTGGGATGCTAGAATGAAGAAATCTTGGTTTGGACTTCAAATACCTTCCTTATGGGGTGATGGAGACTAAAATTATCACTCGCTAAGAGCTAAGGTAGTTTAGAATCCACCCAACTATGGGTGACATAAGTTAAATTTTGACGAGGCTTTTAGGAGCAACTCAGGGCCCTTAGGAGAACGATGCATTGTAAGGGACTGAGAGGGTAGGATGCTTGGTTGCACTTCAATTCCACTCCCAAGAGTACCAAAAAATAATATAAAATTTCAAGCCTTGATTCATGGCCTTAGAATTTACCAAGAACTTAAGGTGGAAAATCTAGAAATTGAAAGGGTTTCTACATTGGTAGTCAATGTGATTACAATAGGGTAAGTTCAAAATTGGAAGCTACAATCTTTATTAGATGAAGTTTTGAATATTATAAAAGTATTCAATAATTATTCCATAAATCACATATATAGAGAGAGATCAATAGGGAGGTTTATGAGTTAGGTAACAAAGGTGTGGAAGGAATATTCAAAAAATAAGTGAAGCACAGTCTATAGTCAAATCTAATACACATTTAGGAGAAGGAAATAATAGTTGACAAGCAGCAACTAATACAATAATATTTATGGGGAAATTGGATAGTGGTTCAATTGTGAGAAAACATGGTTTACAAGTGGTGTTGGTAGGTGTTGTATTATATGTTGGACTTTGATTAGGTTCACTAGCTTTATGTGGCATAATAAAAAATGGAATGACAAATAGGGAAAGGAAACTCTAGTGAATGTTGGTACGAATGGTGCTCTTCAGAATAATTAAAAAATACCAAAACAAAGTAATGAAAATTGCATTTAGAGTTAATGCTAAAATATTTGGGTGGGTGAGTTTCAAAAGATGGTGGTTGTAGGAGTAGAATGGTTGAGAAAAAGGGTATGTTGAAGGGAAGCATCATTTAATGTCATTAATGGGCATTAAAATTCAAGTAAAATGGGTATTAAGACCAAGGAGGGGCAATAATTTTTTAACAAAAAGGTGATAAGGAGCGAAGGTTAACATTCTACAATGGATACACTAATTTGTTTGACAAGTAATAGGAGGAAAATGGTATTTCTAGGTAGGATCATTGATCTCAGAATAAATTAAATCTTCAAGGTTGAAGGGAAATTGCAGTGGAGGCCATTAAGATGATGCTCGAGAGAGAATTTTTGGTTGCAGAGGAGAGGTATTAGGTCAACATAAATATATCATCTTGTTTCATTGGTGCACACCTGGATTTGAATACACCTAAAGGCATTGTCTTGGCTATGGCAAGGGTAATTATAAAAAAGTAATTCTTAGGAGGTGTGGAAGAGGTGATCACTATAGTGAGACCAGGGTTTGGAATTCCAAGGCCAAGAGACATATATTGCTTGTTCATTTTGGATGAAGATGTTGTGTAGCATACATTTTTGCTTGACATCTCTAGTGTATCTTTAATGAGACACAAAGTATGTTGAACACACTTGGATACTAAGAGCGGGGTGAATCAGTATCTATAATAACTTAAACCCTTCAGATCTTGAACCCTTCATCAATATGCAAATACAAACTTTTAACAAGATCAACAACCCTTAAACAAATCAATAATACTTAATTAAATCAACAACAATGAAAGATAAGGTAATGAACACACACACACAAGATAACACTAGATTTATGTGGAAAACCCAAGAAGGAAAAAACCATGGTGATAAATCTCACAATATAAGAAGCTCATTGCTTACAAAATTACAATTTGTTTTAAGGTGAGCACTGCCTAAGGAAGCACACTGCTCCCTGAATGAATTGCAGGCTAAGATGCACAACCTTAGAGAAGGATACAAAGGACTTGTAGGTTGAGGCGCACAACCCTAGAGTAAGATACAAAATATAAGGACATGTTGAAGAGAGACACTATTTGATAGCAAGATACATAAAGATTTATGCCAACAATACACTCTGCTAACTGAGGCATTAAAGCTCATCTGAATCTTCTTTTTCATAACTCACTTCATTATTCCACACTTGCACACCACCACACACTCGCTTGACTTGCAATTGATTTGTTCTTCCATTTATATCCTCTGCAAGATCACAAAACACCAACTAGGTCGTCTAGGATAGAAGATAAATAATAACCTCAACAAGTTGACCACAAAGCATAATGTGGTCCTATCTAGGAGATATAGAGGGCCCATAACAATCTTATTACATCTTCCAATGTGATCCCAAAAATTGAACACACTGGCACACAACATCCCAAGTTAGCAACAAGGAAACATGTAGATGAAACATGTAGCACATTACCAGTTGGCCCAAAAACATATTTTCAACTAAATGTACTCAATATGGCTCACAACAAGATAGGTCAAGACCTAAACACATTTTCAAATATTGGCACAAACCCCCAAGCACATGGCACAAGCAAGATAACAAGCCTTGTTGGCCATACATCTAAAAACTTCCTAAAAAAATAGCTCAAAACAATATGTGGCACCAAAGAGATCAACCATTGATTTGTGAATCATAAAAGGGACATTCCATGAACATCCAACAACACTTCCATATACTTCTTTCACATTTTCATGCCACAAATAATCATCACAAACGAAATAGAAATAAAACAATTCATCCTAGAAGCATCAAATATACAACCATGAGATAGAACATTAATAGACCAACTTGTGGTAAACACCATCACATGAAATCTAAAATGAGACACTGCACAAAAACTAAGAGCATGTTCACCAAACTATAGGAGCAGAAACATCAATATAGAGAATTGCAAAGCATTTTCTAGACCAATGCTGATAAGCAACAAAAACTACCAACCCACTACAGAGACCAAAAACCTCCTCAGCAATACAGGTGACCTAAAAAGATAGGAGTGCAACATCCACAGAGCATAAACATTGAAACCCAAACCGCAAGACCATATCTTCAAAGGGGGGGAATGTAGAGCATTCTACCTGTTATGCCTTTCATAACCACCCCATCTTTTGCCTTGGTCAAAATGGGTCCCCCTCTTTTATTTTTTGTCCTTGGGTCTTTTTCAACAAAGTTTGGGTTGTTATTTCTTCCAACACTTTGTTTTTATTTCTTTTGTTCTGCCGGAACTAGAACTAGAACAAAATCTAGATTTGAAACTCATTTTGTTTTCATTCCCTAACTCCTTCCTGATTCTTATCCCACTCGTCTCTTTGTTTATCTCTTCAGTCTATCTTGTTTTCCTTTCGCAGAACCGAAACCAGAATGGATATTAAGTACGGGATTTATACAAAGTTCTAAACTTTGTTTCCATCCTGCCTCTGCCTTTGTGGTTTGTTTGTTTGGACTTGGGATTGATGTGGTTTACCTTGTCTTGATCTTGGTGTCTTCTTTTTAGTTCTTTCTTTCTTTTTCTTCATCGTTGGCGGAACCAGAACCAAACTCAGAACTTGGACAAATTTTTTAAACTTGGTTCTCATTCCACTTCCTCTCCCGCATTTCTTGTTGCTTTCTGACTTTACTTCGGTTGTGTGATGTTTTGTGCCTATTCTCACCATGATTTCACGTTCGACCTGTCACATTAATGTCATTAATTACAGGTACCTCACATGTATGAAATTAGATTTTAACCTTAATTAAGGTTAACTTGTTGGTTATTATTATTGTTTAACAGGTAATATCGAACTAGAGTTGAGGTAGAGAATTTGGGAGCATGATTCAATTGGAGGTCAAGCATTTGCGTGTGGTTTCACATCAAGAGTCGGCATGTTGGATTGCATTTCGAGGTAGGGTTTCTTTTCTTTGTTTTCTTTGTTGCTTTCATTGTGTTTGTTTGGTCTATCATTCTTCGTGAGGTTCGTGACTCTTTTCATTTGAATCTTTGTTTGTTTTTCTTTTCTTTTATTTTATTTTCTTTTGTTTGTTTTCTTCATCTTCGGTTCTCTTTGTTTTTGTTTTACTTACTGTTTGTCATTTTCTCATTTGTTTTTGCTTTGCAACGGTCATTTTTCGTGTTTTCTTCACGCTCATACCATTGTGCTCTTGGTTTTAGGGCGTCGCGTTCATCTATTTCATGGTTTCATGGTGGTCTTCAATCCATCGCTTTGCCTGCCGGTCCTTTTTGCATATCGACTTGTTGATTTTGAGTAAGGTTAAATTATGCCCTAATTGCTTAAGTCAAAGGTTTTAATAAACTAGGGTTTTGCGAATCCCTATTAGTTTTAAAACTATGCCCTAGTTGCTATTTTTCCCCTCAGTCGTATGGGGGATGGGTTAGTACTGCCATTTTAAGCCTCCTTGGCTTGTCAGGTGACCTTGTTTTTAAGTCATAATGTCATTCACTTTACTGTTGAACCTTCGAATGATACGTCATGTTTCATCTTATCCGGAGTCAGATCCAAGAATGATTTTGTTCGTAAACCTTTAGTTGTAATGGATGTTGGATCCATCTCTGAGCCCACTTCTGATGAATTGTAAATTATCAAAATATCTTTCACTCTGTCAGAAGTGGAAGCAGAACGAGATGTGGATTTGGAATTTCTGCGTGTATCGGGTCCGATTTTCATTCCGATCCCGGTCTCGATTACCATTTTGACTCTATCTCCAATCCCGCTATATGGTTTTTTATGAGTCCAATATCCATTCCAGTCCCAACCTCGACAGTGCTTTAAAGCCTTCTAGGGGTGTTCTTCTACTTGGTCCCGCCTCTGGTGAGTATGAAATTTTGACTAAGTATGAAGTAAGTATATGAAAGGTGAGATCTCTGACTTGGTTTTTCATACTTCTTGTGGATCTAATATTGGGTTTTGTTGTAGAAATTAAGAGATGTCAGGAGCATCGGGTGAGGCTTCTCAAAGGAGTCAACCTATGGAGACTTCAAAACTAGGAGCAAAGCCTAAAAAGGTCAAGCCAGAACAACTCTCGTATACTTTGAGGTACAAGAATCAAGATCCTGCCATCACTGCTAGTAAGGTGGATTCTTATTGGGTCAATATAACTGATACCAACTTGGGCCCATTCCATTGCGAGGAGTTGTACTTGGAAATGTTTGTTGAAGAGGTAATAGGGAGGACCCAAAGAATTGTTGAATCTAGTTTGGTGCATGTTTCTATATTTCCTCTGTCAATCCAATGTCCTGAATTAATAATGACAGCAGTTGGAGCCTATAATCGTACTACCAGATAGTGTGTGGATTCGCAGGGCAATGTCATCATTGATCTAACTCCACAAATGTTTCAATTCATGTTCAATGTACCCACTCCACATAACCCTAGGCAACTCAATGAGGCGAAGGCCTTGAAAATATATAGTAATCATAAGGAGGCCAACAAAACTCATTTGAATAAGAAATGGATGAGAGCTGAGAAAAATTCTTTAGTTAAGCTTCCAAATCAGCCTAAAAGGGCAAAATTCTACAAGGAGATTGGGGACATTATAATGATTTTATCCAGAGTGTTTGGGAAGAGGGATGCTCTTCACTTTAAGGAATGGATGTTTCCTTTCATTTAGACTATCCTAGATGGTAGGCAAAAATTTGATTGACCCATGATTGTGTCTGAATGCATACACAACCAAATGATTAGAGTGAGAGAAACCAAGAGTTTCTTCATGACCTCTTATGTGATTTATGCAGCAGTAAGAAGAGGCATCTTTTCGGGTTTAAACAAAGTGGGGATTTTGGGAGAAGTTGATGGACAAAATAAGGTGTGGAATCATTATGATTAGCTCACCTTGCAGACTTCTAAACTGCATTACAAAAGGGTTAACGATGCTTTTTATATGTCATTATTAAGCAGCTCATAGGGGATACAGGATATAGATTGAGTCAAGAAGCCATGGCATTTATTACAAAGTGGGGATGTTGGTTTATCCAATACCCCGAGTTTACTTATTTTGGATTGGCTGGATTTGATGGTCACCCTCACCTACTCCCTAGATGTTGTAGTAATGAGATTGTTTTAATGGAATTCATTTGTCAAGCCTTGGGGGTTAACTCCAAATTTTCTATAAAACATAAGCCTGGTTGTCATAAGTTCCCCATGAAGTTGGGTGAATATAGTTGTCCACACCTTGTGGGATCCAAGGTAGTATGCAATGAGTTGATGCACCTGAAGTTGGGCTTGTATACTGCTAGGAAGCATTATGATCCTAAAAAGAAGATGAATGCTTTGCTTGCTTTTGTTTTTGATAAACACTTCAATCTATTGGAGGCCTTTTGGAGTGATCTTCAGGATGAGTATGACTTGAGGAAAACAAATTATGAAAGGTTGCCTATCCCACTCATGGTGGAGTATGGGGTCAAGGTGGACATTCTTGAAACATTATCAGATGATGAGGTGGTTTTGGATCCCCAATATGAGGCACAAAATATAGGTACCGAGAACTTGGATCCTATAGATTGGGGTGCAGAGGAGACCATAGATATTAAACAGATAGCAAGGCCAGTGTTGGATAGAAGCATCCAATGGGTTGTGCTAAGAACCAAGGAACCTAGGGGTGAAACTTCCAAGAAAAGGAAAGGTGCAGGTACCACTCAAGGGTACAAGAAGATGAAAAGAAGAATGCCTCCTAAGGAGCCCTTGGAATTCTTCCCTCCTGATATAGAGGAATTTGGACTTGAAGTTTCGGCTCAAGATCTACCTAAAGCACATGAAGAAGAAGTCCCAGTAGGACCTGGGGCCTCAACATCAGTTGTAGGCGAGTCATCTATTCCACCCCCTCCTATAGAACAACCAAGTGAAGAAATGCCTAGGGGAACTCTCCATAAGGAAGCTGAAACTTTGAAGGGAAGGGGTCTTGAGTTTGAAATTCATGACATTGATATAGACTCTGAGAATACTCTTTCAAACAAGGAGACATTGGAGGAGACACCTCTTGATGAAATTAAGGATGTAGGAATTGAACATGTTTTGATAGAGGAGGACCAATGGAAGCTATTTGAAGAAGCTAAGAGGGAATCAGATGTAAAGGCACAAGTTGATGCATTGCTCAAATAGCAAGATTCATATGCCAAAGCACAAGCTAAAGCATTGGAAAAACAACAAGAATTAGAAGCAAAGGCCCAAACTGATGCATTACTCCAACAACAACAATTAGAGGCCAAATAGAAAGTTGATGAGTTGGTCAAGAAGCAACAACAAAAGGAGCAGGAGCTCAGAATAAAGGAGGAGAATGACAAGTTAGAAATGCTACAAAAGATCCAAGATCTTGAAGAAGAAAAGGCTAGACAAAGAAGAGAAAAGGAAGCCCTTGAGAGTAAATTTAAAATTGTTGAAGAGGCCTATAAGAAAAGGGAAGAAGAAGAACGCCTATAAAAGGAAAAAGAGGTTGAAGAGCTTGCTAAGCAACAATAGAAGGAAAAGGAAGCATGGGACAAGCTCACAGACTTGGAGAGGCAGAGAGATCAATTACTTGAAGAAAAGGGGTTAGAGGAAGAATATTTGAAGAAGGAACAAGAAGATAAAAGGTTATATGAGTAGAAGGATAAGGAAGAGGCCAAGAGAGTTGCACAAGAGAATGCAGAAAAGGAACAACATAATGTGCAAGAGGTTGATTCTCAACCTAACGCTACTTTATTGCAGCCACTATCTTCTACCACTGTTGCCTCTTCCTCTATAATGATGGCTACCACTCCTAGTGCTCCTACATGGTTAAAGCTAGATCTCTAGAAGAAGTAGATAGCTCCACTGTAACCTCTTAATTGTGAAGAAATGATGAAGGAAATAGAGAAGGAAAGGCCCAAAAAGAAGGCTAGGGTTCTTCATTCCACAAGGCTCACAGAGGCAAGAGAGATCATTGTTGAATGTGCAATTCTGGTGGTGGACAAGGATAGAGAAGGTATGCAAGTGATTGATTATCGATTGGGCACAGTCAACTTAGGGAGGCCTACAAGGAATCAACAAATGAATCTCATTGATATTGTAGCTTCCTCCATAAAGTCCAGGATGATCAAGGATAAACAAAGAAAGGATGAGCTTAACGCTCAATTGGATCAATTGCATAGTTTCTTAAAAGGTGTTTCCACTCCCATGTCCCAACAAGTTGTTGCCTTGGAAACTCCAGTCCTCCTCAGTGAGAAAGAAGCTGATGACTTGGTGCAAATGAGAAATAAAATGGGGATGTTGGACCAATGGATTGACAGATTAAATCAGGAGGTTGGAGAAGTACTAATAGATGATTTTGAAATCCATAAGAAGGCACTTGATTTGATAGAGGAAATGAATCATCATGTTGAGGACCTAGGGAAATAGGAAGAGGAATATAGAGAATATGCTCAGAAGATGAAGGACGTATGTAAAGTGCCAAAGTCAACTCTTTTGGAATAATCAATCCTTGAAGAAGATAATGCAATTTTTTTGGAAAAGGCCTCAAGCATAATCTGGTTTAGGTTTGACTTCATATATAAGCATAGAAATGAAGTTCAAGATGCTAGTAAGGACTTGAATGAGCAGCTTGATGAACTAGAAGCTGTACTAGCCATTTTAGTCAATGTAGACATACCGGTTAAAGAAGGCATGCCTTTGGATCAATTGAAGGAGAAATGGAACAATAGATTCTAGGAGGTCATGCAAAAAGAAGATGATGGAGAGGATTATTGTTGGATAGAATGATGGATATTAAAGAGGAGGTGAAAGCTGCTAGGAGGGAGTTGACCAAATTGAAAGATATGCAAGAATTCACCTTAGCAGAGTTAAAAAGAATAAAATTTGAAGATAGCTAGGTCGATGGGCCTAATGTGGACATCCTTCAACAAGTGTTCTCTAGCTATGATGAATATCTTCTTGAGAAAACAACGCAGGAGTGAGTTGGCAATTTTTTTTCTTCTATTTTTGGCACATGACTTCCCTTTTTCTCTCCTACTTTATAGGGCAATCAACCTTTGAACTGAAGGTTTTCATCAGCCAGTCTTATCTCTTTCATTGGGTGTCATATTTTGCACAATAGGGCAATCAACCTTTAAACTGAATATCAACCAGTTTAGTTTCTTGATGCAGTTCCGGTTCCTTGATTAGTGGATCTCAATTTTTGATTGAGAGGGATTTATGCGTAGAATTTCTATATGTACTTTTGAGCTCCATGTTGTAAAGGTCAGCTGATTGAAGTAGGATTAGCCACCTAATGATGGCAAATAGGATTTTATAACTTTGAGCAAAAGACACTTTTAAGTTCATGTTTAATTTAGATACATTTTTTATATAGTTTTTATGTTGGAGTTGAACTTCTTGGATGAGATTAATGAACCATAATCAGTCTATATTCCAATGAGTTTGTTGTGCATAAATGTTTCTTATTTGATGCAAATCAATAGGGGAAACCAAATTTTAAAGATTATTTCATTAAATTATCTATGAATGGAATTATTATATGTCTGTTGATATATATTGTTGGCAACAAATGAGTAATTTGTTTTGAATCTTGAAGTATTTTGATGAATGGTTGTGATGATTAAACTAAGCACTGTGAATGTATACAATGGTATGGATTTTTCTTATGTGTTTCTATGTGTTTGCATTATTGATTCATATGTTTGCATTCTGCTAATGAATGATAAGGGTTTAAGGGCTAACAAGGGTTTCTATGGGTTGAATCATGTTATGGTTTTGATCTGTTAAGAAACACTCATTGTTGAGAATATATGTCTAGATGTTAAGGAATTTTGTTCATGTTTTACTGATTTGTGCTTTGATCTATCCTTTTTCTGTTTATTTAAACCCCCCATTAAACATAGATTGATGAATCTGATATAGTTTATGTTCTTGATTACCATCAAAGGCCCCTTGAATATTACAGTTGCATTGGTCAATTGAGTGACATTAGCTAGTTGAGAACCAACTACCAAGACCTTGGAAGTTAGATTGTTATATATGTGCTATCTTTCTTTTTCAGGAGAAATAGAGTAGAAATATTCTATTTTATGTTGTGTGTGCTATTTTGACCATCAACACTACCAAATATTCTTCAAAGCAACTTCTTGTAGTAGAAACTTTCATCAACATGCGGAGACCATAAAATCCTTGTAGAAACACATACTTCCTCAAGAACAATAGGAGAGAGCATACAACATACTCGAGACCATCAACAACATCTCTCCAACTTTAGTATTACTTATAATCCTCATCTCAATGCTTATAATCCTCATCTTAATATGTCATCATGATATCATCTTTACTAACAAAAACCATACTCAATACAACGTTAACTGTCATCAAACAAGGCATAACATCCAACCATGAACATCAACATCACTATTAGCACAATATCATACATCAATGAAAGCCCAAACTGAGTGTACATCAAATACAAACAATGCCAAATATATTGTAGTGTAGAAAATTATATACCTTAGCAATTTCACATTATGTTTTGCCCCCCTAAATTATTAGACCTAATTAAGCTTCCAATTCTCCAAATTATGCATAATAGAGCCTAAGAAGGAAAAATGTTTAACAAATGCATTCAATCTTAAATTTTCCCTGATTTTGAGTGTCTTGGAAATTTAGGCCAGGACCCAGTCACCCATGGGCAACTGAGTCCCCCTTCTTAGCCGTGACCCAAATTCAAATATGTTTTTGGCAGTATTTTAATATCCAAAATTAAAATATGAAGTATCAACTTTTTGAATTTAATTTTTGGGAATTTAGATAAACACCTATAAATACCTAGTTATTTTGTCATTTGAAATCTAATAACAACTAGCAACATGCATTCAAGAAAAAAAATCTATTTTCAAGAGCATTATTGAGCAAGTCAAGAGCAACATTATCAGAGTTTATTATAGTAATTCAAGATCCAACATCATGTCAAATTCTATGTGTGTTCATGTTCATGTTTTATGAAGGTTAACATTATTGTAGATCTCCAAAGCATTCAAGCATTTTGTCAAGAAATATCCAAATCATTGAAGTGATGTGCATGAATTCAGTCCTTTAAGGAAGCCATTGAAGGGTGGTGAGTTGCATTATTTTGTTCATTCATCATTTCCTTCCTTTCCATTAAGGTTTTAGCATTGATATTTCCATTATGGAAGTGGAAATAGTTACATGGGGTTTGACTAAGGCAAGCCCCTATATGGCACAACATATTCTCTCTTTGTGAATGTGCAAGTTACAAGTTTGAAGAAGATTGAAGAGGGTTTGAAGATCCATTTTACATTGTTGCATTTGTTGTCACCAACCTTGTCAAGACACAAAAACTTAATTACAAAATTTAACAATGGCATTCTGACAGTGGGACAAGTGAAAAAAAGAAGCTCAAATCCAAAACCAGAGGACTATTACAAGTGTGTTGTTGGTGTTGTCCTTGATGTAAACAATGTCAAAAATTGGTCATTGATGTCAACAATGAGTGTGTTGCACTATGTTATCTTTAGTTTTGTCGTTGATGTCAACCTCTAGTGTGGTGTTGAGCAGATATTGTAGATGGGGATATTGTTGGTGTTGCAGATGTTGTGGATGTATAGATGAGGTGTTGTAGTGTTTTTTTGATGTTGTTAATGTAGTTGGTTCACTTGGTTTCTAAGTGATTTTGAGAAAATTTAAATAAAAAAGTGTGTAGTGTGAAAAAGGTGTGTTCAGTTTTATGCTTCACATTTCTTCATGGTTGAAGATATGCTTGTGTGGTTTGGATAGATGATCAGAGTTGTGCAAAGGTTCAATATCCAGAGTTTTAGCTTTTGGATTGTGGGACAATGAAAGATGTGTTTGACATAGTGTCTACCTATGAAGAAGGTTGTCTGGGAGAAATGGAATTCCTCTCCATTTCTCTGTGTTGAATTTTCTTGGCTTGCAAATCTGGAAATGTTCTTGTATTATGTGTATCTACTTTCCCTTGAGGTTTAAGGTGCTAAGGTGTTTCACAACACTGGTTAATAAGTTATTTTTCTGTGCCAATGTGTCTGGTTGCATAAAATGAAAGTATTATGTATCTTAGGTGGTTTTCACAATATTGTAGAATATTCTAATGATGCCAAAATATTTTGAGATGTTGTGAAGTGTTGTTGTGTGGTTCTCATGTTGTGTTGAAGTGTGTATTTGGTTGCTTATAGTGTTAGTTCAGGTCTAGCTAACCTGACATGCTAGTGCTATTTGTGGAGGTACCTCATGGATTATGGATGTGGAGTAGTGTGGTGATGTGGATTTGGGTCCGGGTTAACCCCTGGTGTGTTATACCTTCACTTATTTCCATTATAAAAGTGTTTGGTGCCGACCTATTTTGGTGTTGCACATTTGAGGTGCATACATTTCATTAAGGTTGACCTAATTAAGATTGTTTAGGTCATGGATGGTATAAATGTAAGGTGAATTATTGGAGATGTGTGTGGAAAGTGTGTAAAGTGTGAAAGATGTGAATGTGATCAAGTGTTGTGATCTGAGTGTGAGCTTAATGCCTATGACTATAGATACAGTGAGTAGAAGACTCTACATTTCAGTGTGCTTGAAGTTGTTGGAGGTAGTGAACCAAAGGTTGTGGATGGCATAAAGTTTTAGTGGTGGATTTATCATGTTGCATTGATATAGTGAATCTCTTTGTAATAGTCTTCTTTCTTCTTGGCAGTGAGCTACTTGGTAGTGAGCCTTTCTTCTTTTTTTGGGCAGTGAGCCTAATTGTATTCAACTTTGTTATTCATATATATGTGAGATAATCCTCACTATGGTTTTTCCATGCAAATTTGGTGTTTTTATGTGTTTCTATGTGTTTGCATTATTGATTCATATGTTTGCATTCTACTAATGAATGATAAGGGTTTAAGGGCTAACAAGGGTTTGAATGTTGATGATGGATTGAATGTTTTTAATGTACAACTAATTCACCTCCATCTCATTTGTCATGTGTATCTAACAATTGGTATTAGAGTTGTAGTTCCTTGGAGGAAAGCTTAACCACTTGAAGTAGATCTGGATGGCGCATAAGAAGGGTGTCAAATAACCTATGATCGATGGAACAAATTATACTTACTAAAAATCTAGGATGGAGTCCTTTTTGGTCTCTCTTAGATTTGGAGTGTGGCAGTTAGTTGAAAAAGGATACACTATGCTTGCTGCTAGTCCGACAAGTGATGATGAAATCAAGGAATGCTATTTTGAGTGATCTCTCTAATTCTGAATATGGAAAGGTGGTAAGTCTAAAGTATTCTAAAGATGTTTGGACAAAGTTGGAGAGAATTTATGGAGATGATAAATGTAACATGCCCATTGTTCTACCTAGTAATTTTTACTAGGTTTTACCCACAAGGGAACAATTTATGTAACTAATATTATGAACAATAAAAAAAATCTTTTCTTTTGAATAACTAATACATGTCTAAAACAAAACCATTCCAAACTTTCCCATTGCATAATCAAAGAATCATTTCATTTTAATACAATTAAGGATTTCACATTACATAATTCAAGATGACATGTTTCACATTTACAATTTTCCATAGAGATGGATACATGATTACATACATAGCTTTAATGAGCTTACTAAAATAGAGATACAAATGGTCCCGATGTCCTTCCTCAAATCTTCTCCACCAACTGCAGGAGGAGAATCATCAATCAAGTGATTTTTTTCCAACCATAGACTTACTATGGTCCCTCGCACATATACCAAACTGGTAAGATAGCCCTACCCTTTGACGAAGAGATTGGTGTGGTAACCTCACAATCCTAGCCTTCTCTGAGCATGGTGTTGTGTCTTGCATATGTAGATCTACCATACAGTGGCTACAACCTACATGTATGAAAATCCTTGCCTAGTATGTAAACTCGGATCATAGTGAACTGGTGGTGTAAAGAGTGGCTACTTACACTACTTTGGCCAAATTATTCATCACCCAAAATTTAGAGTGGAGGTCACACACTCACCCACCTTACTAGCTCAATTTGGTTTTGACCATTCATACTCTATACATAGGTTACCTCCTTTCTCATGGATTATTCTAACCCCGGGAATAACCAAACTAATAACTCATGTTTAAATGACATTGCTACTAAAGTAATTCAAAACGACTTCTTATTTCATGCTACATATGTATAGTATTAACAATCTACGTATAATATTAACAAACTATGTAAAGTATAAATAGAACACAATCATATAAATTCCTATATAGAATCTTGATCTTGGGGGATTGTGCAACCCCCTTGATCCTTAGTCATCCTATTCCTTCAACATTTTGTACAATCGAACCCATCTTGACATATTTCTCTACTTTAGTGTGATTGTGAACATAAGTTCATACTCTCACTAAAGTGGGGGCTAAATATAGTGTAGAAAATTGTATACCTTAACAATTTCACATTATGTTTTGGCCCCCTAAATTATTGGACCTAATTAAGCTTCTAATTCTCCCAATTATGCATTCCAAAGCCTACTTGAAGGACAAAAATTTAAAAAATGTATTCAATCATTAAATTGTCCTTGACTTTGAGTGTCCTAAAAATTTGGGCCAGGACCCAGCTACCCATGTGTGACTGGGTCCCTCTTCTTAGTTGAGACCCAAATTTAAATATGTTTTTGGCAATATTTTACTATCCAAAATTCAAATATGAAGTGTCAGCTTTTGGAATTTAATTTTTAGGAAATTAGATAAACACCTATAAATACCTAGTTATTTTTTCATTTAAAATCTAACAACAACAACTAGCAACACACATTCAAGAGAAAATACTATTGTCAAGAGAATCATTGAACAAGTCAAGAACAACATTATCAAATTTTATTATAGCAATTCAAGATCCAACATCATTTAAAATTCTATGTATGTTCATGTTCATGCTTTGTGAAGGTTAACATTGTTGTAGATCTCTAAAGCATTCAAGCATTCTATCAAGCAAGATCCAAATCGTTGAAGTGATGTGCATGAATTCAGTCCTTCAAGGAAGCCATTGAAGGGTGATGAGTTGCAACATTTTTTAATTCATTGTTTCCTTCCTTTTTAAGTTTTAACATTGACATTGCCATTATGGAAGCATAAACACTTACACGGGGTTTGGTTGAGGCAAGCCCCTATATGGCACAACATCTGTTGAATAAACTAGATACTGATAGAGGGGGTGAATCAATATCCACTAATTCATTGAAAAAACACCTTTGATTACTTGGCAACGTAAAACAAATAAGAGCAATAACAGAACATGAAACTATACAACACAAGAACACTAGATTTTACGTGGAAAACCCAATGAGGGAAAAACCATGGTGAGGATTAACTCACAATATATAGTTATAACAATACTAATAACAAAGAGGCTCACTACCAGATACAAAAATCTCACCGCTCACAAGGAATCGCTGTCCAAATATGGAGGCTCACTGCCTATAGAAATTGTGTAAACAAAATGGCGAACTGCTAGAGTTGAACTAAGAAGTTACACCACATGTGCAGATTTAGTTCCGTGAAGCTCAAAGTATTTGCTTGCATGACAATGGATCAACAATTAAACTCGTATTTGCATACTTCACTTACCACACACCCTTTCACTTGTTTCTATATGCTTGTTCGTTCATCTCTATCTTCAAACCATCTTGCATATAGACCTGATATATCTGCATGCATCAATTAGGTCAGCCCAATCAGATGCAATCCATATTTTCAAAAATAATAACTTATCGGCTTCATATTCACTCGTTTCATGCAACATCATGTTGGTTGGGACCAAGACTAGGTATCACTTATAATCCGTAATTCATGTTGGGCTATAGACTAAATATTAGGTCGACCATGATTAACCTACTACTGAAATGTAATCACAAAAACTGATGCCAACACATCACCCAAACATATGAGCATCTGAGTGTACATACATACACGTTTCCAATCATTATAAGCCTTTTCCCAAAACATTAGATCATACTGTTTACTAGAGAGAATATGCAGACCAAAATACCAGAGATATCAGATCAAATACCAGATGGGATAAGCATGATTTGCACACTAGTACAAGGTACCAGACCAACATGGTGACATCAATGACAATATATGGCATACTTCCAACAATCTCCCCCTTTGGCATTGATGGCAACATGTGCAAAATAAGTCCAATTCAAAATCTCTCCAAAACTCCAAAGCTCTCCTCCTTTGACATCAATGGCAAAGGGTGCCAAAAAGATGTAAACATGGTGACATCGAATATTTAAATATTTAAACAAAACTTCAAAAAAGCCTTTCAAGCATCCAATCCTCTAAAGATCTTTCAAACCATTGTACCTTTCTTTGATAACAAGATGCAATTTTTTCCATTCAAGTACTGTAGAATCCATTCTTGTAAACATACTATCCAATGCAACCAACAGTGTGAAGGAGGATGACCAATCTGTGGATGAAAATTATTTCTCATAGTCTTATGCATCAAAGAGTATTCCAGAAAGATTATCTAATTGAACCTCAACAATTTCCTTAAGAAGCCAAAAGGTCTTTACTACATCATCCTGTTTTCTTTGCACAATGATCATTTCAACTTGAAGTTCACCAACTCTTAGCCTTTTCTTTCCCTTTGTCTTCAAAAATATCAAACTTCTTTCCAATTTTGTTCACTTCAGATTCAATTGCTTCAATTCTGCTTTTGAAATTATCTACTGCAGCAGGCCTCCAGAGACAATACTTGTATATGTCTGACATTTCTTTTATGCACTTCTTTGTCTCCATGATTAGTTTAGATGACCTATGTTTTTCTTTAGAACATCTATTTTCAACTAGAGCTCCAATTTACGTCCTCTCAGACCTTCAAGCAACATTCTCTCTTCAACTATTTCAACTAAATTTTTCAGGTAAAGAGTAAAAAATAGTAGATACATCAATACCTTTACGAAGTAGATATTCAACTAAAGCATCCTCAATTTTAATTCTATCAATGGGTGAGGCTGTACTCCACTAATCACCAATTTTCTTCATTTTCCCTTTTATTAACGTAGTCTAGATGTCATCTAGATCGGAAGATTCCGATCCAGCCAAAGATTCTTCTTCTTCTTTTTTCTCTTCAAGGATAACAATGATGTTTTTGGAGAGAGCTTTTCTTTTCTTTGATTCTGGAGGGGAATCACTAGTGACTACTTCCAATTCTTTTGTTCTAGAGGAAGAACCTTCCTCAAATCGACTCACCATAACTTCATTGGAGCTCATTACATTTTGCAAGGATAAGAATTTTTTTTTACATGCACTTTCTTTATCCTCTAAACTTTCCAAGTGCCGACATATCTATCTTGTAATGAGAATCTCGGATTCCCACTCAACATCTTTCTTTCCTAGTAGCGATTTCATAAAATAGAGTACCAGGCATGTAAGCAACGATCCAAAATGAAATGGGTATCCTTCTCCCAGTGATATTCGTATGTTCTCGGTGAGATATACAAGGATTATCTTACACAAATCAAACTACTTGTTTTCTTTCACCATTTTATGTGCCAAATACGCAACAACCGAAGTAGAGCTTTCTCGATTTCTAAAATAGATTTTATAGGAAATTCCATATGTAACATACCTAACCGAGGAATCAGCAATAGTGTCGATTAACAGTGCTCGAGGATCTTTGTCAACTCTCATCATTTCCTCTACTTTTATTTTATAGTCTTATGTCTAGGAAGTTCTTCAACACTGCATAATCCGATAACCGCTTTGATTGCTTCCTTCGAAATAGGATAGGTTTTGTCCAATACAATGCTACCATCCTTGAATTTGATCAGAAGGAACATAATAAATTTTCTCTCAGCAAACCAAGGGAATTCTCCCCATAAATCCAAACCTAAGGTTTGTAAGTTCCGTAAATCACTTGGTTCCAACCCTAATTCCATCTTCATAATTTTTCAATGATTGAAGTCATCCAACTCGACTCCTTTTAACTTCAGAGAGATATTCCCACTCGATCCTCTATTAAGAATTTCCATTATAGCTCTTAAAATTCAACAAGAAAACATTCTTCTATTACCTTTCTCTATAGTCGCGAGATAGGGAAACTTTTGTCACCTAATTTCAAATGTCCACAATGATTTCTTTGAAGGTCTTCAAATTGCTTAGAAATGCTTCAAGAGAGTTCCAAGTCGCTCTACAGAATCCTTCGAATATATTTGATGATCAAAATGATTTGTGAAATTTCCTTTTTACTTCATCATTTTTCCCTAACTCACATTAATTTCAAAAAGCTGACAAACTTCTCTTCCACTCCACTGAGAAACCCTAATTTTCTTTGCAAAAGAGCATGCTTACACTTTTTCTTCCGATTTCTTTTGCATTACTTTTGTCCTATCATTCCTTACAACATATCCACGTGCCAGCACCTAACACACTATTCTTCCAGGGGTTTAATTAATTTTTTTGAAAAAGCTCCCCCTAAGACCGAGCTAGGTCTAGCTCCTAGAGAATTCATCTGCACCGAATGAGGGTACAGACGCATTAGTAGTCTTTGATTCTTCTTTCTTTTTCCATATTTTTCTCATTTCCTGCTTAACTTCTTCCTTATCAATCTTTTCCACTGGTTTATTATCTTCCACCGGGGCAAACTGCTTTTCCTTTCTATTTTTGCATGCCTTTGAGATATGTCCTGGTTTCTTGCAATAGTAACATACTATATTTCTTTGACTTGTTTGATTTCCATTAGTCCCGATTTTGCATTGATTTGCTTTATGTCCAAACATGTTGTAGGTATAGCAATAACCATTAAATGATTGATTCATCCTTTTTCCATTGAACCTATTCATCATCATATTCATCGAAAATTTGCACTCAGTAGCTTTATGTCCTATCTTCTTGCATGTATAACATTGTCCAGAAAACTGATTCAACCTATTCCTACACTCTGTTGCTTTATGACCAAATTTATTACATGAAAAACAAACACCATTGAATGATGAGCACCTTTGTGCAATTGGTTATTTGATAGGTTGTTTCCTTCCAGAGTATCTTTTTTGCTTCCCTTTGTCTTTAGTCTTCTGATTGATTACTGGATTTAAGCTCTGCGTTTTTTCTCCAGCTTCATTATCTAATCCACTTTTGTCTTTAGAAGGTTTTTGTCCTGCTATCAATTCATCAAGTTTGGTGGAGCTTTTCTTGAAGTCTTCTTCATAGAGTTTTTCTTTCTCAAGTTCTATTTTAAGATTCATCACTTCCTATTCAAGCCTAGACCAAACATCAACTTTGCTTTGTATACAGTTTTCAAGCATTCTTCACTTTCTTCTTTTCATCTATCTTCAACTTTAGTCTGATATTCTCATCATTTGCTTGTTTCAATTCCTCACTCACTTCTCAGTATCTTTCTTTGAATTTCTTTAACTACTCTTTTAATTTTTGGATACATTCATTTGCTTCATCAAGATTCTCCTTCAGGTCTTTGTTTTCAATTTCAGCCTTGTCAAGATCTTCAAGGGCAGTCTGAAACTCTTCTTTATCCATTTGTTCAATCTACATGATCTCCTCAAGCTGTTAGACTTTTCCAGAGGCACCAAGGCTCTGATACCAATTGTTGTATAAACCGAATACTGAGAGGGGGGGTGAATCAGTATCCACTAATTCATTGAACAAACACCTTTAATTACTTGACAACATAAAACAAATAAGAGCAATAACAAAACATGAAATTCCACAACACAAGAACACCATATTTTATGTGGAAAACCCAATGAGGGAAAAACCACAATGAGGATTAACTCACAGTATATAGTTATAACAATACTGATAACAAAGAGGCTCACTACCAGATACAAAAATCTCATTGCTTACAAGGACTTACTATCCAAATATGGAGGCTCACTGTTTGCAGAAATTGTGTAAACAAAATGGCTAACCGCTAGAGTTGAGCTGAGAAGTTACACCACATGTGTGGATTAAGTTTCGTGAAGCTTAGAGTATTTGCTCGCATGACAATGGATCAATAATTAAACTCCTATTCACATACTTCTCTTACCACACACCCTTTTGCTTGTTTCTATATGCTTCTTTATTCATCTCTATCTTCAAACCATTTTTCATATAT
This sequence comes from Sequoiadendron giganteum, assembly GCA_007115665.2. Classification (NCBI taxonomy): domain Eukaryota; kingdom Viridiplantae; phylum Streptophyta; class Pinopsida; order Cupressales; family Cupressaceae; genus Sequoiadendron; species Sequoiadendron giganteum. The sequence goes on from CM021106.1 coordinate 408,872,449, forward strand.
ACCTGATATATCTACATGCATCAATTAGGTCGGCCTAATTGGATGCAATCCATATTTTCAAAAATGATAACTTGTCAGATTCATATTCACCTGTGTCATGCAACATCATGTCAGTTGGGACCAAGACTAGGTCTCACTTATAATCCATAATTCATGTTGGGCTATAGACTGAATATTAGGTCAACCAATGATTAACCTTATACCGAAATGTAATCACAAAAATCGATGCTAACACATCACCCAAACATATGAGCATCTGAGTGTACATACATACATGTTTCTAATCATTATAAGCCTTTTCCCAAAACCTTAGATCATACTATTTACCAGAGATATCAGATCAAATACCGGATAGGATAAGCATGATCTGCACACCGGTACAAGGTACTGGACCAACATGGTGACATCAATGGAAATATATGAAATACTTCCAACAACATCTTCTCTCTTTGTGAATATGCAAGTAACAGATCTGAAGAAGATTGAAGAGGGTTTGAAGATCCATTTTGCATTGTTGCATTTTTTGTCACCAACCTTGTCAAGACATAAAAACTCAATTATAAAATTTGCTGACATTCTGTCAGTGGGACAAGTGAAAAATAGAAGCTTGGATCCAACACCAGAGGACCCAAAAATTTGAGGACACCCTAACAAAGACCCAATCACCTAGGGGTGACCCAGTCCTACTACCTCACTCAAAACCAAATTTTGGTGACAGGTACACATCAGTCTACACTTTCCAAATCCACTTGCGAAGTTTTTTTTTCTATTTGTTTATCTTCAGGAAATTACATTTATTATACTAAGTTATTTAGTCTAATTAGGTCAATCATTTTAAATCAGTTCCAATCCACTCCCATCCTCAAAAAAATGCACATCCAAGTCCGATTGACTCACCTAGGAGGTTGTAATTCAATCTGTGCACCTTATTTATTTACATCCTAATGAAATTATAGAAATGATGGCCCCCCATTTGGCCTTAGGATTTAGACATTAACTTTAGGGTCACCACATTTTTTATGTTTCACATATGTGCAACAATCTCCCAAACAAAGTGTTGACATTAATGACAAACAATGCCAAACATGTGTGCACCAATCTGCCCCTTTGGCATTGATGGCAACACATACTTGTACATTCTCCCCCTTTGACATCAAGGAAAAAGGGCCAAGGTCTTCAATTAAATCATCAACACATTCTCCCCCCTTTGACCAATTGCACAATTGTACATGCTCCCCCTATCGACAACAACCAACCAACTACCTACCCCCTTTGAGAGGTAGCACACATCAATCTAGGAGATAAGGGTATGATATGAATTTCTCCCCCTAGATAGATGCACCTTTTATGCATCTAGTTAGAAAAAGGAGTGGCAATAATCCCTAAATTATACCAGAGATACTCAAAAGTATCCATTGAAAGTGCCTTAGTGAAGATGTCTACAATCCAATCATTAGTAGGCACATACTCCAATTTGACTTCTTGTTTTGTAACCTTTTCCCTTAGAAAGTGATATTGGATAGAAATATGTTTGGTTCTTAAATGCATCACCAGATTCTTGGAAATGTTAATTGCACTAGTATTATTACATAATATTGGAATGGGTTCATCATACACCACCTTTATATCCTTCAAGGTCCACTTCATCCAAAGAACTTGGGTGTAGCAAGATGCTAAAACAATATACTCAGCTTCTGCTATGGATAAGGACACTAAGTCTTGCTTCTTATTGAGCCAAGAGATCAATATGCCTCCTAGGAAAATGCACTTCCATTGATGCTTCTCTGATCAGCTACACATCCTGCCCAATCAACATTAGTATAAGAACTCAAAGAAAAGTTATCATTCTTCTTATATAACAAACCATAATTTAGAGTTCCCTTCAAATATATCTTTTATTTATTTCTCATGAGTTTTCTTAGGATTAACTTGATATATGGCAACCAAACATATTGCATGCATAACATCAGGTCTAGAAACAATCAATTACAATAAACTTCCAATCATAGACCTATAAAGAGTCTGATCAATGACAAGTGACTCATAGGTCTTGCTCAAGTGACAACTGGTGACCATAGGAGTACTTACAGGTTTGGAATCCTCCATGCCAAAATTCTTTAGCATATCTCTAACATACTTAGCTTGAGAAATGAAGATACCACCATCTAGTTGAACAGTTTTAAGCCAAAGGAAGAAAGACAACTCACCAATCATACACATCTCAAACTCTTTTTGCATCTCTTCTACAAACTTCTTACACATATTATCATCTCCACCAAAGATGATGTCATGAACATATATAACTATCAAAATCTTGTCTTCCTCTACCTTAATGTAAAGATTATTATTTGCAATACCTTTCTTGAATCCTTGCTGAAGTAAATACTTATCCAATCGAGCATACCAATCTCTAGGAGCTTCTTTGAGTCCATATAAAGCTTTCTTAACTCTACACACCATGTTTGGTTCTTCTGATAGCTAGAAACCATCTAGTTGCTCAATATATACCTCTTCCTCTAAATCACCATTCAATAAGGCTGACTTGGCATCCATTTGATAAAATTTGAAATTCTTGTGAGCAATAAAGGCAAGAAACATCCTTTTTTCCTCCATTCTAGCTACTAGAAAAAAAGTCTCCTCAAACTCAATACCTTCAACTTTTGAATAACCCTTACATACTATAGTGTAGAAAAAATTATCCCTTTACATTTTCACACTTGTTTGGGCCCTCTTTATTTACTTTGGACTTAATTATGCCTTAATTTAGTGTTGTAAAATATATTTATTTACACTTTCATACTTATTTAGGGCTCCTTTAATTAATTGAACTTAATTTGTCTTAATTAGCCCCTTTAATTCATTTAACAAGCCTATTTAATTATATTTTTCAAAGAGGAAACCCGACATTTATTAATGCCTTAACATAAAACTTCTCATTGAGCAATATGTGTCCTAGGTTTAAGTACCTAGGACGCATTCACCCATGGGTGAATGGGTCCTCCCTTAGACCTTGGACCTAAATTTACATTATGTTTTTGGTGTTATTTTAATGTTTTCAAATCTATATTTCAATGTTGGCTTGTGATATTTGAATTTTGGGAAATTAAGTATACATATATATATAAGTATAAGGTTATTTCAATAAGTTTCACCTAATATTTTAAAGTGAGAAAAAGTATAGTAAATTTGATGATCAAGAGCATTCAAGAGAAAATTTCTTCATTATTTGTGATAGCAATCAAGATCCATTCATCATATAAAAGTTATGTGGAATCATGCATGTTTTTGGAGCTAACATTGTGATGTAGGTTTCAAACATTCAAGTCAAAGATTCAAAGAAATATTCAAGTATCAAGATCCACATCCATTGAAGCCATTTCATGTAAGATCAACATCAATATTTTAGATTTCTAAAGGTTCATTCAAGGGTTTGGTGAGTTGTGGCATTGAGTTGTTCATTCATCATTCTTTTTATGATATTTTATTTCATTTCAAGGTTTAATCACCAAAACAGGGTTTGACCAAGGCAAACCCCCATTCACCCAAAAAAAAAACATTTTCCCTTCTCTTTGTGTGTTGTATATTTGCAGGTTGAAGAAAATTTGAAGATCTCAAAAGTGCAAAATTGCAAAGTTTCATTTGTTTTCACCTTTGTTGTCATCTCTTGGAAACTTAGATCCCATATTTATTTCCAACTATCTGACTGTGAGACCTGAGAATTTGGAAGTGCAAACATAGGAGCAGAGGACCTAGAAATCAATTTTTAAAAAGGGACCCACTCACCATAGGGTGAATGAGTCCTTAGACAACTTCTGAAAATATTGTTTTGTGAGAGGTACACAACATTTATCCCTTCCAAAATTTCCATAAACTTTGTTGGTTCCTTTAGTTTTATGCTTAATCTCCAAGTGATACATTGCATTTTGGAGTTGATTTGCTATTTTTAATCTTTCTTCCCAAAGTGTTGTTTGACCTAGACCCCTGTCCTAACACAAAAATGAAATATGAAGATTCCTCCATAGAATTGATTCTCCTAAGGGTAGTTAAGTTAATTTTTTGTTGGGATCTCATTTCCTAATGAAATTAGAATAGGACCCCTTTTCCCTCTTTGGATCCACTTTTCTATTTTGGGAAACCCTAGGAACCCCTATTTTTCTATGATTCACATAGCAATGTTTCTTTGTTCCTCACAACTTCACCATATTCATTCAACTTGTTCTAGAACACCCACTTTGTTCCTATAAAATTCTTATTAGCTGGTATAGGAACCAAGTCCCATATTAGATTCTTTTATATTTGATTCAATTCCTCTTCCACTACCTTCATCTAGCCTTCATCTTTGCTAGCATCAACAAAGCTCTTGGGCTCTACCTTTAATAGTAAACACATATTCACTTGCTCACTTTATTTTGCAAACCTTCTCTTGGTCAACACACCCTCATTCTTATCACCAATTATTTAATTTGCTAAATTATTCTTCTTAACATACTTTGTTGGAGTCTTATGTACCTTTTATGATTCTTGTTTCTTCTCTTCTTTCTCTTCTTCTTCTTCTTCAATGCAGGGAGGTATATCAGATCCACAAACCTCTGGCTCTTGTGAGATCTTACACAAATATTCATCTACTTTCACATTTGTGGTTTCAATCATCTTTCCCAATCTCTTGTTTTAGCAACTATAGGCCTTTCTTCTAGTTGAGTAACCAAGAAAGATCCCTTCATGACACCTTGAATCAAACTTTCCAAGGTCTTCTTCATCTCTTTTGATGTAGCATTTACTGCCAAAGATTCTGAATTATCTAATAGTAGGAGGCCTTCCATACCAATGGCTCATAAGGGGTCTTAGTGTTATTGAACCTCAATTATACTTTGTTAAGAAAATAGACAATAGTGTGAACTACTTCCTTCCAATACATATTAGGTAAATCAATATCTTTCAACATAGACCCAACCATCTCTTGCATATTCCTATTCTTCCCTTCCACTACCCCATTCTACTGAGGGGTTTTAGGAGCAAAGATATGTCTCCTAATACCATGGTCTTCACAAAACTTTTCAAAATTCATTTGAAGTAAATTCACCTCCTCTATCAAATCTTAAGAATTTGATCTTAGCATCCATTTCATCCTCATATTTTTCTTTGAAAATCTTAAACTTATCAAATGGTTTTGTTTTTTCTCTTAAAAATGTAACCAAAGTAATTCTAGAGTAGTCATTGATAAGTAACATGAAATACCTTTCACCTTGTTGACTCTTTGTGATTGTAGGTCTGCATAGGTCAGCATGAATCAACTCCAATGATATTGTAGAAGAACACTCCTTGCTCTTAAAATTTATCTTTGTTTGATTTCCCATTTGACACTCCTTGTATAATGTGTTTGTAGGCTTAGTTATCTTAGGCATATCTCTCATTGCATGAATAGATTTGATCTTTACCATATTTTTAAAGTTGATGTGTCCAATCCTCTTATGCCACAACACTCACCCAATTGAGCCAATAAAAAATTCTTCCATTTGCCTCCTTTAGATGCTAGACATTTCCATTTGTCCTAGTGCCTTCTACAACTAATCTTCTGGACCCTACCTTCCTGATCTCATAGCCTTTGGCATGAAATTTAAGGTTATATCCTTTTTTGCACATCTGAATAACACTAAGGAGATTATGCTTTAGCCCTTTGACATAGAGGACATCCTTAGTATTGTTCTTTCCATCAATGGATATAGTACCCTTTCCACAAATTTGTGTTGACTCATCACCACCATACTTAATAGCTCCACCATTACATTTCTTAATACTGATGAACCTTCCCTTGTCAATAATCATGTGGTTAAATAAAACCCTATTAATCACCTAAGCATTTGCTTCTTCCTTTTCATGAAAGGTAGTCCACACAAGCATTGATATTTCATTATTTATGTCAGCTTGCAAAGTACCAAACTTCTTATATTTTTCAATATCACCCTTTTTGTCTTTCACAGTCATGAATAAGGTTTTATCATTTGAATAATTATCCTCATCTTCTAAAGAAAACTAATCTCCTTCGAATATAGACTTCTTTTAAACTTCTCTCTTTTGTTGCTATCATTTGATTCTTTAAAAGGACATTTAGAGGCAAACTGACCAATTCTCCCATAATTGAAGCACTTGGAAGGTAATTTATCTTTGTATTTTCCCTTTTCTTCAATCTTCTCACAAAATTTTCTTCTACCTCATCAAATCCATCATTTTGATTTGTTGTTTCATATTCTATCTTGTTACTGGCTTTGAATGTTGCTTCCTTCTTTGGGGCATCTTGGCCAAACTCTCTCATTTCAAAGGTTGTGAGAGCACCAAACATTTTTTCTACTGAATACTTATCCAAGTCCTTAGATTCCTCAATAGTAGATACCTTATGACTATAATATTTAGGGAGAAATCTGAAAACCTTCTTCAGAATCTCATCTTCTTTCACTTCTCCACCAAGACCTCTAATACCATTAACTACTTCATCCACCCAAAGTATATAACTAGCAATATCTTCATCCTCTATCATCTTCGGGGTCTCAAACTCTTGAATATTTGCATCTTGGCTTGATTCACTTTATTATATCCTTTATAAATTCTACTTAGCTTTTCACATACATCCTTGGTAGAATTGCAACTCAACATCTTCATAAGTTCTGAATTAGCTAACCCACACATGATAGCATCCTTTTCCTTAGAAATATTCTCATACAACCTAATCTCAGCTAGATCTGTTGGAGGAGTAGCAAGAGAAATGCAACCATCCTTGACAGATTGTCAAACACCAAACCATAGAGAGTTTAGATGGTCTTCTATTCTTACTTTCTAAAAGGTGTAATTTTTTCCATCAAACCTGAACCCCTGTAAGACCTATCATGTGCCATATCAGACCTTTCCTCAAGTGATTAATCTTTTTCAGAGGAACTTGGCTCTGACACCAATTGTTGAACATACCTAGATACTAAGAGGAGGGTGAATCAATATCTATAAGAACTTAAACCCTTTAGATGTTAAACCCTTCAATAATATGCAAATCAAACTTTTAACAAGATCAACAACCCTTACACAAATCAACAATAATTAATCAAATCATTAGAAATAAAAGATAAGGCAATGAACACACATACACAAGATAACACTAGATTTATGTGGAAAACCTAAAAAGTGAAAAACCATGGTAATAAATCTCACAATATAGGAATCTCATTGCTTACATAATTACATTTTTTTTTAAGGATCACTGCCTAAGGAAGCACACTGCTCCCTGAAGGACTTGCAAGCTAAAGTGCACAACCTTAGGGCAAGATATAAATAATTTGCAGGTTGAGGCACACAACCCCAAGGAAAGATAAAAAATACAAGGACCTGCTGAAGATACACACTATCTATTAGCAAGATACATGAAGATTTAGAATTACAACATATGTCAAAAATACACTCTACTAACTAAGGTGTTAAATCTCATCTAAATTTTCTTTTTCACAACTCACTTCAGCATTCCACACTCACACACCACCACACACTCTCTTAACTTGAAATTGATTTTTTCTTCCATTTATATCCTTTGCAAGATCACAAAACACTAATCAAGTTGACCAAGAAAAAAGATAAATAATAACCTCAACAAGTTGGCCACAAAACATAATGTGGTCCTATCGAAAAGATAAAGAGGACCCAAAACAATATTATATCTTCCAATACGATCTCAAACATTGAACATGATGGTGCACAACATCCCAAGATGGAAATAAGGAAATGTGTAGATAAAATATGTAGCACATTACCAATCGGCCCAAAAACATATTTTGAACTGAATTTACTCAATGCGGTTCACAACAAGATAGGCCAGGACCCAAACACAACTTAAACAACTTCAAATGTTGGTTCAGACCCCCAAGCACATTGCATAAGAAAGAGAACAAGCCCTATTAGCCAAACATCCACAAATTTCCCAAAGAAAGCAACTCAAAATAATATGTATCACCAAAGAGATCAATCATTAATGTATGAACCACAAAAGGGACATTCCATGAACATCCAACAACACTTCTAGATGCTTCTTTCACACTATCATGCCACAAAAAGATACTACAAATCAAATAGAAACATAACACTTCATCCCATAAGCATAAATACACAACCATGAGATAGAACATTACCAGTCAAACTTGTGGTAAACACCATCACATGAAATCTAAATTGAGACATTGCATAGACACTAAGATAATGTTCACCAAACTATAGGAGCATAAGCATCAATGTGGAGAAATGTAGAGCATTTTATGGACCAGTCCTGACAAGCAACAAAAATTTCCAACCCATTGCAATTACTAGAAACCTCCTCAACAACATATGTGACCTAAAAAGATAGGAGTGAAACATACACAAAGCATAAATTTTAAATCCCAAACCACAAGACCATATCTTCAAAGGTGGAGGAATGCAGAGCATTCTCCCAAATAGTTTTCAAAGCAACTTATTGTAGTAGAAACTTTCATAAACATGTGTAAACCATAACATCCTTGTTGTAACACATACTTCCTCAAGAACAACAAGAGAAATAATACAACATACTAGAGACCATTAGAAACATCTCTCTAACTTTAATATTACTTATAATACTCATCTTAATACTTATAGTCCTCATCCTAATGCTTCTAATCCTCATCTTAATACTTATCATCCTCATCTTAATATGTCATCATGATATCATCTTTGCTGAAAACAACCATACTCAATAGAAATTTATTTTTCATCAAAGAAGGCATAACATACAACCATGAACATCAACAATATCACTACTAGCACATCATACATCAATGACAACCCAAACTAAGTGTACATCAATGAAAAACAATGCCAAACATAGGTGCAATAGAGTAAGGGCATAATGAGGTTATAAGTTTTTAAATAAATTGATATGGCTTGAACTAGTTCAAAAATGGGCATGGATTAGAGAGCTTTTTGACTTTGTTTAGATCATTATAGATAGATAAAGCATGGAATCAGAAAAATGATTTTTTTTTGTAAGTGGCTAAAATAATTAGTGAAATATATGGAAACATGTAATATCGTATGCCTTGTAGGGTAAATTGAATGCATTTGAGTGGGATGCAATATGGTTTTGAGAAAATAATGTATTTTTGCAATATAAGGGATGGGTGTGGAATTGAGGCCCTACTTGGATATTTCATAAAAAAATCAAAGATAATGTAAAAGGGGTGGTTGGAAATAGAGGTGCAGGAAGGAACCTAACAATGTAATATCTTTTTTTGAGCAATATCTGTCAAAAAAAGAATCATGTAAAACCCAAAATAAATTACAAAGAGTATGTCCATCTACATTATCTGGTGAAAGTGAAAAAGTTTGAAACATATATGGGTGGAAACATGTAGAATAAATTTTCCTAAAATAAATATGATGATAATGTTTATGAGGCAATTGATACTAAACCTAGATAACTCATAAAAAGGGCATTACCTTTTTAGGGCAACTAAGGGCTATATAAAACTACCACTTACAATAATAGATTGTATGAAATAATGCCTCATAAGATAATGAGGCATAATCCCTTCACATGATCCTATTAATTAAATAAATACTTCATTTATTTATTTAATCTCTCTTTATCCTCTATCCATGTCCAAATCCTATCCCTTCATCTTGTTCACATGGATCATAATCAATTTTTCCTCATGTGATAAGTGTCCCCTTCACATGTCTAACTAAGACCTTGTGTAGACTCATTTAACCTAGACACCTAGCCAAAATTGAAACTAACTTTTTATTTTATCCATTCATCTCATTTAACCTCTTAATCCTAGCCATCAACATAAGGATTTGTGTCCTTATCTCAATCCTAAACCTAAATCCTATCCATCATGTGCCACTTGTCACATGATTGTATCTTTGATCCAAACCCTAATCCTCCTTCAATCTTATCCATCCATCATCAATCATTCCAAGCCATTGGTTTTGCCTCTTCAAGACTCTATATTTAGAGGCTCTCATCCTTCATCAAGTCCTCTTGACCTCTTGCATATTTTATCCCTCCTGATCACTTGATCTCGTCAACCTACCATATCCTTATGTTATCAAAATCTCTATTAAATCAAGCTTATCATTTTATTATTCTATCATTATCAAATCATATCAAGATTATGCTAGAGAATTTAGCAATCCAAATATCAACATCAAAGATAAAATCACTTGGAATAAGGGTGCACTCCATTTCTGCTCATTAAGGAGATAATAAATGATTCTAGGTGAAGGTATTGTGCTTTATATTGCTTTATCTTTCTTTAAATGTGCCTTCAATCTTTTCAACGCTTTTCATTTTTCCACGCTCAGTGGAACCCATGCCCCTGTTCTAATATTTTTTTGTGAATTTTCGGTGATGAAAATTTCATCTTCTGGCCCCATACTATAAAGTGGTGTCTCTATCTCATAGAGTTACACCTTTTTCTCATAGAAAGGAGCCTCTGTTTTATGAAGTGGCACCTCCGTCACTTAGAATTGTGCTTTTGTTCTATGTCTTGGATTCGATCAATTTGAGACTAACCTAGCATCTGAATAACCTTTGAGACCTTTTCTTACAGGATTAAATCATTCTAACACTCTATTTTTATAGGTTGTTTCATTCTTTTCTTACAAAAATTAGGATTTCTAGGATTTTGTCAAACTAGGGTTTCTTGTAATATTTCTAGGAGATCTAGGGTTTGCTTCATATTGATAAATTTTGAGCATATAAACTAACATATTTTGGCTATATCTTTCTATTTTCAAGTGGCATATAGCCTTATCTTATAGGGTCCCCAACTAGGTTGGTGGAAAACTTTGTTTTTTGGCTCCCGAAGGTCATTTTTAGGCCTTGTCTATGAAGTGATGCCTCTATTTCACAAATCTATGCCTCTGTATCACCAATTTTCACCTCTATTGCATGAAGTAACACCTTTTTCAAGTAAAGTTTCACTTTTGTTCCAACTTGTAATTTCTAGGGTTTTTGAATAATTTTTTCTCATCTAACCTTCATTTTTTAGCAACTAACAAGTGGTGTTGTCTAACACTTGTCAAAGAACATTATCATTGAGATTATTAATGGTTTGATTTAGATTCAATAGTCCAAGGCTTTATTTTCCACTAATCTAGGCATACAAGGTAGCTTAGTGGGTTAATGAACATTATTTGTCATGTTTGGAAGTGTGTGTAGATGTATGCTCTCACCTTGCACTTAGTGTGATCTTAGAGATAATAAATCTCACGTTTCTTCATTTATTTTATGTTCTAAGTGTTATCACAAGGCTTAATAGTTTGTTTTTATTCTCTCCCCTTACACTTCAACGATCTTAATTACCTAGCATAGTATTTCCCATTAGAAATCTTTCTTGGAGATTTGATCACCTCAAGGATGACCTCAACCACATTTTTTGGCGGGGTATATAAAGGGGGGAGTAAAATTTGTACCTCAAAGTGTGGCTAGATTCATCCAAGCCAATCCACAAGACCCTTAGTCTGCTGGGACTTGTTTGGTGATGAGAGAAGGAGATTCCCTCCTAATCTTATGCATTATCAGAAAAGCTCACTATTCACAAAATCACTAAAAACCTTGTATCTAGAAGCCTTTATTACCTTTCGATCATTTCTTAGTGTGATGTAGGATATAGTATCATTCCCAAAGTTACTCACCATGTATCTCCCCGAGTAGAGGTAGAATCTCCTTATAAAAGATCTTAGGATCTCTAAGGACATAAAAAAGGTGAGCCCTTGTGCCACTAGATCTCTAGCTACTAACTCTTGAAAGAGAGGTTTCCCACATTGATTTTGAGATATTAGCCTTTGTCTAGTGGTCCCAAATTAAGTTAACACACCTACTTGACTAAATATAGGGTTGCACTATCATGCTTGGTGTGTTTTCAAGTGCAATACTAGTGAAGCCACTTATCCTTATCACCTCAAAAGTTAAGCTAGCCATTGTGTCTTCTTGTTTGATTATATCTTGATAAAAATCATCAAAATCCATCTCAAACTATCAAAACACACTTATGTATCATCCCCTGATGCTTGTGTATCATCATGAGGTGCCCCTATGTAATTTTTTATGAAACTACACCTTTGTTCCACAAAAAGGCACCTTTGTTTCTTAGATTTGCACTTCTATTCCATAGAGTGGTGGCTCTATCACCTAGCATTGTGCCTTTGTAATTTCATTTCCATTTAACCATATTGAGACCTAAATTTGCAATCTTTACTTTTGCATCCCTAGAGAAAACTTGGGAGACCTATCCTCAACCATCATTTCACCTAAAACATCAACCATTTCCATCATTCCCATCCAAAATCTATTATATTTCATGCATCTTATCAATCTCATCCATTATCATGACCTAGTCATCCTTATCTTAATCCTTAGACCTTGGTCTTATTAGTCATCATCCAATATTTGTCATGATTATCATCTTCTACCATCATTTCTTTCATCATTAATCCTTCTTATCTTCCAATACAATATCTATCCTATCCTATCATATCTAATCCATCACCTATCATCATTAACATATCTTATTGTTCCAATCCATTATCTTTAATCATTGACCAATCATATCCTTCATATCCAATCCTTATCATATTTGATCTATCATATCATCCAATCATAATCCATATCCTATCCTATCAATATCAATCTTTTCAAAATATTATCTAGATCCTAATCCTTTGTTATCTACTAGCTTTATGTATTTCTTGAGAACTTGGCTATCTCAAGTAGTATATTGAGTTATCTCCTTATCATTTTGGTTGTCCTAATTTGGTAGTTTGGCTACCCCAAGTTAAGGTATCAAAATCCCATCCAAGCCTTGCCTAAGTGATTATCCAAGCTTAGGTAAGAAAAATCATCCTTTATCCAAGCCTTGCTCAAGTGGTCATCTAATGTTGAGTGAGAATTCCAAGCCTTTCCTAAGTGATTATCAAAGCCTCATGTAAGAAAAATAATTGTTATCAATCCAAGGGTCTAGATTTAGCTTGAAACCATTGGTCTTGTATCAAATTTTCATCATTATCCCCTTTTCATCCTTTTCATCATTATCCACTTTCCATTATATCATTATACCCTTTCCATCTATTTCATCATTTTCATTCCAATCATCTCAAATCCAAGGTCTATCCCATCATCATTAATCATTTTCATCCCATCACATCATTCATAGGTCTCTCTTGGGTTCCTATTACAAGGTACCATACAAGAAAGAAAATAATGGCCTCCCAAGAGAACCCCTCATCATCCAATGACATGTTCTTTGAGGTAGTCCACCAAGTCCCCATAGAAAACCCATTCCCACTTCTATCTCACATCATACATGATCATGATTCAAGTGATCAAGAATAACCCACATTTTTAGAGGAATTTTCATAAGATACACAAGCTATGGACTTGATGCATAGATACATAATGAAGCATCCTGACCAATATATCCTTATTCTAACAAATAAAGGTGCCAAATTACCCCATGACTTTGACACATCTCAAATCACCCAAAAACATCCTTCTACACCCCTACCTTCTATTCATCATAATCATACATATCATCCATTTTCTTCTAATCATCATGATCCTTCATCTCTCCCATCTTATTCTAGCATCCCCATTTCATATCAATCCATCAATCCTACATCCCACTTGCATATCAAAATCCCCTCTCATACCCAAAAAATCATCAAATATCCTACAACCTCAAAATTCCATCCCTTCTCCTCACATCTCGACATTCATCCCATTTAACAAAACACATCAGCTTCAAACATCCAACCTATCTCATCCTCTTATCAATATATCCAATCTTCTAAACCCATTCATATTCTCATCAACACCTCCAATCTTCTAATCCTATTTTATCCTCTCATCAATACCAACACACACCATCCTCACAACCTACCATCTCCAAATATCAATCAACACCCCTCAATCTCACAAGTAATTTGGCCCAAGATGTGCAATAAATCAATAATAATTTTAAAGGAATTCAACCAGTACATCACAAGAAATTTATGTCCTTATCCTTTCGACAAGTCCATCACCATGATCCCCTTTCCCAAATTTTTTAAAATGGCCAAATTTGACAAGTACAAAGGAAAGGAAGACCCTAGAGAGCACCTAAAGTAATTATGTATTTCATGAAAAGAGGTCTCTTATCTTAATGCCTACCTCTTGAGATTATTCTCTAAAATCTTGGGTGGACAAGCCCTTGTTTGGTTCACTCACCCCCCCATGGGACAATCACAACTTTTTCCAAGCTAGCCAATAATTTTTTCACTCACTTTTCCTACAAAATAGAACATGAGATCACCATGATGGAAATTTTTAATACTAAATAAAATAATGGTGATTCCTTTGCCCCATTCTTACAAATATGGAGACATATTGATAGTCACTCTGCATGGTCCATTCCTAAAAAATAACTCATCACTATCTTTGTCGAGAACCTAAACATTGAATTGGGCTTCCATATTTGAATATAATGTGCTCACTCCTTTAAAATAAAATAAAAAAAGGAGTAGCTATAGAAAAGGTGTTCATATCCAAAGGGCTAGTAAATATTTATAAATAAGGAAAAGACAACAATCCCCAATCTATTAACAATCCTATTTTTGGAATGAAAATAAAAATGTGGTCAATGATAGTGTGACTAATTCAAAACGTGTCCAAAATATCCAAATATCTCCACCATCATCATCTCAAAACAACATAGCTCCCCAGCAACATGTACTCATCCCTAAAGGTCAACCTAAACAACACACTAGGTGAGAATATACCCACTTGGGAAAACCAATCGAAACCATCCTCCACAATCTCGTCCAAGCCAACATGATCCTATTTTCACCGATCAAACCCCTTATTCATGATGTGCCTAAGCCTTCTTAGTATAATTAACATGAATTTTATTATTACCATAAGGTCCATGGACATAAAACCTCCTTATGCATGAAACTCCATAACTTCATCCCAAATCTAATTGATCAAGGAGAGATCTCTATCAAAGGTCATACATCCCCTAATAAAAGTCTGGGTATATTCCCAATCGAAACCATCCTCCACAATATCGTCCAAGCCAACATGATCCTATTTTCACCCATCAAACCCCTTATTCATGATGTGCCTAAGCCTTCTTAGTACAATTAACATGAATTTTATTATTACCTTAAGGTCCATGGACATAAAACCTCCTTATGCATGAAACTCCAGAACTTCATCCCAAATCTAATTGATCAAGGAGAGATCTCTATCAAAGGTCATACATCCCCTAATAAAAGCTTGGGTATATGCAAACAACCTTTTCCTCAACACAATGATGGTAAAGTTTTTGTATCATATAACCTGATGCCTTATAATTACAACAATAATATCTCATTTGATTCTATCATTGGCTACATCAAACAAAGTCCTTCCCAAGTAGTCACCATAACTATCAATGTGCCTAATTATGTTGTTACTACCCAACATGGTCGAATCGCTATCTAGGGAGCTTCATCCTTCTCTCACCCTACACATCAATATAACATCCTCAACCACTTGAATAAAATATGGGCACAAATATCTATCCTTGAGCTACTCAAAACATCCCCCATCCATAAGGACATCCTTGAGAAAATCCTCCATGAATCCCATGTCCCTAATGATATTGATCTTACTCAATTTAAAGTCCTGATAAGACACTTATCATCTTTGCAATCTCTCACCTTTTCCACTAAATACATGCTTTTCATTAATCCATCTCATAATAATATGCTATATCTTCAAGCCCACACCCATAAAACCACAATCAAATGCTTCCTAGTATATGGTGGATCAAGAATTAATATTTGTAGCCAAAGTCTAATAAAATAATTGAGATATGTTGATGATATTGTTGATCCCCAAAAAAATATTAACATCAAAGTATATGAGGAAGTTGAGTGTGAATCTAAAGGCTCTGTAAAGCTACCCATCCGAGTTGGATCCACTATAGTTGAAACTACTTGCCAAATCCTAGACCTTGATCTCTTATACAACATCCTTCTTGGTTGCCCATGGATCCATATCATGCAAGCCATTCCACCCACATTTCATAAGTGCATAAAGTTCCCCAACAATGGAATTGAAGTGACTGTCCATGCTGATTTAAATCCATTCCAATATTGTAAATTCTTACAAAGAAATCATGGCCTTTCACAATATTTCCCTACCAACACCGTATCACCATCTTCATCTTCATACATTGATCCTTCATTACTACCCACCTCTTGCACTATACTAGAGATCAAGGCTAAGATCAAATACCTTAATATTGGAGAATATGAGCTACAAGCCTTCCACATAGATTCCCATGCATCCCAAGATCACACATCACCATCCAATCCACCCAAATATTTTAATGTCTATGATAATACCATGTTTGGTCATGATATCTATGATAATTCACTCTTTGATCATGATTTTATTGAGGGCATCTAAGATCATTCCCTTCCATCTCATGATCCTCTCCCTCCCACTCCATTTCATGAGATAAAAACCTTCTACACGGACCCTTCTTGGGTTAGGGTACAAATCACCTAGTTTTGTACCTACTAAGCCTTCTTTCCAACTCGCTAAGGATGATGTGCAAGCTTGCTTTGACATTAACAATGCTAAAAAGGATAGTCACAAAGAATCCATCAAGGGCATCACCAACCTCTTCCAAAAATCACATATCTTTATCATCTCATCCAAATTATTCACTTCCATCCACCTCCTATACTTGGATGAACAAGTGTAATCCCAAAAAACAAGGCTATCAATCAAAATACAAAAAAAAATTATTTATCGAATGGAGATCCCAAATTAAAATCATAAAGAAATAAAAGTCAAGAAAAGTCCTCTAGTCAAAATCAAAATTTATTGGACAATGAAAATATCAAATTCAAAAATAAAAGAAATCAAAAGAATAAGTTGATATCCTATCATTCCCTTCATCTAAAATAATTGGGGGCATCTCCCAAATCAAAAAGTTAAGAAGTGACCTTGTTGATCCTAAGTCTTCATCCTCATCATCTTCATGCAATCCATACACCACCTAATCCACCCATATCCATACATCCATTCTCAATCCCCCTTGGCGATGTCTCTTGATGGACCTTTAATGGCAACCCCTTGATGCGCTTTAATCCAAAGCTTGCCCAAACTCCTTTACATGTGATGCATAAAGGTCCACATAGTGTGCACATCAGCGATCATATATTGGCTCCCTCCCATCATACCATCTATATTCATCCTTCCAACATCACCATCCATCTATTAAATAGCTTTCACCATGATCCTGCATCATCAAGTGTCATTTATCCAAAAAATCCAAAAAAATAGTAAAGAGAAATAATTCATCCAATGGTGAAAACCACTTTAGTGGCACCTTGGACAAGTACCATGGTGAAAACTTGGAAAAAAATTCCATGTGTAGTAGTCTCTTATCCACCATATCTTAGGATGTCATTACATCGACTATCATTCCTCTCCATATCATAATAAAATATTGCCCACCCACCCATCCATAATAAATCTAATGTAGTGTCAAAAAGTTACACCTTGTAGCAATTTCACACTTACGCATCTAGCCCACCGCATTAATGACAAAAACCTATAAGTCAAATTTTTATGGTTCTAACTTCATAGGTGACAACACTGAAGCACTAACAATATAAATGTTTCATTCTTGTAAAGTTTTGAATATGACACTTGCACAACGTACATACATTTCCACACCGCACTAGCATTCCTAAATTTTCTAAGATTCAAATGAGAATATTCTATGTCCTTTGCCTATGACACACGCAATTATGGTAGAAACACGAATGTAACAACTCTTCCCACCCATGCAAGCTCACAAAACTCCATTTTCCCATCTCATTCCCATTCATTCTTATGTTCTCTCATTCAATTTTGCTCTCTCTCTCATCGTACTCTTTCTTCTTCATTATTTTTTGCTATCTCTTACTTCCATAGCGAAGCTCTACCATATTTCTCTTAAGAAATAGTAAAGGCTCTCTTGCATGCAAGCTTATCATGTCTATCAAGCCAAGAGGGGAGACATAGGATGTTGGTAATGCTCTCTTGTCTATTTAATACTATCTATTTGATCACATCTTTATATTCATAATAGGGATTTTCCTCCTTTGTTGAGATTGTTCTATTACACGTCTTTATAATTGTGATAGGGGTTATCCTCCTTTGTGGGATTTGTTTCTATCACACATCTTTATATTTCATGTCCTTTTGTCTATCTCTATCTATTTAGCTGCTTGTGGAGGTGGAAACACCAAAATGGGGGTTTCACTGAGGCAAGCCTCGAAACAACCCCCAACATTTTTTTGTTCTATTTTATGTGTAGATGTATGAATTTGGCAAGTTGGGCATTGTAGATTTAAGAATTTTATTCTCTATTTTATCAGAGACCACAACACGGGGTGCATATGTCCCCATGGCATGCTATCATCTGTGGCCAAGACTTAGTCTTCTTAGTGATAAAATCTATACCTTATGTACTTTCTCTTTTTATATATTAGAGATTATCATTTTGTCATATATTTTTGTAATTAAGCAATTTTCATATTCTTGCTATTATTAGTTTAGTTTCCATTTGATTAAGTCATGAAAATATTCCTCTATTCTTTATCTTGTCACTTGAGCTTTTTTTGTTAGACTACAGGAATTGGGTAGCCCCTTATAAACTATAGTGCAACTGGTAAAAAAAATTCATGTGACCGGTGATGCTAGCGCAACACGCCCTCTGATACCATGGGGATAGAGTGGAGACTAGACCTTATTACCTCTTACTTACAATAGGATGCTTTATCTAATTGAGCTAGGCCCTCCGCCCATCTTGTCACCCGAGCTTTATTCCTTGAGGTAATTGAGGGTTATTTGCTCCTTGAAGACTCCATTTGTCTTGAGTCTCGAGGATAGCGAATCCCCTCCTTCACATTTTGGTGAACTTGACTTGAATGAAATCATGTCAGATCTTTTTCCTCTAAATTTAAACACTTTTTATAATGATTTTTCTAAACAAGATTTTTATATATTGGATGATGCCCTAGATTATTTCTTAGAGGCATCTCCTTCCACTTGAAAATTTGATAAATAGTATTCTTCATCAAAACCCTCATAATCACTTTATGGCTTGAGAATCAAACCTCTCCTTAGCCATTTACAAAATGGGGGTTGGATGTTATCGAAAAGATATCACCTCTTTCTTCTAAAGGACATTCCTTCATCATTACAACTACCAAATACTTTATGAAGTGGGTTGAAGCTATTCCACTTTGATCCACTAATGTTGAATCAATCTGCTGCTTTCTTCTAAATAATATTATTGCTCATTTTAGATTTCCTTCTACCCTTATTTTTGACAATGGTACTTCATTTAAGAACAAAGAGGAGAAGCAATTATTAGATAAATTGAAATTTCACTTTCAACATTGATTTTGTACACCTTACTACCCTCAATCTAATGGGCAAGCTAAAGTATCTAATAAAGTTATTCGAGCTAATTCTCCAAAAAATGGTAAATAAACATGGTAAATACTAGCATACTCAATTGATGTGTGTCTTGTGAGCCTATCACATGAGTGTGGGTACGACTATTGGTACAACCCTATACAACCTCATGTATGGTGTTGAGGCTATCATGCCTTTAGAGTTGGAAATTCCATCTCTGCGAGTTTCCCTTAAAGGGTTAATTGATGATGACACTTACCATGTTGAATGTCTCAACCAACTTGAGTTGCTTTATGAGCACTGATTATAGTCCCTCGATCATCTCCAAGCTTATCAAAGATCTATTTCTAAACATTAAAACCAAGGTGTTCTTTCTCATACCTTCAAGGTAGGTGATCACGTTCTCTATGAGAATAAGAAAAATATAAATGTGCCACCTAATCAAAAGGAGAAGTTCAACCCTAATTGGTTAGGTCATTAAATAATCACCTTTGTGTATGATTTTGGTGTATATAGATGATCATCTATGGATGGTACACCTCTAAAAGAACTTGTTAATGAAATGCATCTCCATTGATACTATGCATAAGGTCTATGTGGCATGTGCATGATGCTTGTCCCCTCTTTTGGGGATTGCAGTCCATTATGCTATGAAATTTATTCATTAACATAATATCCTTTTAGTTTGTGTTATGATGCAAACATGTGTATGTAGTTAATTAATTTAATTAAGAATTATATATACATATGTTTTATTTTTATGTTGTGTATTTGTGCATTGTGTTTGATTAATTATTTTAGTCAAGAATTAGATCATAATCATGTTTAATTAAGTATACATCCAATGTGTTTTTATTAAATCATGATAGTATCTAATCTAAGTATACATCCATCCAATAAATATACATGAAAAATAAGGATAGACATAAAGAACACATCATATTGTTGATCCAAAATATTGTATATCTTTATATATATGTCAAAAGTAATTTCAAGTGCATGAATCACACCACTATCATAAAATGTGGTGTTTATATATATATATATGAATCTATACATCAAAAATTATATGGTACAACAAAAATGGGTCGCTAACCCCTGGGTGCATGGCTCCCTGAGCCATCTGGCATTGTCGGTGATGGAGGAGGATATTGGATGGATGTGTAGGAGTGTGAGTAATGAGATAATGGAAAAAACATGCTTCACAATCATAGTTCTTGTATCTCTCCATGTAGCTTCATGACCTCCTCTTGCAGCAATGTAACATGCTCTAGTAGTGAAGCCTCTTGCTCTAGGCCTATTGCAACACATCTTTGAGCTATTGTACTTGAGGATCTTGAGGGCTAGGGGTGCTATCCTAATAGCAGCTACCTACATTCCAAGGTCATCAACCTAGCTCCGTAGGGCATAATGTTCTTGCTCAACACTCTCTTCTTTTGTCATGGCCTAATATCTCTTGACGATGTTGTGAGGAGCTTCATAACCCGTTGGTCCCTTTGCCTAGTCATTGTGGTCAGCTCGATAGTCTACTATACCACCTCCACTTGTGCCTCCTCATAGGCCCTCTTGAGATTCACTATAGGCTTGAATAATGGGGCATAGCACCTTGTTGTGCATGGCCTATAGAA
Source organism: Sequoiadendron giganteum (assembly GCA_007115665.2). Taxonomy (NCBI): domain Eukaryota; kingdom Viridiplantae; phylum Streptophyta; class Pinopsida; order Cupressales; family Cupressaceae; genus Sequoiadendron; species Sequoiadendron giganteum. Next base: position 408,893,575 of record CM021106.1, read on the forward strand.
ATATAGGACTAACCCTCAGATTTAGACTAGGACTGCCTCTAATATGCACTTCCTGAAGAATTTAAGGCACTCTTGTGTGAACACTACAACCACAGAGATAGTAGGTGATGCTAGTACCATATCATCAGATTATATACACACATATATATGAGAAAGCATGAAATGAAATAACTAAAATGAAACAACATGTATCATACTCACACTTGGGTCCCTAACATGTTAGTGTGGGTTTGGAGGTGGAGCACCACTGTTGAAAGTGAAGCTCATCCCTATCACCACTGTCAAAGGAGGCATGACCGTTTGGATGTTGGGTGGTTCCACTAAGATAGGTGGAGTGCATATAGGTGACACCACACATCACTGCCTCAACATGTGCTCTACTCTACCCACCTCCACCTCATCCCCTTTGCCACTGCTCCTTAGACCCTCGCCCTTAGATTGCTAAGCACTAACATCACCCATGGGGGCACCTATTGGGAAAATTAGGGTGGGGCCTGTTGGCAACCATAATTTGGAAAATCCAACTAAAATGTTGATGCCATCAATCGCTAATGCCTCAGGTTGGTCCTCATCTAAACCATCATCATTGCTAAGTGTGATATTGACAATGGTTAGACGAGGATGGTCCCCCAATCACATTGCACTCCTATGGGACTGTATGTACATAGGAGTCATCAGAGGGATCAACTACACCTGCCCAAACTATTTGGTGACCCAATGCTAGTAGTATGGTATAATGATGTGGTTTGATCGCTTGACCAGGAGTTGATCACATTGCATCCTTCATAGCTACCTCCTATTGGATGGCTAGATCCCCATTTGCCTATAGGCCCGCCATCTAATATCATCACTCATCAAAACATTTATCCTCTATCGCCAAAATATTAAGTCACTGTACCGCTACTCATGAATGAATGGGTATACATAAGCTCAAGGAGATCTATTTGCTAGGATATGGGGATATGTAGTCACCTACATACATCAGATGTGCTTGAATGCCCAAACTTGAAGAAGTATGTAGGTGGTAACATTATGGTACTCATAATTTATGTATTACCCAAGGTCATGGTATAGGTGGGAAAGCATGCTCCAACCCTAGGTGAATATGGTCCTCTACTCCTCCATCTCCTGGATGCAATGGACAAAGCCTGCATGGAGGTGAGAGCCTCGACTATTTATCATGACTTGTAGTACAACAATCACAATCATCATATGACAAACTGGCAGCATCACCACCCGACCCTACTCAAGCCACCACATGCAGATATATCCCATCATGTCCTATGAGACTACATGACCAAGTTAGTATTGTTGAGTGGCATGGGAATCCTAAGCTATCTTGCTATCCTCATATGCCACTCACTTTTTGTGAATGGGTAGGCATAGGATATGGTAGATGTCCTCCATGGTAACAGTTATCTCCTTAGTGAGGATATGAAATGTTAAGGTATCAACATCCCATCTCTCCATGAGCACCATGAGCATGGGGGCATGGAACTAGATCTTTGATGTAGTATACACCCATTAGAGTTTGACCCATTATAGTAGACCCTAGTCATTAGCATTGATCTCAATGTTGCAACTGCATAACAATGACATAATCACTCTGTTGCTATGCTCTTTGATCTCAGGAAACTCCTACAAAAACCATGCACATTCTATCAAGGCATGTTCATTCTACATCTCAAAAAATTTCTAACTCTACATCATCAAAAATTTCCTAAGGCTATCTTTGAGACTACGACGCATTGCGTAGAGATCTATGTGGTCCGTTGGTGTTTGAGATCGACATGGATGGTGATAGCGCACAAGAAGGACACCGACATAACTGATAGATGTTGAATCACCAGCAAGATGCTAACATGTTTGATGGATGTCGTAGCACTGAATAGACACCTGCACTACTCAAAAAACTAAAAAATGCTAAAAAAACATGTAAAAATTAGAAGTTAGGGTGAAAATTTTCTCGTACCTCATCAGGTGGGTCACCCCTCACCACATTGGTGTACAACTGGTTGATCCTAGAAGTCTCAAATTCTCTTCTACAAGGAATTTTACTGATAACTCTCAAGAAAATTTAACAAAATCCTTGTAGCAAATAGTGAAAATTACACTTCCATGGGCCCATGTGAGACATATATAGGCCATTTTTGTCAATTTTTTGTGGCAAAGGTGTTCTTTCCAACCTTCGTTTTTCACCCCATCTAGTTGGGGGGAAAAATAGGAGGGGCCATTTACTTACTTCTTCATCATATTTTTCTTTTGATTCACCAAAATTTTCTTAAGCATTCTTCTCGCTGTGGTAGCTTCTTCCGATTTCAAATTGGCCCAATTTTGAGTTTTGTAGAACAAAAATTCACATCAAGCACTATATTTTCTTGCTGAGCTGGAATTCTTCGGGCATCATTAGTATTTGCTTGCTCAACCTCTATGGCCTCTATAGTATCCTTTTAGGAAAAAATCTATAAAATTTCAAAATTAGTATTTATGTCTTCTTAACTACTTTAGTGCAACTGATTTTTCCCAAAAATTTAGCTCACTAAAGTGGGGGAAAAATGTAGCATCGTAAAATTACACTCTGTGGAAATTTCACACTTGTGTATCTAGCCCGTTGTATTAATGAAAAAAACTTATAAGTAAAAATTTCATGATTCCAACTTCATAGGTGACAATGATGAAGTACTAATAGTCCAAATGTCTCATTCTTGCAAACTTTTGAATAGGACACTTGCACGATGCACATATGTCTCAACATTGTGCTAGTATCCTTAATTTTTTTGAGATTCAAATGGGAATATTCCATGTCCTTTGCCTACGACATGTGTCATTGTGGTATAAATGTGGATGTAATGACTCTTCCCATCCATGTAGCCTCACAAAACTCTATTTTTCCCTCTCATTTTTATTCATTCTTACGTTATCTAATTCAATCTTTCTCTCTCTCTCTCTCTCATTCTACTCTTTCTTCTTCATTATTTCTTGCTATATCTTTCTTCCATAGTGAAGCTCTGTTGGATTTCTCTCAATCAATAGTCAAGGCTATCTTGAACACAAGCTTATCGTGTCTATCAAGCTAAGAGGGGAGCTACAGGCTATTGGTAACACTCTCTTGTCTTCTTGTCTTGCCTATTTAATACTATCTATTCGATCACGTCTTTACATTTGTAATAGAGTTTTTCCTCCTTTATGAGGGTTATTTATTTTACAATCATGATAGGGGTTCTTTTTAGAATTGTGAAACAAGCACAAAACCACAAGCCACAGGATCAAACAACAAACAAAGACACCTTCCATGGAAGAGATCTACAAAACAATATGTGCAATATTCATCAACAAGGAAAAGATACAACAAGAGACTTTCAAGAAGATATGAAAGCTCTAGATAATATCTGAGAGATAATTACAAAGAGGGTTGAATGCTTATAAGATAAAAGCCCTAAATGAGAAAGGGATCAGATCATGAAAAGTGTCAACATCACATGAGATGATACATAATGATCTAATATTAACTCAACTAATAAAGAAATCCTAAGTTTAGCTTAAGTGCAAAGAATAAATTAGACTAATAATCAATTAAAGAGTAATTAGTTATTAGATAATGTATGATAACTCTAACACCCCCCCTTAAGATGAACTTAGGGAGTAGCTAAAAACCCTAAAAAGAATGCATGATGGGTCCTGAAAAACAAGGCCAAAAAAGGTATCCATGCACAAACAAAAGATCTTTGTAATGCAGAAAAATAGAGAAAACCTCATGGGAAAATCTCCACTCCAAAAAGAGATGAAAGCCAAGTGAAGGACTGAAGAAGCCTCCAAACAAGACAAGGTCATTTTCCCAAAAGATAGGAACAAAGGATGAACACAAAGAACACCACTGAAGCATGAAGAAGCTACAAACACTGTCGAAGAATGACTATTGAAATGTTGAAACAAGAACCTCCGCTAAAATTGATGATGATCAAGATCAAGAAGACAAGAAACTGCATGAGTGCCCTCAATGAAACTACTTGAATCAAATGGAAAAAAAAATCAAACACCTGGAACTCAAAGATACATATGACAAAAGTACCGAAATTCTGAAGAACTGTTGATGTGAAAAAAGGAAGGTCACCTCCAAAATTAGCAATGCAAGAGTGTCCATATGGTAAGTGCTCTATCTCACTAAAATGCATGGGTAACTAGCCACTGCATCCACCTAGTACATAGGAACAAATATTATATACATAGCTCACTCCAACGTGAAACCAAGGAAGCATTAACACCAACAGTAGAAACCCCCCATAATGCTGACAAGGAAGAGGTATGACAGGTACACTAAAATTGAATGCCAAAAAGAAGTGCATGTAGAAGAATTAGGAACATCTAAACATGCAAACATGAAAGTACAAGTAGATATAAAGGGTGTGAAAACAAAATTCACAATGCATGAGAAAGGTATGAAGGCAAACAAAGGCAAACATCAACCCCCATGGCACTTTATAACATAATGCAAGTACAATAAGGCACAAAGTGATGTGCAAGATCCCATAATACACCTGTTGTGGCACTTTATTTCAGTGTGTTTACATAAGATAAATACATGCAATGTGAGCCCATTATGTCCAAAAAAGGACTACATGCTGAAAATACAATTCTTTGACAAAAAAAGAGGAAACTGGTAGCACCATGATGAAGTACACAAAAAAAACACACTTTAAAAAAAAACAACACCCAAAAATGTGTTCGGATGCAGAAGATATGGCCCATCGAAGTCTCTAAAATGAGAACTGAACAACTACAACACCGAGAAAATAGAATTCTAGAAAAAACCAGAAGTCAAAACTAGAAAATACCTACACCACTACGAAGAGCATGAAACTTCACCCTATTTCAAAAAAAAATGCACACGAAAAGACCACTGTATGGCCGAGATATGGCCTCTAGAAGTTGAGGTACAAAATTGAAAAGCCCAACAAAGAGGGGATGAGTAGGGAAAAAGAACATCACCAAATTTTTCAAAATTACCTCCAAATTTGGAGGTCCACCAATTTCAGGATATTGGAAAAAAAAATGCTCCAATACTAGGATGCTGGAAAAAAATATCCTCCAATGCAATGCTCTGATACCATGTTAGAATTGTGAAACAAGCACAAAACCATGAGCCATAGGATCAAACAAGTGTCATGCTGCTGCAGGTGTTATGTGGCCTGGCATCTATAGGCAGCCTCTTGGGTCTAGTCATGAGTGGAGGTTCTGTTGCGGTTCAGATGCAGCAAGTGTTTTGTGGCCTTGTTGGATTAGGCAAGTCTTTTGGTGAGATTCGAATAGGCTCAGTTGTGAGCAGGAGTTCTGTTGTGGTCCGATAGCTGCAGGTGATCTGTGGCTTGGTTGCTTCAGCTATTGCTGGTGGGTTGTTGCCTAGTTGCTCCAGGAGGTATTTCGGGCCCATGGCCCTGTGTTTTGGGTGTAAGCTTTTCGACTAAAGGCCTTTGTTGTTCTTTGTCTTTGGCTTAGGACTGTGTGTTGTTCTAAGTTTTCTTTTCCCTTGGTATTTGGTACTAGGGTGGGTTGTTAGTCTGTGGTGTGTTTGTGGTTTGTCCGCTGGTTCTGCTTTTCTGCTTTTCTCTTTTGGGCCCTTTGGGTTCTTCGTGTAAAGGGTACGACGCCCTGTAAATGCTGCTTATCTTTTCAAAAACAAAAAAAGACACCTTCCATGCAATAGATCTGAAAAACAATATGTGCAATATTCATCAACAAGGAAAAGCTACAACAAGAGACTTTCAAGAAGATATGAAAGCTCCAGATAATATCCAAGAGATAATTACAAAGAGGGTTGAATGCTTATAAGAGCAAAGCCAAAAATGAGAAAGGGATCAGATCATGACAAGTGTCAAAATCACATGAGATGATACATAATGATCTAATATTAACTCAACTAATGAAGCAATCTTAACTTTAGCTTAAGTGCAAAGAATAAATTAGACTAATAATCAATTAAAGAGTAATTAATTATTAGCTAATGTATGATAACTCTAATAATTCATGTCTTTTTGTCTATATCTATCTATCTGGTTGTTCATGGAGGTGGAAACACCGAAATAGGAGTTTGACTAAGGCAAGCCCCGAAATAACCCCAACATGTTTCCCATTCTATTCTATGTGCAAATGTACAAATTTGGAAAGTTAGGCATTATAAATTTAAGGTTTATATTCTTTGTTTTATTAGAGATGATAGTGTGGGGCGTAAACGTCCCCATGGAATTTTGTCATCCATGGCCAAGGATTAGTCCTCTTAGTGGTAAAATATGTACCTTTTGTACTTTCTATTTCTGTATATTAGAGATTCTGATTTTGTTGTATGTATTGGTAATTAAGTGATTTCCATATTCTCACTATTAGTAGTTTAGTTTCCATTTACTTAAGTTATGCAAATATTCTTATATTCTTTATCTCGTCGCCTAAGCTTTATTCCTTGAGGTAAATGAGGGTTATTTGCTCCTTGAAGCCTCCCTTTGTTTCAAGTCTCAGGGGTAGTGAATCCCCTCCTTTACACCTATAATAATTTGTATTGACTGTTTATTAGTATCATCCTATCATTCCATCATTTATTATTACCCACCCTTCCCTATTCTTTCCCATACATTAGATGTAGAAGTCACATCTACATTATGTCAAGGATTTGATCTTATATATCCTTAGTTTCCAACGCATTGGCCTTAAAGTCTCATGCAATTGAAATCCATTCTCATCCTATCATAAAATATTTATCCATAATAAATCAAACATCAAACCCATCAACCCAACCCAATCTCCTATCATATTTATCCCATCTTAAATATTATAAAGAAGTTATCATCCTCCCATCCCATCTCAAAATCAAAAATCAAAATCTTGAGCTCCTTAGACTTGGCAATCAATAAATCCAAACATTACATCCAAGATATCAATCCTTAATTGAAATTATATTATGAGCCTATTTGTCAAACATTAATCATTCATCACATCATTTTTCCAATCAATCAATCAATCAATCATCATCAATCTTATCAAAGACTTGCTTAAGTGATTATCCAAGCTTGAGTAAGAAAATCAAAACCTTACTTAGGTGGCTATCTAATCCTAATGTAAGCACATAATCATTATCCAAGCCTTGCTTAGTTGATTATCCAAGATTAATGTAAGAAAACCAATCAATCAATCAATCAATCAATCAATCAATCATCATCATCATCATCATCATCATCATCATCATCATCATATCTTTGGCAAGACATATGTTGGTTGCATGACATGTTTTGTAGTGAGTCTTTTGTTTTTATTTATCTTTTGATCATTATCTTTCAATCCATGACTACACCTACTTATGACTGCCTTGATCTAGCTATATCTTGGTGTGTCAAAGATAGTGTATATATGGGGCATCATTTTTATCTTGTATGTCATGCTTGTCATTGTTTGAGTGTCAAGTCCATTCAAAGGTTAACTTGTCACCTTAGTTCCTCATACCTTAGCATAATTGCCTTTTCTATATCAAATCTAAGGATTGCTTAATACATACTTGCATAACCTATAAATTATCATCGAATTCTCCTTCATTTTCATCCAATTCTATCCAAATTATCCTTCCTTTTCATCTCCTTCATCCCCTTTCATCTTCCAATTCATCCACTTCTTGATCCTTATCCCTCATCATTCTCATCTGTTTCGAGAGAAAACTCATTTTCTCCCAGCCAACATGTCCTCTCGAGGGGGCATCCAATCAACTAATCATCAATCTTTCCTTAATCCTTTTACTTCCTCCCATTAAATGTGACATCATCTTTGGTCTTTATCATCCATTATGTTTTTATTTGATACAAAACCACTTCACGACATCATATCAAAGAAGGGAAAAATGTAGACACCTAAAATATTTCCTTACCCAACCACACCTAATTTTATCCTATCCAAAGCCATTAATTAAATAAATATCTATTATTTATTTAATTATTCCCATCCTTTTCCATCTTTATCCCAATCCTTTAATTAAATAACTGTTTACTATTTATTTAATTATGATACCTTCACATGATCCCATTAATTAATAAATACTTTATTTATTTAATTAATCCCTCTTTATCCTCTATCCTTTCCCATCTAAGCCTAACCCTTAATCTTGTTCACATGGATCATAATATAAATTTTTCCTCATGTGATAAGTGTCCCCTTTACATGTCTAAGACCTTGTCTATATTCATTGAGCCTAGACATCTCGCCAAAAGTCAAACTAAGTTTTCATCTTATCCATTCATCTCATTTAACCTCTTAATCCTAGCCATTGCCATAATGATTTTTGTCCCTATCTAAATCCTAAACCTAAAACCTATCCATCATGTACCACTTGTCATGTGATTTTATCTTTAATCCAAACCCTTCAATCTCAACCTTCCATCATCAATCATTCCTAGTCATTGATTTTATCTCTTCAAGACTCTGTATCTAGAGGCTCTCATCCTTCATAAAATCTTATTGACCTCTTGCATCTCTTATCCCTCTTATCCCTCTTGAGCTTTTCATCTCATAAAGATACCATATCCTTATACTATCAAAATATATATTGAATCAAGCTTATCATTTTATCATTCTATCATTATCAAAACATATCAAGGTTATGTTGAAACATTGAGCAATTCAAGTATCAACATCAAAGAGAAAATTAAATGGAATAAGGGTGCACTCCATTTTTTCTCATCAAGGAGAGAAGCAAGGATTCTTGGTGAAAGTATTATGCTTTATATTGTTTTATTTTCTTTCATTTGCCTTCAATATTTTCCACCCTTTTCAAGTCCTTGTAGATAAATTCATTTGTGGTCACTTACAACATCATTAACCTAGGGATAAATATTATACACAAATATTTTAGTGGATTCATCAGTTGTTGGTTCATAAATGATTTTACAAAATTTATAAAAGTGAATTGTGCATAATACAAGGAAATTAAATTATAAATAATTTACTAGCACTAGAAATATCATTTTTCATTTTAAAGATGTGCAAGATTAGCTTCAACTACCAAATTGGTGCCAATTCTTGTAGCAACAAAGTTAGATATGGACAAAAAAACATAATGACTAAGTAAATAATATCATTTAGTTGATCCTAATGTACTTAGGCCTATTTTATAGAGCTTAGACCCTTAATTTTTGTCCTATCCCCAAAAATACACCCATTCTTAGTAATCCACAAAAAAATCAAATGCCCCACATATTAGTCCTGAAAGAGTTCCTACTTTGGGAAATAAATTCACAAGTAGAATATTTTTACTCCACCCTTGAATGAAAACTAACTAATGTTTGATGTAAAGAACAAAAAATGTGAACCCAAGAATTCCTTGAATCCCTTAAATCACTCAAACAAAAGTGAAGGCAACATGTAAAATGATAATACAAGTAATTTCATATTGACTTAATGAAAAGAGTTACAAAGCTATGATACTCTATAATTTTATATTGAGCACATCACGAACAAAGTTGTCAAGGGTATATATTTACTGGATGATACTCTATTAAAGGCATGTCAAAATTATGATATGTGGAAGGGGAAGGGATATGTAGGAGGTATGTTTCCTCATCATTTTCTATTGCATATAAATACTTTTGTTACTATCTATAATGAAATTAAGAAGTCCTTGGAGATGCATAATTCAAACCATTTGCAGATAGTTTTAAATAGATATGTAGGGGAGGTTGATTTCGAGTTAGCAGAAAAGATAAGAACCAGGGTAAATGCAATTATGGTGTTGCTCACACATGACCATAATCCCCCAATTCCAGCTCAACTAGTGGATGCGGATGTAGATAGTCTTCCCCCTTGCTGTCCTAATGCTATGGGTTTCAATCTGAATGCTCTGCCACCAATGTAATCTGATGTGGGGAATTTACATGAACATCAGGATGAAAATGATGATCAAGTAGACCAGATGAAGGAATAAAGTCTTCTCCTTCAAAATTTGCATATGGAATTTTTCTCATTTTTGTCTGTTCTAAATTCCCAGATAATGTAATAAAATGATCGAATTAGCCTTGTTTTATTTTTTGCTTAGCCCAAAAGCATATTGTAAACTCTGGGTTTGTGGGTAAAATCATGACATCCTCATATACTTTGTATTACTAGAGGAATCAGGGGATAAACATGGGCTTTTGAACCATGAATCTAAAACTCTTGTACATCTTTACTATTAATATATAATATATATAGGCCTATGGCCTTTTATAAAAAAAAAAGGTTATAAAACTATCACAAAAATTTGACAAAAATAATACTCTTATCCATTAATCAAAATACAAATACAATGAAAGTCTATACCCTAACCCAAATTAGCCTCAACACCGTAGATCTTGCCTTAAACTGTGAATAGAGACCAACTCTTTTGATGTTGAATGGACTTGTAGTTATATAACTTCATCTGGTCTCCTAAATCCATGCAAAAAATCTAGTAAGGATAAAATACCATTTAATGCCATATGTAGAACAAACTAAGATCCCGCAAAATCCACTAAATGGTAGCCTAAAGCTTGCATGAAAATATTTCATGTCATATACACAACCATTGCATTAAAAGTGGCATGGTGTTCTTTATCCACCATTGAAAGTATATTTGAATTTGTGTGATTAAGATGGACAATTATTTTTGGGTAGAAAAATTATTCCAGAGTAATTGCGACATCAAATATGGTCAACAATAACACTCTAGGTCATGCAAGGAAGTAGGTGGGAGTAAATAGCACAAAAAGTAGGAGTTTTAGAGTTTCAAGGATTAGGGGTTGGGGAAATCTCATAACCCATACTAGTATCAGGGATCATAAATTGAGAGTAAACCACGGTTCATGCTTAAATAAAATAGGTAAGTACATCTTTGCATCTTTGAATCCAAAGGACATACAAGAAAGTTATCGAAAGTTGGGGATTAGATGTACCAAGGAACTCATCCCTTAAGGTATGTAAAAATAGGGTAAATTTAAATTCACGCTCCTAAAAAGGTGAACAATTTGGAATGTTGACAATCGAGGTTGGCTTATAACTCATACCAATATTGGGGAGTTAGGGATGAAGAGCTAGTGATACCTCTTATGAAGTACCCAAATAAGGACACATATGAACCTATAGACACCTAAAATTGTTTGAACACATCACACACTCATAATTCACTATTTTCTACATTTTCCTTATTATCCCCTAATTCATCAAATTTAATTAAATAATTTCTAATTATTTGATTAAATTCATTATTTTCCTCTATTAATTGAATAATTTATATTACTTGATTAATTCATCAAAATTCATCATTCCATCTAAATCCATATTAATTAAATAATTTTGAATTATTTAATTAAATTCAAATTTCTCTCTCCACTTTAATTAAATAATTTCAATTATTTAATTAATTCTAATTTCCTTCAATCCCACCTTTTTTTTATTTGTTTAATTTAAAATACTAATTTCCTCTCAGATCATAATTAAATAATTTCTTCATTATTTGATTAGCTAATTTCCTCTAAGTTGTACATGGCATATTCCATTTAAAAAGGAATATTCTCTTTTCAAAATATCTTCCTCCAAAATATCTTAAAATATCTTCCTTAAATCAAGGGATGGTGTTCAGTTAATTAAATCTCTCATTCGATCTCATCCATTGATCTCTTGATCTAATATCATCCCTTGATCTTCATCCTTTGATCTCCACCATTGATCAAACCTTCATGAAATCTATAAAACAAAACCTTTCCTTCAATTCACAATCCTTGAAGAATTCACAATCTTCATGAGCTTGAGCATTCATCATTTCTTGATCATTTTGAGCATTTGAGCTATCATTGTGAGTTAAGATCTTAATCAACAAGCTTTTGCAACATGTTTTATGCATAATTGAGAAATCCACATATATAATTCTCATAACTCAACAATGGAGTACTAGGTTTGCATGTATCTTTTTAGTAATTTGATCTTTATAAAATTATGTTAGAGAACTTGATTTGTGTTTTATTATTTGAAGCATTGTATTCAACTTCATTGGTTAATGGGTTTATTTGATCTCTTAATTATAGAATTTTGATGGTTTTCAACCCTAATTTCTATAATTTATCTTTTTAATCATTTCTTATTATTCTCGTTAGACATTTTGGCATGCCTGATGGGACCCACATCCCAGATTTAATGTTATTTGTAGTCTTTATTGAGATATAGGTTATAGTGATGCATTTGAACTATATTAACAATATTGATGTTTGCAAAGTGACAAATTTGATAAAAATCAATGCTATTGAAAAGTACAAATATTCTTATGAGGAATTTCAATGCTTCTAATAAACCGATCATTCTCTATTTTCTTTGATTTTAGGTTACAATGATGCTTACATGATGATTGCATCGACAATTATGATTTGAATCAATGTATTTGACATAACTTGACACTTCTAAATAATTACATCGACACTTCTGAGGTATATCAATGCTTCTAAGGTATATCGACACTTTTGATATCTTTTATAGTAATGTTTTTGACTATTTTAGTAGTACATTTAATTCTATCTTTTGGACTTTATCCTAACCCTAATGTGGGCTTGATATTTTGAGACTAATGTATTTGTGCAACCTTGGCATACATTGGGAGAAGACAAGAAATCTTGAAATTACTAACAAATCTTCTTGTAGGGTTTCTTTATGCTTTCAATTTCTTTGAAATGAACCACACGAATTAGTGTTTTTATTAAATAACTTGTTTGTCATGTTTGATAAGTCCTTAGGTACATATGCTTTCTCCTCACACCTAATGTGAAATTGGAGATCAAAAATACCTTAGGATTTGTATTTATGTTAGTTTATTCAAGGATTTGATTATCTGTGTATTCTCTTCCCTCACGACTACTAAGAACGATCTTGGGAATCAGAAACATCATCATATTCCATTTAATTCAGTAGGAGGTCTACATGAGGATTTCATCACCTCAAGGATGACCTCAACTATGTTTACCGGTGGGGTATATAAAGGGGTTAGAATGGAAGTTATACCCCAAGGTGTGACCAACATCTTATAAGCCAAGCCTAAAAATCCTTAGTCCATTGAGACTTGTATAGGTGATGAGAAGAGTGGAGACCCCCCTTAACTCAAGCATCCTTGGATAGGTCCATTGTTCATGGAAACACTATGAACCTTACTTTTAGAATCCTTTAAAACCATTGACCATTGGTTTAGTAGGGTGTAGGGTACACTATCATGTAGGTGAAGTTACTCACCATGTACTTTTCTCTTATTGAGGTGACATAATTCCTTGTTGGACCTATTCCTTCTAAGAAAAGAAGTGGTAAGGTGGTACATGACCTTATCCTAGTTACTCATTCATTTGAAGGTATCAAGATTTGGTGGGTGGGCCTCTACTAAGTCAATACACCTTTTTACCACTAATTAGGATGTGCTTTTTGAAGTTTTTTCTTGTTTAGACTTGTGTTCACCATATAGCAATTTTTCTTCAAAAATACCCACACCATTATGTGACTTTGCACCTTGGAGTCAATTGTACACGCTATTCTCTATTGTGTGTTATCTCATATTAGATTAAACAAATCAAAATCAGTCCTCAAAATAGTTAGATAAGTCCAAAACCCTAGGAAAAAATTAGGTTTAGCTTACAAAATCCTGCCTCTATGTCAGAGTGATGCTTTTAGAATTTTTCCATGCTTATGACTACAACTTGATGCTTTTGAAAAAGAACATCAATGCACCTAATTTACATCCCGAGGCTTCTAATTAATTCAATGCTTTTGATCCAAAACCTACTTTTTGTGAGTTTAGAAAACCCTAAACTATAGCACAATGTAAACCTTCGCTTTTTAATTACACAGTAACACTTTCGGAAAAAACTCTTTTGCTATAAATAGTTTCTTTTGATAGGGGTAGTTCCATGCTTTTGATAAGTTAACATGCCACTTCTGCAAGCGATGCTTTTGAATATCAAATTAAATTACACAGAATTCCTAAAATTCCAAATTCTAAAGTTTAACAATCAATCATTCTAGGACCAAAGACTTGTATTAGATAGACCTATAGTCATAAACCAGCTATCCAAAATAGCAAACAAATAATTTTCATGCTCATCCCATATCATCCATTTCATCTTGGGATTTTAGAAATACATCATTTTAGTTTTGGACCAACCAACAACCTTATCAACAAAAAAAAACAACTCATCCAACAAAAACCAACATTAGACATAAGTCCTATTAGATCTACTACCACATCTTATAGTTTATCCTTTGCTTTGAAAACAATCATTTTTAAGTAAATTGTTAAATTAACTTCAATATTTGTGAGAAATCTTGCTTAGTAGTCATTGTCTACTCCTAGGTTTTTAAACTCCTTATCATATTCATTTGCTTGGAATAATTAGTCTAGGATAATCAAGGATCATCCTCAAAACCAATCAAAATGAGATCTATTCAAACTTTGTCTTTTGGAGGTTTCATATCCTTCATCCATCCAACAAACATCAACACCAAGATTTGGTCCAAAATATATTTAGCATGTCTTTTTCCAAGTCTATATTGAAGCAAAATATTCATCCATAACACATCATCCAAAATCACATCTTACAAGGTCATCGTATGTTTTATTCCTATAACAGGATCTCAACACAATTAAATCATGGAATCAAATCCAAGTAGTTTGAGCATCATGACACCCATGATTACTTCTAAAAAAACCCTTCGAATGCCTAGTGATGTGTTTAACCCCTGAGAGTATCAAACCCTCCAACAAAAACAACAAGAACCAATGGTCATTATAGAAGACATCACAAATGAACAAGAGGGATTTATAGAATTCACTAATGAACAACTCCTATAGATACAACAAGATCCATCTATAGCTAGAGAACTTGATGCTTTACTAGCTTCAAAACCTAACTTGTTTTTAATCAAAATTACACAAAATGGTGTCAAACTACCTTTGAACTATGATGTCACTACACTTAGGGAAGATGCCCTTACAAATTTCATAACATGTAGTGTACCTATATGTGAGAACATGCCTATAGTGCATACTATCATTGAAAAAATACCACCACCTCCCATATAAAACACATCAAGTCAACCTATTATCACACCTTTTGACACAAGTTCCTTACCCTTTTCTAAACAATACATGAATCTAGTACACCAAAACCAACCCATAGGTAATCAAACAAACTTAAAACTCCCAATCACGAACATCCCACCATTCTCAACATACACGTCCATATCAAACACAAACATACCAAACCCCCTAATACCAAGATGATGAACTATACAAACAATACATTCATAACACATCATCCACCTCACATATATCATAACATCCCAAATGCTACCAAAAATTGAACATAACAAACCCCACTAACAATCCCAATATCTCAAATTACCTTCCCAACACACAAAATTCCTTTCTTACTACCACAAAATAAGATCCCATATTATATGTAGCAAGAAATTATAACATTTCACTTCTCTCACAACAAAAAACCCACCAATAGCATGCATTTTAACAATAAACCCTCAACAACACATATTTCAATAACAAACCCCTCAACAACACATCAAACACAATAACACATCCACTAGCAACAACAAACCCCTTAACAACATGTACCTCAAACACAACAACACATCCCCTGGAAACAACAAACCCCTCAAAATAACAATGCATCCACCATCAACAATAAATTCCTCAACAACAATAATACATACACCATCAACAACAAATTCTTCAACAACAAATTCCACAACACCAAACTCCACAACATCAAACCCCATTGCAAAATTAATATAATCCATATGAAAACACCCAAATTCAATAACATGGTCCTCAACATAAAATCAACCCTCAAAAAAACCCATCATACAAAATGTACACCAACCTTCACAATCGCTCGTTAAATAAAAATCCATTATATAACTAATCATCCATACCCCAACATGAAACATAAATTACACTCAACCAAAAACCGAATAACCCTCCTAATGACTTGGCTTAAAAAATACAAATATTAAATTATAAAATCAATGACATACAATTGGGACACACAAATAAATCATATGCTCTTGGAGACCTATGTCCTTATCCATTCGACATGAACATAAATCTAACACCTTTTCCTCACAATTTTGATATGCCAAAGTTTGATAAATATAAAGGACAAGGTGACCCCCACGAATATATAAGGGAATTATATGTAGCTTTCTTAGAGGTTTCATATAATGATACATATCTAATGCACCTTTTTTATGAAGCTTATGAGGGAAAGCGATCAAATGGTTCTCTCACTTACCCTTGAGTATTAATACATTCCAAGAACTTATTGAAAAATTTGTAGCTCACTTCTCCTAAAATATAGAACAAGAGGTTACTATGACTGACATATACATCACAAAACAAAACCAAGGAGAAAAAATTGCATCCTTTTTACAAAGATGGATATATAAAGCTAGTAAATGTAAATGGTCAATTTTTAAAAAGCAACTTGTGGGCATTTTTGTTCAAAATATCAACATAGAAATCAGTTTTCACCCACACATACAATGTGCCAATACATTTGAATAACTCATATAAAAGGGCCTAAAAATTAAATGGCTCTCATCAGGGCTAGTCAAAATCTACAAAGACAACAAGGACCAATCTTTAAGCTCTAATGACAAACCATGCCTATGGGATAAAAACAAGAATGCTACAAATGGTGTCGTAGATGCAAAATTTGTCTAAAAACCATAACCCTAACCAAATCTACAACAAAACATTCAAAATGAAAATCCTTCATGAGGGAAACCACCAAGACCTAATAACACGACTTGGCACAAATAGAATCCCTTAGAGGAACCTATTGAAATAATCCTAAATAAATTGGTTTAATCAAACCTCATAAATCTTCCAAAATTAAGACAATATGATGAACCACATTTCAAACCATCATGGTATAATGGCAATGACTATTGTGAATACCATAGAACAAAGGGAATTAAGACATATAATTGCATGAGACTTAAAAATTTAATTCAATATCCCATCGACCAAGATGAAGTAAATATTGACAAACTTGCTAATTTTTTTATAAATAATGATCTAGGGATATACAAGGACCCTATCCCAAATAATGGAAAGGGATATGACAATATTAAGATGAGAGAATGTAATAAAGTGAATCATTCCTACAATAATATTGTAGGACACACTGAATATACAAATAATCAAATTTCTGTTATTACCATTCATGGTAGAAATCCTGAGTGTGGATTCACCACATGACGAGGGAAGGTTACTATTCAAAGAGATAATCTATAGTCCAAAGGTACAACTAAGGTGCACCCAACTGATTATAGTCTAATTGATCAGCTCAAAAAGACTCTTGCACAAATTTATATCCTGGAGATTTTGAGAATCTCACCCGCACATAAGGAAGTCTTAGACAAAGCTCTCCCACAATCATTCATAATCATTTATATAGATATAAAATAATTCCAAGCCATAGTAGGGAACACTGCTTCCACTCATCACCTAGTATTTACCAAAAAAGGATCTTTCTACTCATACATAGTATAACAACACTCTACATATTGAATTATTGGTGGTGCAGGCTTAAATATTTGCACTCTAAAACTTGTTTAACAATTGGGATACTCTGAAGAAGTTACTAACATACAAAAGGGTATCACTATCAATACCTATGATGATAATGAATGAGAATTAGAAGGAATAATAAGATTACCTATCTAATTTGATCTTGTGATCACTGAAACCACATATCAAGTACAAGACCTTGATCTACCCTACAAAATTATCTTAAGATGCCCATGGATACATGCCATGTAGGCCATCCCAACCACTTATCATCAATGCATAAAATTTAAATATAATGAGACCGAGGTTACCATTTATGGTGATCTTGAACCCTTCCATTATTGCAAGAACTTGGAAGAGAAATACCACAAGTTACTCCAACTTCCCAATAATTATGTAGGTTCACATTCCATTTCCTACATTGATCCATCTACACTAGCCTCATCATCTACATCTAATAAACCAATACCCAAAATCAAGGTTCGGGTGCGAGACAATGGTTGCGGTGTCCACAATCTCAAAGGATCCTTCTATGTAGGACAAATTTTTTCTTCTCCAAAGATGCATGTAAAATGACAACATTTTGACAAAACCTCTACCATCATCAAGTTTGAGCCCATGATCTTTTCTAAGTGGGGTGAAATCAATAAAGAGGTTATAGATGAAAAAGAATTTTCTAATGGTTGTATCAAGATGAGCAAGAAGAAACTCCTCTTCCTATTGATCAAAATAGTAAAGGTTTCAAAATGATAAATAACATGGGATTTGCAGGATACAATGGTCTTGGTATACATGAACAAGGTATAAGAGAACCTACTATTTTGTAAAGTGACAAAAATGCCAGGGTTTTGGGTATGGTTCACAAGACAATGTCACCCCTAATATTATAGGTATCTCTAGTGAGGAAGTTGTAATTTAATTTGTGGTTAATCCACCTAACAATAACTCAATCGATGAATATCCTATGTATATTTATGATCTATTCAAAAATGCCTCTATCTACACCATCACAATCCCTACTCAAGGTAATACCCTCCAAATCTTTTACTCTCAACTTATCGATTGGGAAGCTCCAATTCTAGATTTATTTGAAAACAATGAAGCTATTGAAAATTTCATGGGACTAAGAGATGACATACCTCCAAGAGATCATAAAGCATGTTTTGACATAGAAATTAACATAAAATCATACTATAGGGGGAGACTTGAATCATTTAGTCACAAAACTAAAATAAAAAAATAAAAAATAGACCCCCCAACAAAAACCACAGTGTGGTGCTTTTAGACTAGGAAAAAATCAAAATAAAGGACTATTTGATGGTGAAAATGTTGAATGAACAAGACAACTGAGAGGGAGGTTGAATTAGTTGTATCTTATCAAAACATCAAAACCCTCATTAACATTTATATCCACATACATTCATTAAACCCTTAAATTGTTATGAGGATTTAACATGAAAAGAAAATAACATAAATTGAAACAACTTTAACACCATGCACAAGAGAACACCAAATTTATGTGGAAAACCAAAGGAGGGAAAAACCATGATGAGGATTAGCTCAAAATATAAGTAATTGCAAAATTGGTTACAAAGGATCACTACCAAAAGGGGCACACTACCCTAAAAGGCCCACAACCAAGGCTCACTGTTGGAATAGAAAAATAAGATAGAGAAGAAATGTTACACAAAGAACATGATATTAATGCAACAAATATTCCACCACAATAGCTCCAACACCTTCATATTTTGTTTGAATGATTGTAGACACCTTCTACTCACTGCATCCAATGGTCCAACACTTGAAATTTTGCACTACTCTACCCAATTTCATATCATTCACATCATACACTTCATCCTTCAAAAATTCAGCTCATACTTATAACATCCTCAACCTTGAAACCCTTTCCAAGGTCGACTATGGAATTTAAACATGCAAATTCAAATTAGGTTGGTGCCAAAAAAATTTTGTGGTAGATAGAAGTGAATGCAGACCACATCAACACTTAATTGGGAACTAAATACACAATGCCACTTAACCACACATTACCACAAACAATATTTATCCTTCAGATGTAGTGTAAACACTAGGTTGGTCGTTACCCATGAAAAAACCATTTACACACTTCCTCAAATTCAAAGATGACTTGAAAACCATACACCACGCTTGAACATGATCTAGAATATTCCTCAAACATCTTGAGATCAAATAAAATTCTTCACAACAACTTTCATTTGAAGAATGTACAAACCCAGTAAACTCAGATTACTCTGCAATACATTGTTACTTGAAAACTTATCTTCCAACACACCAAACCTTAAATCCTCTTGATTGAGGTAAAATACCAGCACCATCAACACACCTTCAGAATCACAAGACCTAAAGCATAACTATGGAGAAACATAGAGAAAAAACGTTTCTCTCAGACACCTCTGCAAGGCACAGTCACACATTGGTGAACATAAATTCTACTATACAATGATCCAACATACCATCTCTTGAATATAACACCTTTGAACACATCTCATTAACATATCTGAATCACATAGGAAAATCTTCAACCTAGAATAAATGTAGAGCAAAAACAAAACATCTCTCTATAACTTAGAACAACATTGCCACATATTGTTTCCTCTTTTTATCTGATTTTTTCAAAAGAACTTAGAAACCAAGAACTAGAGACACATCCACAACATCTACAAAACTACCAAATCCTTAGATGAAAGCTTATCAAGGTAGAAACATAGGTTAACACTAGTAGGTTAATTGTTGACAACATAATGCAACAAATCAAAGCATAGACAACACCAATTGTTCATCCATACATATAGTTGACACCAATGACAACAAAATCTTGTTGACAACAATGACAACCCAATCTTGTTGAAATCAATGAAAAAACCAATCTATACATACTTGCAACATAAAACCTCTCTAAGGCACCCAAGAATGAAGGATTCAATGTCCCTATATTGCTAAATATCAATAAAATTTAATAGTACTTATGGAATAAGCACAACAAATCAATGTTGGAACAATTGACAACTATCAAATAACATTTTGTGCAACATCCCAAAGAACAATTTTTTTACAACATCTTTGTGGGAATGAAACATCAACTTCACTTGGTCTTATGTAGACATTCCTAGGTTGGACACATCATTAGTGGTTCATCATCTAATAGTTTATCTTGAGGTAAAACCAATAAAATAGAAGCTACAAAAGATGCATCCTTAGATAACACTACTTTTAAAGGTTGAGTTATAAAGATTTTTGGATGTTAGTTTCATCATACCTATTGACTATCTTGAGTGGGTTTCCAATCTATTACTAATTTCTAAACCCATAGGGGGTATACAAATATGTACAAGTTTTATAGACCTTAACAAAGCATATCCTAAAGATGAATTTCTATTACTAAATATTGACACCATAGTGGATCTCACAACAAGGCATGATATGTTATCCTTCATGGATGAGTTCTCTAGGTATAACCAAAACAATATAACATAATAAGATTAATACAAGATAACATTCACATGCCCATGGGATACCTATTATTAGAATGTTATGCCATTCAGTCTCAAGAGCATAGGAGAAACCTATCAAAGAGCTATGATAATTATTTTTCATGACATGTTCTACACCATCATGGAAGATCATTTGGATGGCATCTTAGTTATATCCATGACAATAAAAAGTCAGCTTGAAGTGCTAGCACAATTTTTTGATAGATTGGAGAAATATCAAGTAAGGCTCAACCTGAAGAAATATGTCTTTGGAGGCACTTTCAAAAATCTATAGGGATACATAGTATCTCATAGATGAATTTTAGTGGACCCTACGAAAGTCAAAGGAATTATTGATATACCTCCATCGAAAACTCTTAAGCAACTTCATAGTCTATAGGGAAAATTGCATCTATCTGGAGATTCATAGCATAGTCAACAGATAAATGTCACCCCTTCATGCATATTCTCCACAAGGATGCAACATTTAAATGGTATGAAAAGTTCCAAAAATCCTTTCAACATCTAAAGGATTATCTTGCATTAGTTCCTATATTGATCCCACCAGTTCTAGACAAACCTTTGATTCGATACATCTCAACGACTACAACAATATTAGGAGCTCTTCTTGCACAACATGATGATTCAAGAAAACAAAGAGTGATATACTATATCAACCAAAAACTAGATGGCTATGAGACTAACTACACTCCTATTGAGAGAGCTTGTTTACTGGTAGTTTTTTCTTCCCAAAAACTATAACATTATATGCTCAATCATCAAGTTAAGCTCATTTCAAAAGTGGATCCGTTGAAATATCTATAGTCTAAGGTAAACCTCACAAGCCAAATGGCTAATTGGGTTATGATTCTCAGTGAACTTGATATAGAATACATGGGTAGAAAAGAAATAAAAGGATAGGTAATAATGGATCAAATCGTAGAAGCATCGATATACGATGAGAATCTTCTTATATTAGATTTCCTCGACAAAGAAGTATTCATGATCACTTCAACACATTAATGAAAAATATATTTTGATGGTTCTCACACACAACATGGATCGAGGACATGCATTCTCTTTATCACCCCTTAAGGGGACTGCATAATTAAGTCATATTCATTAGATTTTTCATGTATAAATAACATAGCTGAATATGAAGCTCTCATAATAGAGTTGAGGATGGTTATTTAGTGGTAGATCAATAAATTATAGGTTTATGGTGATTCAAAACTAGGAGTGACATAGGTCAATAATGACTATGAAACAAAAGATGATAAGTTGATGTACAAAAGGATGATAAATAACTTCAAGGAATACTTCACTATCACTATATTCGAGCAAATTCCTAGCATCAATAACAAGGCAATAGATGCTATGGTGAAAATTCGGTCTCTATTAGATATGCCACATAATAGTCACAAGTAAAAGTTTCTTGTCAACCAACTATTGGTACTAGTATTCAAAGTTCCTGAATTAGAATTTGTGTGCAAAATTGTTGGTCCCAATTCACCTTGGTACCATGACATCTTCCATTATCTCTAAAATGGTATCATACCACCCAAACTCACTCTAAAACTCAAAAAACCTTTATTCGACAATCATCCTAAACCCTAAACCCTAAACCTTTATAGGAAGAGTCTTGATGGTGCACTACTTAGATGCCTTAACTTGGAAGAAGCTACAACTACCTTATAAGAGGTGCATGAAGGTGTTTGTGTGTCACACTCAAGTGTCCCTACCCTTTCCAATAATTTATTGAGAACTAGATACTATTGGATGACTATAGAACAAGAAGCAAATCATTTTGTGAAGAAATGTCTCTAGTGTCAACAACATGGTGACCTTATTCATGCTCCAGTGTAAGAATTACAACCCATAACTACACCTTGACATTTTTCACAATGGGGGATTAACCTCATAGGAAATATTTACCCTGCATCTTCTAGTGGCCATAATTTTATCATCACCACCAGTAAGTATTTCACAAAGTGGATTGAAGCTATTCCTCTAACCTACATTATCAACAAGAAAATTTTGAAGTTTATTTTAAATTACTTAATTTTTTGGTATGGTGTCCCTCAAACCATCATTATAGATAAAATAACACCCTTTAAAACTAGTATGTACGAGATATTTGTGCTCAATTCCATATCCAACATAATTTCTCTACACCTTACTATCCTTAATGGAATGGCCAAGCCGAAGCATCTAACAAAACTATCTTGAAAATCCTAAAAAAGTTTTTTAATGATGTTGGCCATGATTGACACCTACAACTCAATCCCACCTTATGGGCCTACCAAACTAGTATCAAAACACCTACCAATTACACACTGTACTCCTTGGTCTATGGTATCAAATCCATCTTATCTATTGATGTCAAGCTTCCATCATTGAGGGTCTCATTGCAACACCTTATTGATGATGAAGAATATCAAGTATCTAGATTGAACGAACTATAGTTACTATCCATGAACAATATCTTCAATCACTTAACCATATTTAAGCCTATCAAAATCATCTCCACTAAAGCTATAACAAGAAAATAAAGGGCCAAAAATTCTAAGTCAGAGATCTAGTCCTTAAAGAGAACCAAAAGAATCAGAAGGGTCAGGATAACAAAGGAAAGTTTGAACCTAATTGGTTAGGACTGTTTGTTGTTATCTCAAGCTATGGATTTGAAGCTTATCAATTAGCGACACCTAAAGGCTACCCCTTGTAGGATCCTATTAACAAAAGTAATATCAAACGTTTCTATGCTTAACCTATCAAGATATCCTATTAAAAAAACTAAAAAAACTAAAAAAATTAAAAATAAAAAATAAATCCAAAAAAAGGATAAAATAGTGAAGAAAAAAATTATCCTCTAGTGAAAACCACTTCAATGGCACTTTGCGAAAGCACCTTGGTGAAAACCTAGCAAACGGGTACCATGCGTAAATAATCCACTTCATCCATCCATTTAGCATATCTCCATCAACCCCCTATCATGGCTTCGTATTCAGTCGATATCTATGACTATCCACATCATCTAGCATCATCCTGGGGTCATCTCACTTGGTCCATAATAAAGTGATATTGTATCTAACTAGGGGCATCTTCCTAAAAATAGTTGTTAGATTGGATCCTTATTCATCACTTAAAAATCCCAAAACATTCAAATAAATAGAAAATCCAAAAAAAATAAAAAACAAAAATCTAAAAACATTCAAATAATGCAAAAGTCCAAAAATAACCTAAAATATTCCCAAAAAGAATAAAAACATTTAAATAAAAAAAATCCAAAAATATTAAAAAAAATTACAAACATTTAAATAATGCAAAATTCTAAAAATAGCCTCAAATATTCCAAAAAAGAACAAAAACATCCAAATGTATCGGTAAAATCCAAAAATAACCTCAAATATTTCAAAAATCCAAAAACATTCAAAAATTGAAAAATGACAAATAAATCATCACAACTTTCCCATCCGCAGTAAACTTTCCATTCATAATAAACCTATTGTCACACCCATCTTTGATAAAGTAAGGAAGAGAAACTATGGCTATCATTGAAACACAAATATTCATGAAAAAATGTAAGCATTGATTATTATCAAAGCACACAAACTACCTACATGTCAATGGCCTAAAGCATCTAATTTAACATCCAACATTGTTTCCTTAATGTATATATCATTCCTATAATAGGAACCAATCATGGATCAACAATTAAAATCTATCTACCAAGAGATATAATGGCATTGATATGTTTTATTAGTTGTCTTTTCTTTAGATTTATCTTTTGTATCATTCCATCACTCACTTGAAGCCACCTTGATCTTCAATACCTTGGTGTGTTTAGAGGGGTACATGATGGGGCATAGTCATTTCTTTCATTTTCCATGTTTTTGGGATGTTATTGCAATATGACCATGATGGATACTCGCCTTGTGTGTGTAGGGATAGTTTTAGGCAATACACCGACCTTTGCATATTAGGTTCTTTATCATTCTCTCACATGATCAAACAAGGTTTCTATATGTTAGGTATGAACAAGGCTACTCCTATTGTTTGCAAAGTCAAATTCCATGAAATAGATACAACACCACCCTGGTTCTTCATACCTTGGTGCATAGTGTCTACTTTCTATATCAAAATATGGATTTCTCTATATTCTTTAGCATAACCTAAAGAAAAATAAAAATCATCTATCCTATCTCATAACATATCCAATAAAACAATCACATCCATCCAATAATCATAGCTTTCTTGATATTTGTTCAACTTCATTCATTCATCATTTTCTATTCTATCTATCCATCTAATCATCTATCCTAATCATCATACTAACAATTCTATTTGAGTATCATGACATACACAAAAATATCTATCACATCCTACAACCATAAAAATGTCATTAGCATCATATATCCATATATCATAGAATCATACATCACCCATCTTGTAGAGTCACCATATATCACATCAAAAAAAATTCCAAAAAAAAATCATAGCATTGCGTCATATATCTATATATCATATCATACATCTCGCATCCACAAATCATTAGTACCCTCATAAATACCACATCATAATATCATAATCCATACATCCATACATAACTATACATTGTCACATTATACATCATCAAATCATGTAAGTATCATATGGAAATCATAGACATCCATAAAAACACATGAACCACAATCATAAGTCTCAAAAAGTATCATCTCATATATCATAAAGTCATATTTCATGATACAAAAAATCCATACAATGAATGTGTACAAAAGGCTATAAAGAGACATCAAATACATATATATACATAATAAAAATATGTCTACAAAGTGTATTTGTACATTAGTAGAATCAAAACATGGTCACATAGAACTCTCCTCTCCTCTTGAACATGAGAATGAGGATGAGGAGGAGGTGCTTGTTGTGCTAGAGGATACTATATCCTAGGTGCCTAATCTCTGGATCCTTGATCCTTGACCACTATAGCTATTGAGGCTATTACTGTACTTGGGAAGCATGACCCATAGATCCTCCCTCTAACCTACCACCGACTCCTATTACATTCCTCGTGGATAACCAAAGTTGTATCCTACTAGATGGAACTACTACCTCATAGAGGGTACAATAGTATGTATTCTTCCACTCTATTAGTCTAACCTCCCTCATATAATCCACCATCAAAATTATAGCCCCCTATCTTGTATCCTCTAGTTGCTACCTTTAGGTCCTCTTCGTATCTCTCTCTACAGTGACCTATATAATCTAGTCCATTGCCTACTAACATCGAGCTATCTATGCATCCCACTCAACTATCCTTTGAGCCACTAGATGGTGAGGCAATCCATCTTTGTTTGGTATCCATCCCTCTCCCTCCTGGCTTGATCCCTCTCAACAAGGGTGACATTGAAGCCTAACATTCTCAGAACCTACTCCCCCTAGAAAATTTATCTATATCCACCCCTCTACTCACCCTCTCCTTCGAGGAATATCATTGCCCCCCCACTTGCTTCCCTACATCTTGGGCCATTGGAATCTCCACCTTGCCCTCTGCCAGCATCTATAGCTCTGCCTATCTCTACATCCTTCCTCCTCCTCCAACCTCCCACTATTTTACCATTAGGATGAGTAAACCTCAAATGTTTCTAAGGAATCCACCAAGCATCACAATCTATAGTAACACCTAGGTCCTTATCCTCATCCACCCATATCCACTACACCTATTCTAACCGAATAAACTCTATGAATGTTACTTGGGTCACTGGCATAGCCCCCCACTCAATGATCTCTTTTTTTGCACTAATGAATAATGCATGGTAATCTAGGGCTAATACATCTTGTACCTCCCTGAATTGTTGTCTCACCTTGTCAGGTAGATATCACTCTAGGATGTATGGGGTCCTCCTTATAAGACATTAGGCCTATCTATCATATGGTAGATGGATTCCATTGTCATCTCATGCCTCACAATGAAGCCATGGTTGTCATCCAAACATATCCATATCATCAATGATCCTCCTCTGTTAATCAAGGTCTCCAAGATGATGCCGTGTAAGAAAAGTGTCATATTGATAAACAAAGGGGTCACCCACTGATTAGACCACCTCCCCAATAGGTCTAGTGACTGCTAGTACTCTCATCCCTAGATATGGAGCAATGCCACACCCATTGATAAATGGGTGGTTGATCAGTATACCACCCAATGCATATTGTGGTAGAGGTGGGCTAAGATGCATGGTCCCCATGCATAGACTCTTCCATCCTCCATCATCCTCTCTAGAAATTGGCCCCATCCAACCAAGAATCCTCAAGAATGTTGATCAGGCATGATCTTCCCATAGATGTATAGCTACCACTATGATAATATCATCCATGACCTCGATGTACTATTGAAGGTTGATCTAGCCATCATCAATATCAAGCTTTTCATCTAACAAAACTCTCTCCAAAGCTTCTACAATAAATTTAGGCTAATATGATACCCTCACTCCATGAATTAAAACCCTCAGGATGTGCCACACATCCTCTAGATTAATGGCAGCCTTTCCTATCGGTAGTATAAATGAGGAAGTCTTTGAGTGCCACCTCTCCAAGATTGTGGTCATGAAGGCTTGATGTGCTTGGATCTCTGACATATAAGTAATATGGTATAATCTAATTACACCTAATAAATCTACGTCCACCCCACTCAGATGGACCATTTGGCCAAGAACCCTAGGTTGTCACTCCCACAAAAAGTTAGGATCAAGTACCACCTACAACCGTAGGGCTCACAATGTCAATTTTTTGAGAAAATTTGAAAAAATTCTAAGTCTACAAATACCTAAATCAAAATCCAGCTTTTTGTGAAGAGCGTCATTTCATCACAGTCATACACAAGCTTTTTGTCAAAAGCGTTGCTTTATAATTTCATAAGCGAGTCATTTTGTAAATGTGTCACTTTGTAAAAATCATAAGCAAACCAAAATTTAAATTATTTTGTTATTGCAAAAGAATCACAAGAAAATCAAAAGCATTGCATCAAGGTGCAAATGCATCACGATGGGTTTTATAAGCATCAAGTCTAACTCAATGCATTTGATTGCCTAGTTTTTCCTAGCATTTATTATACAAAAAAATATATACTAGGGGATCCACTTCAATGGGCCATTGGAACTGGTAGACTATGTCTACATGATGTGTTGCACGTGAAATGAGGGCCATCTCTGCAAGATCTATGTGAAGGAATTTAGCTTTGAGATATGGAAATCTATAACTATGAAAATGAAAATGAGGTGGAAATGGACCCCAAAGAAATATATATGGTCACCAAACCTTGGATTTCATCCCTCCCATCCCTTTCATCCTATTTCTTGGCTTTGTTGTCTTTCTTGATCAGTTTCTTGGCCTCCTAGGACTTATTTTTTCCTCCTCTTCTTCATTGAACCTATTCCATCATCCTATCATAAGCCTGACCTACAAAAACACCTAAAATTGTCCTAAACGTATCACACATCCTGATTTAGCCTTTTAATATTATTTTCCTCATTATCAGCTAGTTCCTAATTTAATTAAATAATTTCTGATTATTTGATTAAATTCACTTTTTCCCATATTAATTGAATAATTAAGGTTATTTGATTAATTCATCATTTTCTCAATAATTCCAATTATTCAATGAAATCCTCTTTCAATCCTACTTGATTAAATAATTTCCAATTATTTAATTAAAATCCTAATTCTTCTCATCCTCACAATTCAATAATTTTCATAATTATTTAATTGATTCATTTCCCTCCAATCCTCCAACTTGCACAAAAAATATTATTTTTTCAAAAAGATAATATACCCAATTCCCTTTTCAAAATACCTTTTCCCTCTAAAAATATAAATGGCATATTCCCTCCAAAAGGAATATTTTATAATTCAAATTCAAATTTGAATAGATATTTTCCCTCCAAAATATCTTTAACCAATTTTCCATGAAAATGAGGATATTTTGAGCTCTCATTCAATTTCAACTGTTCATCTCCTTTATTCCCTTTCATCAATTGATCCTCAGATTCAATCTCCACTGTTGATCAAATATCTATAAATCTATAAAATAAGATTTTATCTCCATGAAAATCATTCATAATTATCATTAATCATTCACAATCTTGATCATTTAAGCAAATATCATTGATCATTCATCTTTGAGCATCATATAATGTGAATCGAGATCATCCATCTATCATCAATCCAAGCTTTTGCAACATGGATTATGCTTAATAGAGCAATCCACATTCATTTGGAGCACAATCCCATAATGGGATCGAATATTTGCATGATCTTTAAGGTTCAATTGTTTTGAATTATGTGTTTTCATGCTTTTGATTGAATCTTTTATGACATTGTTAGCTAAATTTCATTGAGTATGGGCTTATATGACTAATCTTTGATGGGTTTTTAGTGTTTTGTATATTAATAGCTTAATTCATGCTTTTTGCAACAAACACATATTTCCCTTACTACATGTTGGCATGCTTGGTGGGACCCACATCCCAAATTCAACCCTTTTTATGAAGTTTTTGTCAACCTACAGGTTATAAAGATGAATTTGAAGAAGTTTGATGCTTTTGTCCTGTGTAGTTCGATACTTTTGCAAAATATCGACGCATATGCAAAGAAACAATAGTGCTTTTGTTAAAGAGTGACATTTTTTACTGATATATTCTTTTTCTATCTGTAGGGATTTTGACACTTGTGTTCAAAGGTTGACAAATTTATACAAGGAATTTTGGTTCTTTTGTGAAAGATCGATGCTAATGTAGAAGGTCGACGCATATGACTGGAAAAGTTCAATGCATTTGCATAAATCAACCCTTCTGTTTTGACTGTCTATTTTTCTATCTTTAGGAATTTTGATGCTTTTGTTCAAAGGTTGACATGTTTGTAGAGGGGTGATGCTTTTGACTGTGTAGAAGTACGATGCATTTGAAAAATCTTGACACGTTTGTCAGGTATCAGTGCTTTTGTTCTATTAGGGTTTTCAATTTATCAATTTGATTCTTTTCATTTTCCTAACCCTAACATTTGACTATTTTCTAATCTTATCTACATTTGAGTTAACATTTTATAGCGTGTGTCAATCGATGGAAGAAGACTAAGTGAAGACTACTAAAATTTTGTGTTGTAGTTTTTTTTATTTAGTCTAGGACTCACATTTCATTTTGGTGTACCTAAATTGATTTCACATTTCATCTAGTGTAACTAAAAAGAACCTAGAACTTTCATTTTCATTTGGTGCATTTAAAACTGAAAAAACAACTTGCACACTTAGATTTGGGCTTAAAATTGAACAATACAACTCTAATTTTATTTTGGTGTACCTAAAATTGAACAATACAAATCTCCATTTGCTTTTGGTGCACCTAAAATGAATTCTTTAACGTGTTTGGTAGGTTAATGTGTGCATATTCTCTTTCCTTGTGCTTCATGTGATCTTGGAAGTCAAAAGCACCATTAAATTTGTTAGGATAGGTGACATTATAATTTTTATCCTAAGTTGATAATTGTGTGTCTCCACATTCTTTGGAAAGTGTTTTAAAGGACATGAGGAAAAAATATTTATTATTTATTTTCCTATGACATTGTAATTGCATTCAAAGAGGTGGACCCACTATGGTGATGGTTATAGAGCATCTCAGGAACATATTCCCTTTGGGCATCCAACTTCTAGGTGGAGACCACTTTTCAATGTATGTCCTTGCATGTTATTTGCATATTTTGAATGGTGGGGTGCCAAAGTTTGCATGTTGGTGCATGTTCTTGCATGAAGCCATCAGAGTTGACAGAGAGTTGTGGAGTACTCGATATTGACCAATTTTCATTAGCTATGGGTTAGGCACCCATGTGAAGGCCATGTGAGCATTTAATATTTTTCACCATGTTTTTGGGCTATCCATCGAGGGAGTGCAGGTTTTTCCAGGTGTTTTTTCTTATTGTTTTGGAATACCATTTGTGGTATTCTCTCACAAATTTCTATATATTGGAGCATTGAGATGGTGGTTTTTAGAGTTTATTTGTAGGTTGTTAGAGTAACGAAGTGCTATCAAAATTCAGAGAGGAGTGGTGTATTTTTGTATATCTTTTGAAGATTAATACAAACATTGGATCTCTTTGGGTGTGAATTTTTTTCTTGCAAGGGTTTCTCCATGTATATCTTGTGTCACTTGTGTATCTCAACTTGTGGTATTGTTGTTTTTATTTCATGTTTAGAATTGTTAATCACATAATCACTTTATGATAATCTTAAATACATAATCTCAAATTTGCAAACACTTTATTAAGTTCTATTGCTACAAGTTTTACCTTGAATTTCTAACATTTTGTATCAGAGCTAATGGTTTTGTTGAGAGAGGGACACCTTTCTCTTAAGTCTTGAAGGTTTTTTGGTTATAATGGGAGCTTTTACATTGTGGGTTTTGTAAATTTATGAAGAAGATTGAATCATGGATTCTACCTCACATTTAGATATGATAAATTCAATGGTACTATTTATTAGATGTGGAAGTTGAAGATGGAGGATCTCCTTGAAGAGAGATTGGTGGTTAACAGTTTCAAGTGAAAAGAAATGAAAATAAAAATTTGATGAAGATTGAAAGAAAATGGACAAGAAGACACAAGGAACCATTCAGTTACATCTTGTAGATTCTATCCCCTTGAATGTTTTAGAAGAATCTACCGCATTCAAGTTGTGGAGGAGGATAGGTGAAATTTACCAAACTAAAAGTCTAAAAAATAAATTGTATCTCAAAATATGTTTGGATTAATTAAAAATTAAGGATGGTGATTCTATTGTAGAACATTTAAATGCTTTTATTATGATTATAAGTCAACTTGCATCCGTAGATGTTAAGATAGAAGAAGAAGATAATTTTATTTTTCTTTGTTCTTTACTCAAATCTTAGGAAAATCTAATTGTTTCCATAAGTGGTGGTGGTATAGAACCGAAGATGGATAGTCTCATTGATATGGTTCTTTTAGAAGATAAGAGGAGAAATTCCATGAATGCATGTTCTTAAGATGCCTTGCATGTGCAAGGAATGCCCAAAGAAAAAGGAGGGCCTAATGTGGACAAAAAGAGAGACAAGTCTAAAGGATGTTCTAAAACCCCCAGGAAGAGCGAAGTAAAGTATTGTTAGTAAGGGAAAGGTAAAGTTGTGTTTTAGTGATGGAAGGGTTAAAACCCTTAATGATGTTTAACATATTCTAGGACTTGCAAGAAATTTACTTTCAGTATCCAAGTTGAATGATTCTAGAATGCATGTGACATTTGACAAGTCTTGTTGTTGGTTGGTAAGATGGAGTTTGGTGATTGCTAAAGGATATCAGATAAGGAATTTGTTTAGGTTGAATTCCTTCACCTTTTGTAACTCTGCCAATTTAATTGGCAGTGAAAATGCATGTATGTCATGGCACCATAGATTGGTTCACATAAGTGAAAAGTTTCTTAAGACCATTTTGAATAAAAAATTGGTTGATGGTATTTCTGATTATTTTGTTGGCAAAAATAATTTTTGTGAGCATTGTGTGTTTAGTAAACATAATAGATCATCATTTCCTAATGGAACTAATAAAGATAAGAGATTATTATAGATCATTTATTTATATTTGTTTGGACCAGTGGATGTTGACTCTTTTGGAAAATCTCATTATTATGTTACTTTCATTGATGATGTCTCAAGATACAACTAGATTTATTTTATGCATGAAAAATATGAAGTTTTCACTAAGTTTAAGGAATTTAAAGCCTTAGTTAAGAGGAAAATGGATTATAAGCTAAGGGTGTTGAGATCTGACAATGGGGGTGAATATTATTCTAGGTAATTTGATGAGTTCTATAAGCATGTAGGTATTGTTCAATAAAATACAACACCATATACACCCCAACAAAATGGGGTAGCAAAAATAACAAATTAAACCTTGATGGAGAGAGCTAGGAGAATGTTGAGCGGTGCTAAGATTGGTAGATGCTTTTGTGAAGAAGTTGTAAGTACTGAATGCTATTTGGTTAATAGATCTCCTTGTTTAAATATTATTGATAAAAATCCTTATGAAGTATGGATAGGTAGAAAGCCTTCTGTTTCACATTTAAGGGTCTTTGATTGTGAGGCTTTTGTTCATCCACCTCAAGAGAAGTGTTCTAAATTGGATCCAAAAGAATAGAAATGTATCTTTGTTGGTTATGGTGAGAATGTAAAAGGTTATGAGCTTTGGAATCCTCTAACCTGTAAAATGGTTTTCCCTAGAGATATGATTTTCAAGGAGTTTAGAGCTTACTCAAGTGAAGAAAAACCAAAGGAGAAAGATAAGACAAAAATAGTGCACTCTGAGACAAAGATAGAAAAGCAAGAAGATGCACATGTGGAAGAACAAATAGGTGTATTTGAGGATAGAGAAGAAGAAGATGACCTTCAAAGAGTTCAGACGATGTGCAGGATGATCATGTAGAAGAAGAAGAGAAACAAGAACCCCTTACTCCTACCTTGATAAGGCCCACAAGACAAAAAAAATCCAATTGAAAGGTATAACCCATCTTATTAACATTGTGTATTTTCTTTGTTGAGTATTGACGATGAACCTAGATCCTATAGGGAGGCTCTTTCATCAGAAGAAAATAAGTCTTGGATGTAGGCCATACAAGAGAAGATGATGGCTTTAGATAGTTGTGATACTTGAGATCTTGTTAGATTTCCCAAGGAAACCCATTGGTTTCAAGTGGGTATTTAAAAATAAATTTGATGTAGATGGTTGGTTAGGGTGGTACAAGGATAGATTGGTGGCTAAGGGCTACTCCTAGAGAGAGGGAGTTGATTTTGGTGAAATTTTCTATTTTGTTGCTAAGTTAACTTCTATTAGATTCCAATTATCTGTTGTTACTGCTTATAATTTTGAAATAAAGAAAATGGATGTTAAAAATTCTTTCTTGCATGGGGATCTTGAGGAGGAAATTTATATGTGACAACTTGATGATTTTATTGTGAAAGGAAAATAATACTTGGTTTGTAGGTTAAAGAGATATTTATATGGTTTGAAATACTCACCTAGGATGTGATACAAAAATTTTGATGCCTTTGCATTGAAGTTGGGTTATGTTAGGAGTGAGGAGGATCATGATGTTTACATTAAGGTTATTGATAATCAAATACTAATCATTGTCTTGTATGTTGATGAAATTTTGTTTATGGGTAACAACAAGGTGGTGATTAGGGAGCTTAAGACTCAACTATTGGATAGGATAATTGAGAGGGGGGGTGAATCAGTTGTCACAAATTTTAACCTTAAATTCAATTACTAGAACTAAAACATAAACTGATTAAGTGATTAACCATCAAATGCCAAAGCACAAACATAATAACACCAGATTTACATGGAAAACCCAATGAGGGAAAAACCATGGTGAGGATTAACTCACACTATAGAGAATATCAAAACCGATTACAAAAAGGCTCACTACTTGGAATAAGGCTCACTGGTTGGAATAAGGACTCATTGTCTAGACTCACTGTCCATAGGGCTACAACCCAGATGGATCACTACCACAAAGATACAAAGAAGAAAAAGAAGACTTGTTACAAAGAGACAACAATCCCAATACAACAAAGGATTCCACCACAATCACTGATCCACTTGCATGAATGATAGAGTTCACATTTTGCTCACTGCATCTGGAAACTCAACGTTAAGCTTCACCCTGATCAACCACACACATAACTCACACACTTTCAGAATAGCATCAAATTCACGTTTTCTCTTTCACTTATCTTCCTTCTTTTCTTACGTACACTTTTCATTGATAGCACATTATATATCTTGCTTTCAAATGTTTCTAATACATCTTCTCTCAAGAGAGTACAATATACACAAAGGAATACACTTGATTACAATGGCATAGCCATGAATAAGATACATCAACTGATAAAATAAGTACAAGAGAGAACATATCCAACTTGTGCTCCAATAACTTATAAATTAGTCCCCAATGGCGATGAAATGCCTCCCAACCATGTGGACTCATAAGAGACCACCCCACCACGATCAGAGGTAGTCACAAGGCCCAAATAGAAGTAACAAGGCAAGGGTAATATATGGCCAACACTCACATCAGTCACAGAGCAAACACAAAAGACAATGCATAAAGCCAATGTCACAACAAGGAGATGCTCATTCAATAACATGTTAGGTACTACTCACGACTACTAAGGTACTAGGTACTATAGTGCAGATCAGATGGAGTGTCATCATGTGTTCTTGAGGGGATGACACCACATGAAATCAAGTACACCTCTCACAGACGAGGAGACTCAATCATGCTCGAATCAATGCCCTGCAAACGAATAACTCGACGCCCCACAGACGAATAGGCCTTCTCAAGTGCATCCTTAGCATTTAAAAGCACTCAAGGCCATGCATGAGGACTCATTATCTTATTAGTGTTTTACCCCATGTTTTTTTATTTAGTTATCACTTGTTTACTATAAATCTGCTACTAATTCCCCTGGTAGCCACTTGCGGGCCCCAAGCCCACAAAGAGCCACTCCAAACAACCACTCTAATGACTAGACCTAGTTCATCTCATTTAACCAAATGAGAAATCCATAAAAAATATAAAATAGTGAAAAAGCCACTAAAATCCATCATTAAAACCATTTAAAACAACCAACAAACATTGCTATTAAATCATTTAAACAACTAATCACATCCACTAATAAATAGATCAAATACCATTCAAACATTCATCATTAACTTAATAAAAAAAAGACCAATCATATATTCAGTATTAACCTCATTAAAACATCCAGCTAAAACTACTTTTTAATTAATTAAAACGACTATGCGATTGTGGCACATAACAAGGTTCCTATTGCTGTTTATAGGATGAAATAAAGGGCATAAAAATTTCATAAAATTCAAAGCACCTAGATTCAAAATTTGAGTTTGACCCAGTTCAAATTTTGACATTTCTAGTTGGATTTCACCTTTGGTTTTTAAGTCTATGATTGGATATAAGGTGCTATTTTGAAAAACATGTTTTTTTACCAGGCTGGGCAAAAACATGAAAAATGAAAGTGCCTGAAATTCAAATTTGATAATGACCCGGTTGAGATATGGACGTTTATACATGGAATCCACATTTAGTTTGTGTTTGTAACAGATGGTTAAGGTGTAGCATTAAAAAAATGTGTTTTACTAGGTTGGCACAAATTTTGATAAAAAATGAAAGTGTTCAGAATTCATTTTTGACTCCAACTCAGTTGAGATTTCAATGTTTCCAGTTGAATTTCATCTTTGTTTTCAAGTTTATGACAAGAGTTTGAGGCTGGGTTAAAAAACATTTTTTCTACCCCCAAATTAATAATTGGAAAAATGCAAACTATGAGAGCCACTTTAAACTAAATCTACCATCGACCTAGCTTAGATTTTGTTGTTTCAAGTTGAATTCCATAGTTGGACTTGAGTTTAAAATAGGAGGTTTGAATAGGTTTAGAAAAGTCTTAGTTTTTCCCAAAAAAAATGCAATGACCAGACTGAAAAGAAATATCAAAACCAATATGCCATGACAACACTCAGAGCATCTAAGACTCCCAACAAATTTAAACACACACATACATTTTGAACTATTCAAGGAATACACAGAAGAATATCTTTAATTCTGCCCAAATTTGAAATTTGAAATGCTCTGTTTGCAAGACACGACTAGATTCCAAAATAGAGCAGCAAGACAACAATGCTACGCTGAACACCAAGATCCACTGCCCACAAAAATCCCTCTAATAAAACCAAATCTTACTACCGAGCTTCCATTGCCAACCGTGAGGTTTTTCTCTCTCAAACCAATCTTTTTTTTCTCCCTCCCTTTTGAATGGTTCAAAACAATATATATATATATATATATATATATACATATATAAATGACAAAACTGCCCATTTTCTTTTTAACCAAACTCCTAAAAAAAAATCACATTTAAAACAACACTTAAATCCATACAATATCAAAACTTATTTTTATTTTATAAAATTTCAAAACAATATATGAAATAAAACATTTAATTAAATAAACTATCAAAGCTCTCCAAATCAATTAATTAAAATCACTAAATATACAACATTCTCTACTTTATTAAATCTTTCCAAACTAAACTTTAAATAAATCCAACATTAAAATACACAAAGCTCCCCAAATAAGATTTAAAAAAGACTATAAGAGTTCACAACATGGATTAATAAAATTATTTAAAATTATTAAATGATATATACAAAAATCACTTAAATTAACATATTTAAAACCTCATGGATATAACAATTCAAATCTTCAATCAATTAAACACTATAAAATACCATATTTGAAACCACGTAAAGATGCCAATGAAACTACATCTTAACACTGACAACCAATACATATATATAGCCACATAATAATATTAACACAAACCATGACAAAATACCTCAACAAGACATACTGGTAAACCACATACGACCATAAGGTAATTTAGATGTTACCGTTAGGTAACCAAATGGTAAGACAACAACACAGGAATAATGCACTAACAGGGTATAGTGGGCTAGAGTAGGGGATAGGGCTTGTGACTATCTCCAATAACCACCATTAGGGAATACGAGTATGCTTAGGCCTATGAGTACCTGCATCACTCCAGTCACACGTCAAAGTACATGTGCATATAGCATATAACATATAGCTGAAGCAACATAGATCATCAAGAAGAGGGTCACTATATCTTAAGCCTCTCAAATACGAGTGCTACAACATCATCCCTTTCCTATCCATAATCATACAAAAGTAATGATAACAACATCTAATCATATAAGCATGAAATCCAGCATAAGCAATAATCACGTCAATAACATAACAGTCTTAGAATTACACCTCACGGGTGCCAATACAAAATAATGATAGAACGAATAGAGAAAATACAAAATATACAGTTATCGAAATCCATCACAGTGACCAATTTCTCCACAACTAAAACACTTAAAGGGAAATTTACCTTCATACTTACCAGAGCCTTTTCTCATTCTTCTTACAAAGTTAGCCTTGATTTCATCAAAGTTTTATTCATCCAGATCTTTAGTTTTTGTAGCTTTAAAAGCAGTCTCTATTTTACCTCCACTTCTTAGATTCGACTTCCTCATCTCATAAGATGTAAAAAATCCTAGTAGTAGATCCTTAGTACAAGTCTTATAATCTATAGTCTGCTTAATAGCACTCATCTTTTCACTGTAAGCATCAGGAAGAGTTTTGAGAATCTTCTTTACAATTCTAGTTTCATCTATAGTTTCACCAAGGGATTGCATTCTAGCCACAACCTCATCCAATATTTGTATATAGGCTTTAACATTCTCATCTTCAGACATGTGTAAAAGATCAAACTGTGTTTCTATATTCTGTAATTTTGCCTCTTTTACTCTCTCATCACCATTGTGTGCTCTTTCTAAAGCATCTCAAACTTCCTTAGATGTCTTCAAATTCTAAACCTTAATCAACTCAGAATGTACCAGACTATTCTTCGATGAAATTTTTGTTATTATTTGCTTCATGTGCTCTGATTTCTTCAGGTGTACTCAAACCATTAGCAAGAGGAGTGTAGGGTTTCTTATAATCTTTCTCTACAACATACTGTAATACTTCAGATATTCTTCCACCAATACTTTCCAAATACTATAATTAGTTCCTTCAAACCTTTGATAATCATAGATCATTTTGCTAGCCATTCTGGACCTTCCTCAAGTGGTTAAACTCTTCACCAAGGAACCAAGCTCTGATACCAATTGTTGGATAGGACAATTGAGAGGGGGGTGAATTAGTTGTCACAAATTTTAACCTTAAATTCAATTACCAGAACTAACACATAAAATGATTAAGTGATTAACCATGAAATGCCAAAGCACAAACACAATAACACCGGATTTACGTGGAAAAATCAATGAGGGAAAAAACATGGTGAGGATTAACTAACACTATAGAGAATATCAAAACCGATTACAAAAAGGCTCACTGCCTGGAATAAGGCTCACTATTTGGAATAAGGACTCAGTGTTCAGACTCACTGTCCACAAGGCTGACCTAGATGGCTCACCGCCATAGAGATACAAATAAGACAATGTTGGATGATGTGGTTGTGTTGG
Source organism: Sequoiadendron giganteum (assembly GCA_007115665.2). NCBI lineage: Eukaryota > Viridiplantae > Streptophyta > Pinopsida > Cupressales > Cupressaceae > Sequoiadendron > Sequoiadendron giganteum. The sequence continues at coordinate 408,932,851 of CM021106.1, forward strand.
TGATATGTGGTTGTCATTGATGTCAACACTATTAGCATTGATGTCTTGAAGGTTGTATATGTCAAGGATATTGAGAAAATTATAATAAATATGTTGAAGGTTGTCTATGAAGCTGTGAAGTTCAATGTGGTGGAAAGTTCAGTATGTTGGTATTCAGAAGTTGCACTTTAAAGGGTTTGTTTCTGAGCCTATCTAGTTTATCCTCCAGAAGTTTTAGAGGCGTGCATCAAGATTGGAGCAAGTTGTGAGTTTTTGTGTTCCTGCAGTTATTCTGTTACTGCAGCTGGTGTTTTTGGAAGAAGAGAATGTAATTTCAGTAATTTGAGTTGTTGTGTATGCTCCTGTAATGTTTGTTGACATTTCTAGATCATGCTCTATCCTTGTTGCACATCTACATTGATCGATGTGCTCGTAATCGAAGATTTTTCCTTTGTGTGTTCAAATTTTCATGTTCTTAGCTGACATGGTGGTTGTAGCGTGTTGTGGATCCTCATGGATTAATTTTTGAATGCTTGGTGTGTTCCAAGATGTTGTTTTAGGTCTTCATTATGTTGTGACTAACTTTGGTTGGTGCGCATTGAGATTTGTTCATGAATTGGGCCGATAGTTTGTATTCATTTATTCTTTTACTTTTGGCTGAAAGTTGATGTAATTCCATGAAGCAGATATATAAGAGTGATTGTTTCTTCATTTTGAAGTATGTGTGAAGTGTGTAATGCAAAGTGTGTGAGTGATATGTGCAAATAAAGATTAGATCATTTGATTACAAAGAAGAGTGTGAAGAAGTTTGAGCGAAGTGTGAAGAAGTGTTTCTGTGCCTAACTGAAATTGTCATCAGACTTTTGAAGAAGATAATTTCTCAGTTCAATCTCTTCAGATGGATTTAATCTGAAAGTTTTATATAAGACATTGTGTCTTCTTTGAGCAATGAGCTCTAGGCAGTGTACCTGAATGCATGTGCATTCCTTATTCATTTTCCTTATGCTTTTAATAGGGTATAACTTGTGGATTAACCTCCACCGTGGTTTTTCCCCTAACAGGGTTTCCACGCAAAAAATATTGGTGTTATGTGTTTCTGATGTGTTGTTGATTCATGCTTTCACTGTTATTTATCAAATCCAAGATTAAAGGTTAATAAGGTTAAATAAATTTTAAATTATGTGACAACTAATTCACCCCCCTCTCAGTTGTCTATCCTTGTTTTGCCGACAATTGGTATCAGAGCAGGTTCCTCTGAAGAAGTTTAATAGCTTGAGGTGATCTGAGATGGCATCATACAAGAAGGATAGTCCTAGATTTGATGGAACAAACTACTCTCTGTGGAATGCTATAATGGAGTGTCATTTGAAGTGCATTGGTGAACCCTTTTGGAATATTACATAGAACAAATATGTTATTCCTCAGAATGGTCCCTCTACTCCTGATGAGATCAAATAAGCTGAAACTAATAGATTCAAAGATGACAAATGTGATGGGTCTGAAAACAACATACAAGATTTGGAAGAAGCTGGAAACATTGTATGAAGGAGATGCACAAGTGAAAGTTGCTAAGCTACAAAGTCTGAAAGGCAAGTGGGAAAACTTGAAAATGAGCGAAGATGAAAACATTATTTCTTTCATGCAAAAAGTAAATGAAATAGTGATGGGTATTAGATGTGCTGGTGGAATCTTGGATGAAGAAGAGATTGTAGCTAAAGTGCTCAAATCATTACCCACTTCTTACAAAATGAAATCTCATGCTATTGAAGATCTTAGGATAGTAACAAATGTGACAAGAGATATGCTGATTGGTAAGCTTGCTTCCTTTGAATTGAGTGAATTTGGTGAATCTACCCCTAAGATAGAATCTGGATTTAAAGCTACTGTATTCAGAAGAAACCAACAGAGATATGATCTAAGAGAAAGTTCCAAAAATACATTCAAGTATGAAGATAGATGAAACATATTGAAGATGAAGAAAGAGAGTTAGAAGAGCTGGAAGCATTGATTGTGAAAAGAGAAGCTAGAGGACAAGGTAAGTATAAAGGAAAGTTTCCTATTAAATGTTTCTCTTGCAATAAGATAGGTCATTTTGCATCAAGGTGTCCTGAAAGAGTTCCTAGGTCCAAACTTGACAAGCCTAGATTTCAAAAGAAATGTTATTATGTTGAAGAAGGTGTTACTGATGATGAATCTGATAAAGAAAATGGAAATGAAGATGGATGGGTATTCATTGCTATCAAGGAAAATGGTTCGGTGTCCACTGAATTTTCTAGTAATAAGAATATTGAGAAAGCTCTTGCAACTAGAATTGAAGAAAAGGATGAGTGGGTGATTGACATTAGATGCTCACATCATATGACTGGTGAAAAAATCAAGTTTGTAAGCTTGGAGAAATATGACAGTGGTATTGTAAGATTTGGAGACAATGCTGGTGTGATTTGTGGCAGAGGCACTATTTCTCTTGGTGGTAAATATAATACTAATGATGTCCTTTATGTAGAAGGATTGAAGCATAATATTTTGAGTGTTGGACAAATGGTTGACAAGGGATAAAATATTTAGTTCAAAGATGGTAAATGCAGGATACAGGGAAGCTTTGGAAATGTAATTTCTTTAGGTACAAAGACAAGAGGTAACATTTTTCACTTGAGTGCTGCTAGTGAAAGTTGTTTAATTACTCAAGTTGATGTAAGCTGGTTATGTCATAGGAGGATGTGTCATGTGAATTTTGATAACATTGTCAAAGTAAGCTCCACTCAAGCAGTTAGAGATCTTCCTAAGCTAGTCAAGCCTACTAAAACCATATGCAAGGAATGTCAGATGGGAAAGTAGACCAGAGTTTCTTTTTAGAGAAAACAACATCATTCTAATGGAGTACTGTGTTGATGATATGCAGCCATGGGCCTCTACTTCCAGACATGTATTTTTAAAGAAGATGAATAAATGTAGCCTCTTGGCTATTTATTTTATATATTCGATTTTCTCAATGAAGAGGTACTTCATAATCATGATCAAAATAAAATATTAATGACTTAATAAATAATAATCATTTATTTAATAATGTCGACTTTATCTTGAAAAATCGCACCCCTCCCTAAAGGCGTGTTTTCTCAAGGGCCAACCTCTCTCTATGAAGGGGTACGATATCTCTTGGTTGCCTATATATATGAAATCCTCCATTTATGTTTACCAATTTAAGTCAAGCATATTCACATAAGGAGAAGAAGTGAGATCTGAGCAACAAATCATTATTTGTAAACAACAGATCGATTTCAAGGAGTAACATATTCTGTTGTATATGCAACTAGGAGAGGTGTGAATACTCATTGAAACAAATTAGGCATTTTGTTGTGCCTGAGTTGTAAGCAGATTTTTTCTCTTATTCAATTAATATATAAGAGATTATTGGCTGGGTTTTTCTCCCTTAAGTTGGAGGGTTTTCCCAGGGTATTTGCTGTGTTTTTGAGTCTGATTTTTTGAATTAAAATCCGTGCATTACATTTGATCATAAAAACTAACATGGTATCAAAGCGGGTTTGAAGAAGATCTTGATCAGATTCGTGTGTTACAACAATACTCTTTATTCTCTTTCTCATTGTTGATTCTCCTATCTCTTCATCAAGATGGTGAACGATATTAAGATTGAGGATAGGCTTGAGGGAGCATAAAGTTTCACTTCATGGAGATTCAAAATTATGCTCACCTTGGAGGAAAGTGAGTTGGACGAGTTTGTGGAGAGCACAACTCCTGAGCCCACGGATGAGGAGGAAAAAGTTCAATGGAAGAAGAAAGATATTAAGGTGAAGATGTTAGTTGATTTCGTAAAGGATCATATTTTTCCTATTGTCTCCAAGTTAAAGATGATAAGAGAGATGTTCAAAACCTTGGAGGAGATGTACAAAATCAATAACACAAGCCGGTCACTTGCACTAAAGCAACAACTCCATTATGTGAAGATGGAAAAAGGAGAATCTGTTATTGCTTACTGCATGAGAATAATTGAGTTGAGAGATCAACTCTCTTCTATTGGACATATTTTTGATAGCAAGGACTTGACCATGTTGGCTCTTAATGGTATTCCTTCATCTTGGGAGTCTGACATTCAAGGAATCAGTGCAAGACCGAAACTTCCCAATTTTGATCGTTTGAGGGCAGGTTGCATCCAAGAAGAGTCTAGGTTGGTTGTGAGAGGCATTGGTCAAAGATCCACTAATGAATACATACATGTTCTTGCCACTCAATCCTTCAAGAAGAAAGGGAAAGGTGGAAAGAAAGGATATTGTAAGAGGAATAGAGATAGAGAAGCAGATGGTGCTCTTGCATTCAAGAAGAAGAGGGACCTCTCCAAAGTACAATGTTTTCAATGTGACAAGTATGGTCACTTTGCAAAGGAATGTCCTACCAGGCCTCCATTGCAGATGTTAATAAAGTAACTATGCAAAAGGATTCAAGTGAATACCTATTCTACTCTGCCTTGTCAAGCAATGTAACTATCGACACCAACACTTGGCCAATTGATAGTGGTGCCTCTCGCCACATCACCGGATTTAGGGAGCATCTATTTGATTTGGTGGAGAAATATTCTAGTGAACAAGTCATTATTGGAGATGATGCTAGTTACTCTGTGAAAGGAGTTGGGAACTCCTCTCTTCACTTGGATTCTAGCATTTCCTTGAAACTAAATGATATGCTATTTGTTCCAAGCATCAAGAGAAACCTTGTTTCCATTTCAGCCTTGGAAGACAAGGTGTACCAAGTTGTATTTTCATAAGGTAAAGTTCCTATATGGGCTAAGAACTCAAACATCAAGACTGATCGGATGATTGGAGTTAGACATGAGTGTCTCTGCAGGCTTTGCACTTGTCCTCTTTAGGCTCTAGTGCATGATTCTTCAAGTTTGTGTGATCTTTGGCATTGAAGATTGGCTCACCTTCACTTTCAATCTCTAACTATCATGGAGAAGATGGTTACTGACCTTCCAAAATTCAACCAGGATCATGAAGGTACTTGCAAAGGTTGCGCTTTGGGTAAGAATACAAAAAGTCCATTTCATAGTAGTGAAAGTAGATCCAAAAGTATTCTAGATCTTATTCATTCTGATTTATGTGGTCCAATGTTTGTTGCTTCTTCAAGTGGTTTCTTGTATTACATTATTTTTATTGATGACTACTCTAGAAAGATTTGGATTTATTTCTTGAAATCTAAAGAATCTAAGGAGGTATTAGAGAGATTCAAAGAATTTAAAGCTTAGGTGGAGAATTTGTTTGAGAAAAGGATCAAAGTCTTGAGATCTGATAATGGAGGAGAATATACTTCCGGTACCTTCCGTAACTTTTGCATTGAAGCTGTGATTAAGAGGGAGTTCAACGTTCCTTATAATCCTCAACAGAATGAAGTTGTTGAAAGGAAGAACAAATCTACCATGGAAGCACTCAAAGCCATGATTCAAGACGAAGATCTGCAAATCTCCCTTTGGGATGAAGCATCTAGGACAGTTGTTTATGTTCAAAATAGAAGTCCCCACCGAATATTGGAGAACATAACTCCTGAAGAAGCATTCACAGGGGTGAAACCTGAATTAAGTCATTTAAGGATCTTTGGATGTCCAGTGTATGTTTATGTACCAAAGTACAAGAGGACAAAGTTGGAACCTTCTGGAAAGAAAGGAATTTTGGTAGGTTATAGTGAGACATCAAAAGCCTACATAATCTACATTCTGGGTCAAAATTTAATTGAGATCAGTAGAGATGTCACATTTTAAGAGGATGTTGCATTTAGAAGATCCAAGGGCACTCATATGGAGATTGATGATGAAGAGTCTCCTTAGGATATGGAAGTTGACCATGTTCCTGAGAATCAGAGGGAGGCTTCAGAACCTAAAGAAGATGTTGATCCAATTGATCCCTTGGAACGTACTGATGGACCTACAAATATTGTGATTGGAAGAAAAAGACCTCTTTGGGCTAGGAAAACAATGCAGGAGGCATAAAGTTTTGCAGCCCCAAGAGGAACCTTTAGAGAAAGTAAGAGACCTAATAAGTTCTCTAGTTATGTAGCCTTGATGAGTCAGATTATTGAGTCTGAGCCTTCTAGTGTTGAGGAAGCTTCTAGTCAACAGGTTTGGAAAGATGCTATGTCTGAAGAGTATCAGTCCATTCTCAAGAATGATGTTTGGGACATCATTCCTAGACCCGAAGGAAAATCTGTGGTATCTTCTAAATGGCTCTTCAAGATCAAGCATGCAGATGATGGGAGCATTGAGAAGTACAAGGCTAGATTTGTGGCTAGAGGGTTTTCACAAAAAAGGGGGAGTTGACTATGAAGAAACCTTTTCTCTAATTGCTCATTATACTTCTGTCTAGACCATCATTTCTATTGCTGCATCTTGAGGATGGAAGATTCACCAAATGGATGTGAAGAAAACCTTTTTGAATGGTGTAATTGAGGAAGAGGTATATATTGAGCAACCTGATGGCTTTGAGGTGCATGGGAAGGAGTCTCATGTCTACAGGCTCCTTGTGCTTGGTACGAAAGGATTGATCGTTACCTGTTAAGTTTGGGCTTCTCAAAGAATGATGCTGATTCTAACCTATATTTCAAGGTAATTGATGGTGAAGCATTAATCTTGGTTTTGTATGTTGATGATCTGATTATTACAGGAGAAGAACACCTCATTCTCAAATGCAAGAAGGAGTTAGCTTCTGAATTTGAAATGAAGAATATAGGTCTCATGCATTACTTTCTTGGCTTAGAAGTTTGGCAGAAGCAAAATGAGATGATTCTAAGTCAAGGGAAGTATACCATTGACATTTTGAAGAGGTTTGGTATGATGGATTGAAAATCTATTTCTACACCTATGGAGACCAACTTACATAAGTTGAAGGAGACTAGAACTAGTTCAGATCTGGTGGATCCCACAATGTATAGGCAGTTGATTGGCTCATTGATGTATCTAGTCAAAACTATACCGAATATATACTATGCAGTGAGTGCACTCAATCAGTTCATGTGTGAACCAAGGCAGATACATCTTGTTGTAACAAAAAATATCCTGAGATACTTGTGTGGTACAGTTGGATATGGGTTAAGATATTCTTCAAGTGTGGATTTGAAGCTGCATGGTTTTACTGATTCTGATTGGGCAGGGTGTGTTACTGATCAGAAGAGTACCTCTGGATGTTGCTTCAGTTTAGGGTCTCAATGATACCTTGGTGCAGCAGGAAGCAGTATTCAGTGGCAATGAGTACAGCTGAGGCCAAGTATATTTTCAGCTTGTGTGGCAACTTGAGAAGCAGTGTGGCTTTGAAAGCTCCTTGCAAGATTTTTTGGACAATCAATGGAGCCAACTATCATTCATTGTGATAACCAGAGCTGTGTGAAGCTTTCTATCAACCCTGTGTTTTATGACATGACTAAGCATGTGGAAATAAAATACCACTATATTAGAGATATGGTATTGAGGAAAGCAATTCAGTTGAGATATATCAACACTGATGAGCAGATGACAAACATTCTCACCAAGCCTCTCTCCAGGATAAAGTTTGTGTACTTTCTAGATAAGCTTGGTATGGTGGAGAATCAAGCTCTAGCTAAGAAGGAGTCTCAGTATCAATGATCCTTTTTTAATGCATTTCTCTATTGAGAGATATTTGAGGTGCAAGCTCTTGATAATGCATTTCTCTTTGAGATTTAAGGTGAAATCTCTTGTTTCCACCCTCTGGGAGAGCCATGGTGGATGTCATGTGTGTGAATCCATGACAACATCATGTGAGAGAGTTCGTGATGATTCTATTGTGCTTGTGTTACACCCTCTGGGAGATCCATGGTGAAACGTCACAATGAGGTGACAACATCACGTTGAGTGATGTGCACTTGTATATACCATACATGGGTGTAGCCATGATGGTTGATATCATGATGAGGTAATAATCTCTTTCTCACATAAATGTAGCCATGTTGATCGACATCATGATGAGGTGATATATCTTGTACAATTGGAAGTATTCATCCCTAGCTGAGAGAGAGTGTTGATGATATGCTCCGCGAGCCTCTACTTCTAGGCACGTATTTTTAAAGAAGATGAATAAATTAAAGGTAGCCTCTTGGATATTTAATTTATATATTTGATTTTCTCAATGAAAAGGTGCTTCATATTCATGATCAAAATAAAATATTAATGACTTAATAAATAATAATAATTTATTTAGTAATGCCGACTTTATCTTGAAAAATCGCGCCCCTCCCTAAAGTCGTGTTTTCTCAAGGGCCAACCTCTCTCTATGAAGGGGTGCAATATCTCTTGGCTTCATATATATATGAAGTCCTCCATTTATGTTTACCAATTTAATTCAAGCATATTCGCATAAGGAGAAGAAGTGCGATCTGAGCAGCAGATCATTATTTGTAAACAATAGATCGATTTCAAGGAGTAACATATTCTTTTGTATATGCAACTAGGAGAGGTGTGAATACTTATTGTATCAAATTAGGCATTGTATTGTGCCTGAGTTGTAAGCAGATTTATACGCATATTCAGTTAATATATAAGAGATTATTGGCTGAGTTTTTCTCCCTCAGGTTGGAGGGTTTTCCCAGGGTATTTGCTGTGTTTCTGAGTCTGATTTTTTGAATTAAAAGCCATGCATTACATCTGATCATAAAAACTAACATATTGGAGCTGGTGTATATTGATCTACGTGGTCCCTCTAGAATCAAAAGTCTACAAGGAGAAAGGTACTTTATGTTTCTTATTGATGATTACTCTAGGATGACATGGGTTGCTTTCTTGAGAGAAAAACATGAAGCATTAGAAAAGTTCAAAAGTTTCAAATCTATGGCCGAGAATGAGATAGGTTTGAAGATTAAATGCTTAAGGTCTGACAGAGGTGGTGAGTTCACTTCCCAGGTGTTCAATTCTTTCTATGAAGAGCATGGAATCAAAAGACAATTATCTGCTCCCCAGACTCCTCAACATAACAGATTTGTAGAGAGAAAGAACATAACAATTCTAGATACTGCTAGAACTATGATGTTGGAAGGTAATGTTCCTCATATATATTGGAGAGAAGCTGTAAGCACCACTATATACACTATTAACCGGGTAAATGTCAATGGTAATTCTGGTAAGACTCCTTTTGAGTTGTGGTTTGGTTATAAGCCTACTGCTAAATATTTTAAAATATTTGTAATTAGATGTTATATCAAGAGAGATGAAGATATAGGCAAGTTTGATGCTAGGAATGATGAAGGAATCTTTTTGGGTTACTCTACTAAGAGCAAGGCCTATCGGTGCTATAATAGAAGATTGAGGAAAATGGTTGAAAGTGCAAATGTTAGAGTTGATGAGGACACTGCTAGATCATCCAGATACTATGGATTTGATTTAGATGAGCAACATGATAGTTCTGATAATGGAAAGAATGCTCAGACACAAAATCAAGTTCAAATTGTTCCAATGAATCAAGAGAGTATAGAAGGAGAAGCTAGTGGAAGTGCAGAAGAAAGAACAAAAGAGCCAGAAGTTTGAGAGAATCCCAATTTGAGGTATGTAAAGCTAAATCATTCTGAAGATCAGATTATAGGAGATAAGAACAAATGTGTGCATACTAGAAGAAGAATTGCAGAAGAGTATTGTCTGATTTCCAAAACTGAGCCCAACAATGTCAATAAAGCATGTAAAGATGAATATTGGATGAAAGAAATGAATGAAGAACTGATGCAAATAGAGAAAAATGATACATGGATTCTTGTTCCCAGACCTCAAGATAAAAATGTGATTGGAACCAAATGGGTCTTTCAGAATAAGATGAACGAACAAGGTGAAGTGGTCAAGAATAAAGTAAGACTAGTATGTAAAGGGTACTCATAGATGGAAGGTATTGATTTTGAAGAAACCTTTGCCCCTGTTGCTAGAATTGAATTTGTAAGATTGTTTCTTGCTTATGTTGCTTTTAGGAACTACAAAGTCTATCAAATGGATGTAAAGTCAACATTTCTAAATGGTGAGCTAGAAGAAGAAGTATATGTTGAGCAACCAAATGGATTTCAACTAACTGATAAGGGAGATATGGTTTGCCGATTGATGAAAGCATTGTATGGACTCAAGCAAGCCCCTAGAGTTTGGTATGCTAGACTGGATAAATACTTGTTGAAGCTTGGATTCAATAAGGCACTACTAACAATAATCTATATTTTAAGATGGATCAGAATAAAGAGTTGATTATTGAAGTCTTTGTTGATGACATCATTTTTGATGGTAATGATGACTTATGTATAAATTTTGCTGATGAAATGAAAAGTGAGTTTGAGATGTCAATGATTGGAGAGCTGAAATTATTTTTGGGATTGAAAATTACTTAGTTAGATAATGGAATCTTTATATCTCAATCCAAATATATAAGAGAGTTACTAAATTATTTTTGGCATGGAAGACTCAAAGCTTGTTGGCACACCCATGGTAACCGGATGCAAGTTAACACAAAATGATGATTCTCCAAAGGAAAATCAAATAAGATACATGTCAATGATCGGTGGATTACTTTATTTGACTCAGACCAGATCAAACATCATGAATGTTGTATGTATGGTTGCTAGATATTAAGCTGATCCAAAGGAATCTCATGTGACTTATGTAAAGAGAATTTCCAGATACTTGAAAGGGACAGTTGATTTTGGTCTTTGGTATCCTAGAAAGATGACGATCTTACCTTGAGTGCCTTTACTGATGCAGATTGGGCATGAGATGTGGATGATAGGAAAAGTACTAGTGGTGATGCCTTCTTCTTGGGGAATAAGTTGGTGTCTTGGTTAAGTAAAAAGTAGAATTCCATTTCCTTATCTACTACTGAGGTAGAATATATTGCTGTTGCAAACAATTGTACTCAAGTAATATGGATGAAGCATATGCTGAGAGATATTAGAATTGAGTATGATGAGCCGATTTCTATATTTTGTGATAATTCAAGTGCCATAAACATTTCTAAGAATCCAGTGCTACATTCCAAGACAAAATATATATCTATCCAATATCACTTTTTGAGAGACAAAGTAAGTGTTAAAGAAGTCAGACTGGAGTATGTGCCTACTAAGGAATAGATTGCATACATCTTTACTAAGTCATTGCCTAAGGATACTTTTTGATTATCTTAGAGGGAAGTTAGGGGTGATTTCCCCTCCTAATCAGAACTAAGATGCAAATCTTTGCATCAATCCGTGCATTTACATTCATATCTTGTCTCAGATTGATGTTGTGGTGGCTGCTACTCAGGGGAAGTAGTCAGATGATTCAGATATTTGGTTGAGAGCTTATGTAATTTTTCCATTTATGTCAAAGGGGGAGAAGAGTAATGTGAAAAAATTTGAGGAGAAGAGTAATGTGAAAAACTTTGAAGAGAAGAGTAATATTGGAAGAGATAAAAATAAAAAGGGAAAAGTACAATATCTAAAGGGTGAGACTATTGGAGAAGAGTTAGTTGTGTTGATGGTATTTTTCACATCATGTGTTGCCATCAATACCAAAGGGGGATATTGTTGGATGCTGTGGTTGTGTTGCTGATATGTGGTTGTCATTGATGTCAACACTGTTGGCATTGATGTCTTGAAGGCTGTATATGTCGAGGATATTGAGAAAATTATAATAAATATGTTGAAAGATGTATGTGAAGCTATGAAGTTCAGTGTGGTGGAAATTTTAGTATGTTGGTATTCAGAAGTTTCACTTTAAAGGGTTTGTTGTTGACCCTATCTAGTTTATCCTCTGGAAGTTTCAGAGGTGCACATCAAGATTGGAGCAAGTTGTGAGTTTTTGTGTTCCTATAGTTATTTTGTTACTATAGCTAGTGTTTCTAGAAGAAGAGAATGTAATTATGGTAATTTGAGTTGTTGCATATTCTCTTGCGATGTTCGTTGATGTTTATAGATCATGCTCTATCCTTGTTGCATGTCTGCATTGATCGGTGTGCTCATAATCAAAGATTTTTCCTTTGTGTGTTCATATTTTCATGTTCTTGGATGACATGGTGGTTGTAACATGTTGTAGATCCTCATGGATTAATTTTTGAATGCTTAGCACGTTCGAGGATGTTGTTTTAGGTCTTCATTATGTTGTGACCGACTTCAGTTGGTGTGCATTGAGATTTGTTCATGAATTGGGCTAACAATTTGTATTCATTTATTCTTTTACTTTTGGCTGAGAAAGTTGTTGATGTAATTCCATGAAGCGGATATGTAAGAACGATTGTTTATTTATTTTGAAGAATGTGTGAAGTGTGTAATGTGAAGTGTGTGAGTGCTATGTGCGAATAAAGATTAGATCATTCAATTGTAGAGCAGAGTGTGAAGAAGTGTTTCTGTGCCTAACTAGAATTGTCATTAGGCTTTTGAAGAAGCTAATTTCTCAGTTCGATCTCTTTAGATTTGATTTACTCTGAAATTTTTATGTAAGACATTGTGTCTTCTTTGAGAAGTGAGCTCTAGGAAGTGTGCCTAAATGCATGTGCATTCCTTATTCATTTTCCTTATACTTTTAACAGGGTATAACATGTGGATTAACCTCCACCGTGGTTTTTCCCCTAACAGGGTTTCAACACAAAAAATCTTGGTGTTATGTGTTTTTGATGTGTTGTTGATTCATTCTTTCACTGTCATTTATCAAATATGAGATTAAAGGTTAATAAGGTTAAATAAGTTTTAAATTCTGTGACAACTGATTCACCCCTCCTCTCAGTTATCTATCCTTGTTTTTCCAACAGACAAATAATCCTTGTTATAGAGAGACAACAAGCCTAATGCAACAAAGGATTCCACCATAATAACTGATCCACTTGCATGCATGACATAGTTTGACTTCTACTCACCGTATCTAGAAACTCAACTTTAAGCTTCACACTAATCAACCACACACATAACTCACACACTTTTAGAATAGCATCAAATTCATGTCTGCTCTTTCACTTATCTTCCTTCTTTTCTTATGTACACTTTTCAATGCTAGCGCATTTTTTATTTATACCATCTCCAACTTTGAAAAGATACAAAGTCGGCCATCCAACTTCAAATTCAAATTAGGTCGGTGCCAAACATCCTAGGGTGGAATTAGAATGAGGGTGACCCAAACACACACTTCACCAGGACCCATAATAGATGCAACATGCTTCATCAACCTCAAAGATAGTGCTTGACAGACGATTAGCCAAACTAGTGTAAAACACATAGATCAATTAAGCTCAATGCTTCCAAATTTTAAAACCATCTTCAATAGAACCAGAGCAACACAACTCTAGAACCTCAAAGAGAAATCCATACCATCAACAATTCTCCTCGACCTCATTGAGAACACATAAAACATAGTTCACAAGTACCAGACCAACATCCTCAATAGATAACAACCTGTAACCTTATTTTTATATAATTTTCTCAATATCCTCAACATATACAGTCAACAACAACTAGTAGATAACCAACTGATTAGTTGACATCAATGACAACACTTTCATTCCTCTTTCCATTCTTGCAACATCAAATTAATGGCACATTTGATATGAAGGATTTTGGGGCTGGAAAATATATCCTTAGGATGGAGATCAGTAGGGTTTGAGATCACATAAATTTTGTGTTAAGTCAGAGTAAGTATGTTGATACCATTTTGTAGAGGTTTATTATGCATGACTATAAACCAATTAATATTCCTTTTTTGGTTGGTAATAAGTAGAGTTTAGATGTGTCCCAATTTTGATGAATATTTTGAAGAGATGTCTAATATTCCTTATGCTAGAGTCATTGGTAGTTTGATGTATGCAAGGATTTTTACTAGACTAGATATAACTCAAGCAGTGGGAATTTTGAGTAGGTTTATGTCTAACCCTAGTAGAGAGAATTGGAATTTTGTTAAGAGGCTATTTAGATATTTGTGTGGTACTTCAGATTACTATTTGGTTTATCATGGTACTCTAATGATGTGGTTAAGTCATTGGAAATATAGGGTTTTGTTGATGTAGATTGGGCAGGTAACTTGGATAGTCAAAGGTCCACTAGTGGCTATATTTTTACTTTGTTTGGAGGTGAAATGAGCAGGATGAGTAATAGGAAGCCTACAATTGCATTATCTGCCACTAAATTAGAGTACATGGCTGATACACATGCCTCTAAGGAGGTGGTTTTGTTACAAATACTTGGTAATGGTATTAGTTTTGATTCTAAGACAGTGAGGATTAGATGTGACAGTTAGAGTGCCATTTGTTTAGCCAAAAATCCTATGTATCATGATTGTACTAAGCATGTTGATGTTCAATATCACTTTGTGTGAGAAATGGTTAAGAATGGTAAGGTATTGATTGAGAAGGTTGACACTTTAGATAATGTTGCAAATTATTTCATGAATCCAGTAACCATGGATAAGTTCTCTTGGTGTAGGAAGGCCATGGGCCTTGCTTACTATACTTGATTATGTGTTTTATTTGTATCTCATGGATTTAATTGCAATGTATAATGTCAAGTGAGAGAATGTTAGGATAGGTGACATTATAATTGCTATTCTAAGTTGATAATTGTGTTTCTCCACATTATTTGGAAAGTGATCTAGAGGACACGAGGGATAAAATATTTATTATTTATTTTCCTATGATAATTGTAATTGCATTCAAAGAGGTGGACCCTCTATGGTGATGGTTATAAAGCATCTTGGGAGCATATTCCCTTTGAGCATCTAACTTCTGGGTGGGGACTGTAGTAGGAGTTGAGAAAATACAACTTCATAAACCCCGAAGATCACCTGCATGCAAATAACCTGTCACAAAAGAAGAGATGGAGACAAACAAGCAAGGGTTCTTTGAAAACTGAAAATGTATATATCAGAGAGAATGAATTGATATTGAAATACAATGGGATCAATCCTTATAAAAAGGAGATCATGCAAACTCTAATAAAACCCTAATAGGAAAAACCCTACTAGAAGCCCTAATAGGATAACATTTAATAATTAATATAATTATTAAATGTCACTTTATGCAAACTAATGTGAAATCTTAAGAAGCGAATAAAGGTAACTTAATCAACATAATTAAGTTAAGACCTTTACTCTAACACCCCCCCTTAAGATGAGCAACAGTGCAGCTACAAACAAATGCATAAAAGCAAAGGTAACTACAATGCAAGAAGGCAAACATGGGTCCCAAAAACTAGGCCAGATCAGGTACCCAAATACAACCAAATCTCTGTAAAATGGAGAAATAGAGAAAACCTCATGGGAAAAAGCTCTACTCCAAAAAGAGATGTAGAAAGCCAAGAAGAGACATCACTGAAGCAGAAGAAGCTGCAAACAATTGTCGAAAGATGATTGCTATGGTGCTGAAGAACCTCCACTGAAGATAAGATGATCAGGAACAAGAAGACAACAATCTATATGAGTACCCCATATGACACTACTCGAATCAGAAGGAAAACAAAGGCAAATACCTGGAATGAAGATATAGAATCTGCATGAGTGCCCCAAACGACACTACTCGAATTAGATGGCAAACAAAGGAAAACACCTGGAACAAAGATACAAATGGAATAAGTACCAATAGTCTATCAAGAAGACAACAATCTGCATGAGTGTCCCAAATGACACTACTCGAATCAAATGGCAAACAAAGGCAAACACCTGGAATGAAGATACAGATGGCACAAGAACCAATAGTCTGAAACACTGATCAACTGAGAATGGAAGATTCCTTCCAAGGTGAAACCAAGGAAGCATTAGCACGAATAGTATAATACCCCCCCATAATGCTGAATTGGGAGCTTGACAGATCAACTGAAATGGTGTGCAACACCCTGTAGTGCATGAAGAAGATACAACATCTGAAAGTGCACAAGAAAGCACCTGCAACTGAAAAAGTGGTGTGCAAAACAAAGCACACATGCATGAGGCTGGAGTCATATGGATCCATGGTCGTCGTAGAGGGACACTCATCAGAAAAAGGTGTGATGGCAAACAAAGGCAAACTACACAACCCCCCATGGTATGGATTCACTGTCGTCATGGAGGGATACTCACTGGACAAAGATGTGATGGCAAAACAAAGGCAAACTATACAACCCCTCATGGCACTTTATAATAATAGTGTGAGTACAAAATATGGCACAACCTTATGTGCAAAATCCCCAAAAGATGCATGTACAATAGTGTGGCACTTTATCTTAGTGCGTTTACATAAAAGATTGCTTACAAATGATACTCAAAATGTCCTTAAAGGACAAAATGTAGGAAATACATGAAGAACAACCAAGAACAAAGTATCCCATGCAAAAAAAAAGTTTCCAAGAGCAAATATGTCCAGGTAATCCACTAGAGTGTGAAAACACAAATAACTGAATAAAAGATACCTGGAGTGAAATCTAGAAAAATGGCATGGATGAAACTGAAGAGCTCTGAAATATGGTTCCAACGCCGCTGAGATTGCGAAAAATGGAGAAACTAATCAAAAGTTATGAGCTTGAGACTGAAAATAGCCCCTTTGTCTTCAACTGGCTGTAGAATGCACCAACAGAAACAAGAAGTGATGAGACCCACACCACTAGAAAGATGAGAAAACCAGCTTTTCGACAATATCTCATTTGCCAAAAAATGATATCGTATGCCCAAGTTACGGCCTCCGGAATAAATTAGCTCCAAAGAGGGAAAAAACCAGTGCTGGGTTAAATTTGACGGTCATACAACCATCGCATCAAAAACACTGGATTTAATTTGACGGCCAAACAGCCATCACCGTAAATGCACAACTGGGCTTATTTTCAAAAAAAATTGTTTTTTAAAAAATAAAAAACAATAAAAAAATGTTTTTTAAAAAATAAAAAACAATAAAAAAATGTTTTTAATTTTTGCATAGCAAAGGGCTGCCGCCTACGGCTGCCAACATACCGCCGTCGACGGTATTGTCTACCACCAGTTGGCACTAAGGCCGCCGGCAGTCGGCAGTATGCCGACTGGTAGGCAGGAGGGCCCGCAGGCCTGCAAGCATAGGTACCTGCTGGTACCGGGCTGGAAATAAAACTGCAAATAAATTCGGCCAAAAATAAAGTGATTTTAAAAAAAAAAAATCTAAAAAATATACAATAATTTTCCAAAAAATAAAATGACGGAAAAAAATGGAAATTTTTTTTACCAGCAAATGGACGGTCGTATGGCCAAATTGTAAAAAATTTTTGCCTCAGATTTCGACTTTGTCCAAAATGGATAAATGGACAGTCAATTTAGGGGTTTTGGACTGCTGTGGACGCAATGGCAATGTCCATTTGAGCTGAAAATGCTTCAAAAATGCACGTGTGCCCTAGATCAAGAAAACAAACCCTAAACCCTTGAAACTCCAAAAATCTTCAAAACAAGAATAGGAAGCAGTAGGTGTGGAGCTCTGATACCATGTAGTAGGAGTTGAGAAAATACAACTTCACAAACCCCGAAGATCACCTGCATGCAAATAACCTGTCACAAAAGAAGAGATGGAGACAAACAAGCAAGGGTTCTCTGAAAACTAAAAATGTATATATCAGAGAGAATGAGAGAATGAATTGATATTGAAATACAATGGGATCAATCCTTATAAAAAGGAGATCATGCAAACCCTAATAAAACCCTACTAGAAGCCCTAATAGGATAACATTTAATAATTAATATAATTATTAAATGTCACTTTATGCAAACTAACGTGAAATCTTAAGAAGGGAATAAAGGTAACTTAATCAACATAATTAAGTTAAGACCTTTACTCTAACAAGGACCACTTTATAATGCATGTCCTTGCATGTTATTTGCATGTTTTGTTTGGTGGGGCACCCATGTTTGCATGTTGGTGCATGTTCTTGCATGAAGCCGTTAGAGCCATCAGAGAGTTATGGAGCACTCAATATTGACCAATTTTCATTGGCTATGGGTTAGTCACCCATGTGAAGGAAATGCGAGCATTTAATATTTTCACCATGTTTTTGGGCTATCCACTAAGGGGGTGTGGGTTTTTCCAGGTGTTTTTTCTTGTTGTTTTGGGATGCCATTTGTGGTATTATCTCCCACAATACTCTATATATTGGAGGATTGAGATGGTGGTTTGTAGAGTTTTTTTGCAGGTTGTCAGAGTAATAAAGTGTTTCCAAAATTTAGAGAGGACTTTTGTATTGTTGTATCTATTTTTGAAGATTAATACAAACATTGGATCTCTTTTGGTGCAATTTTTTTTCCCGTAAGGGTATCTACATGTATATCTTGTGTCACTTATGGATTTCAACTTGTGATATTACTATTTTTATTTCATGTTTGGAATTGTTAATCACATAATCACTTTATGGTAATCTTGGATACACAATCTTATATTTTCAAACACTTTATTAATCTCTATTGCTACAAGTTTCACCTTGAATTTTCAACAAACTTGTAATTTGTTTGTACACCTGAGGTGTGACTATATGCGTTTGCTCTCCCCTTTTGAATCTTAAGAATGATCTTGGGGATTAGAAACATCATCATTTCTATTTATTTCAAGTAGGGGGAATTCTTGGGGATTAGTACCTCAAGGTCAACCTCAACCAAATTTTCAGATAGGGTATATAAATGGTGGAGAACGAAAGTTGTACACCAAGGTGTGGCTTGTGTCCTTCAAGCCAAGCCACATGACCCTCAATCCACTAACACATGTAGGTGATGAGAAAAGAGGAGATCCCTCTTAACTCAAGCATACCAAATGATCTCACTATTCACTGATCCCCCACTATGAAAATATTTATTTAGAATCCTTTAAGACCCTTTAGTTGTTAGTTTATAGTGGTGCAGCGTACAAGGATCAATGCATGAAGTTACTCACCATGTACTTCCCCTTGTTGAGGTGAACGATATTCCTTGATCAGGACCTTATCCTTTTTAAGGTGAGAGGTGTGAAGGTGGTACATGACATTCATATACTCTAGTCACCCATTCATTGTGGAGGTATAGCTTTGATGGGTGGTCCCATTATAAGTTGATAAACCCAATCTACCACTAAAATAGGTTGTGTATCTATGGAATGTATTCATTGTTAAACTACCTATGATACCAATTAGCACGGTCTTATTGAAGAAGACACGTGAAAATATACCAACAAACCCTTGGATTCAATCCTATATGTGATACTTTGTTGTTTTATCACTTTCTAGGTCAAACAAACACAAATTAATCCTTAAAAATTTCAAAACCCTAGATGTACTTAGGGTCAAATTTTAAAAACTTATCTCTGAGTCAAATCGACGCGTCTGAATATCACCTTGTGTTGCTTCTGTATGCATCTTGATGCATTTGATTTTTAAAATCAGTGCTTTTTTATGCATATTGACACGTTTGTACAACTTGGCATGTTTATCTCAAAGTAATCTTTTATCAAAATATTACAGTGCTGCTTATGACTGTCACACAATGTCACTTTTTTCTATAGACCTACACTTTTAAAAAATAGTGTCGCATCTATTAGAGGCAGTGCACTACATTTGACTATAATTTGACACATTTTTAGAACAACACATTTTATTGTTAATCCAAAACAACAAAACCTTAGAGAATCTCTTAATTCCAATTTTCACCAATAGTTTGTATCAAACCAGAGACTTGTGTATCACAAAATTGTAGTCATCCCTATCATCCAAAATAGAAACATACAACATTTTCTCACTTGTTCACTTGTCCAAGCTTGAAATCAGAAATACATACCAATATAAATCTACTATCCAAATTCACTTCCATATTATCCTCCCATGGGGTCATCACATCTTGCTAGCTTTAATGACATAACAACTATGGGTGTCCCTTATCAAGAATTTGAAATTCTTTGTCGCTTGTTAGATTCTAACCAATGTAAAACCACACAAATCTATCAACCAAATAATCAAAACATGAATCCTCCAACAACACCACCAAATGTGAGTACACTCCTTTAGGGGAGCCAATCAAGTTTGTGTTAAAAAAGTTGGTCCAATCTCATTTTATCGATCTTCCAAAGTCATAAGTTGATTATGAACTCCAATTCAAACCCTCATGGTATGGTGACAATGTCTATTGTGAATACCATAGAACAAGAGGTCATGAAACACCAAACTACATAAGACTTAAGAACCTCATACAAGTCTTTATTGATCAAGGTGCAATCACTGTTGAGAATAACCTTCAAAATCTATCCACAAATAATCTCATTGACAATATCTCTACCTCACCTAATGATAATATTGACATAGATAATTTTACAAAGCATTATCAAAATTATCCACAATGTCTAGCAATGATCCATTTCAAGACATATTAAAATCATTTGACCTCATAGTGGCACGTATTGAAGACATTTTCCCACAATAGGCTTCCATCTCTAATTCAAACCTCTCATCTTTAATTTCTTCACAACCATCCACATCAAGCAAACCATCAAACAATGACATCTTTCCAACTTCCCTCCAAGGACTATCCTTGATAGATACATGTCAAGGAAATAAAATACTTAATGAAAATCCATTTGATGATCAATAAATCCTTAAATGCATTCAATCACCTCTCATACATAATAAAGAAAATCTAATTCAAGAGCTATTACCAACATATCCACATTTTGAAGGTATCTAAAGGTACTTTACAAATAATTCATTCTTTTAAGTTGACCCATGTCAAGAAGATGAACCAAAATAATAACAAAGGTAACTCCAAAAACTATCAAGATAACACATCCATATCTCCAAAATACTATGATGATCTAATGAGTATTTTCCAATCTGATAACAAAGATAACTTTGAAATAAGTCAAGATCAAACATCCATATCTCTAGAATACTATCATGATCTAATGAGTATTTTCCAATCCATATAGGATTTCACAAAAGAGGACCATATCCATACACCATCACTCCTACATCTACCCATGAGATACTTGCTTCCCATGGACACATAGATGATCTTCCTAGAGAACAATATTCTTCTACTTCAAACATATTAAAAAGTATCCATGAAGAATATTTCTACACCGAATTTGAAGAACCTATGACTTTGGAAGAACAATCAGAATCCAATGTTTCTAATACTACCTTTGAAGGTTCATAATAGAGTATAGAAGGATTATAAATTTTTTTCTAAGGAAAATCATATTCAATTGTAGTTTGTCAGCAGATGCATTATTAGGGAAAAATATTAGGCCTACATAAATATGGCATCTTAGAACCAATGTAGTTTGTTGATAATTCTAAGAATCAAGGTATTAGTTATTTAGAGATCAAGGAATCTAATCATGTTAATGATACCTTCATGATGGTGGGGGAAAATTTATCTAATAAAAACATCAACATAAGAGTCATGATGATTCCTTATAATAAAACTATTTCCAACACTTCTTGACCATCCATGTCATAAATCATCATTCTTGCATCTTTCAACCCACAATTGGGACCAACAAGAAAAAATATGCACAAAGGAAAAGAACATGTCATTGAAGCAGAAGAATTGATAAATCAAAATGGACACATAAAATTCAAATGGATTCTAAAGAAAAATAAATCAAGAAATCCCTATCAATCTCCATTAGTCAAAGAAACCATGAGGAAAAATTAAAAAGGGACTTTAATCATCCATCAAAGATGTCCACTAAAGTAAAAGGAGGATTCAAAAATGATATACAAAGTATATAAAAATGTTGGTCCTAAATCCACTCAAAATTCTATATCCACCTTTTGTTGCTCATCATCCCAAGTTTGGAAAATCAAAGATCCATCCTCATCTCATATTGCTTATCAAAATCCATCATCCATCTTGAAAACAAGAATATCCAGCTCTTGCATTTACTGTGTCCTAGCAACAAATCTTTATCATAAGGACTCTAAAGGCGGTCTATTGTGATGTGTGTATCTAGATAAGGTTAACTTTGGTATTGACGATGACAAGAACATTCAAGGGTTATATTCAAGCGCCCGTATCTTGGCAAATAAAATTCCCTAGGTAGGATATCATTGGAACATAATGATAATAGCATCTAGATAAGTACCACCAGCTGGTTTGACCTAATCCAATTGTTCAAAAATCATAAAATTCATTAAAAAAAAAAATCCAAACTCAAAAAATAAGAAAACAATAAACAGAAAAATTATCCTCTAGTGAAAACCACTTCGATGGCACTTTGGGCATGTACCTTGATGAAAACCTAGTAAATAAGCATCATGTGTAGAATCAAAAATCTAGGTGTGTCATTCCAGGTGGAAGCATCTTATCTCATCCCTAATAAATCCAACATCTCATCAATCATAATAAATCCATGATCCATCCAATCCACTTTCATCTATCTTTCATGTCCATCTTGATCTTGATAAAAACTAAGGGTATAATTCAAAATTGCTTTTGGTAAAATCTTGACATGGTCATTTTCGTTGATCATATCTTATCTCATGAAATACCATCACCTACATCCAACACTATCTAAGAAATCTAGCACTATCCTAACTAATCATCCTTTATCCAAACAAGTTATCCTATTACAGGATAGTCCTTGGCATCCTCTACATATCTATCCATACATCAAGCTAATCCATGCATCCACTCATAACATTCCATACATTGCTAGACACTAGGGGTAGGTACTTACATCTAGTTGCTTTGGAAATAAATCTTGATTTATATCTTTTAAGCCCATGATTATGATTAAAACACTTCAAAAGTGAAGTCAAAATAGTCAAAAAATTCATAAGAAAATATCCAAATCCACAAACACATTGCACATTTTGATGAATACAATATTCTCCATCAGATATATCTTTCATCAAAAATCATTCCAACAAAAATCCATATCAGTTGCATCTTGCTAACACTTCAATATGATATCAAAACATTTAATTTTTTTTATTCCTATCTTGGCTACAAATCTTGATCCATCTTATCAGATCAATCCATCATCATCTTGGGATGTATCCTTCCTAATCCTCATGCTGTTCTTATCTTGACAACACTATCATTTCATTGTTTTGTATTCTCAACAATGTTATCACTATTGGTAATCAATCAATTAGATCAGTAAAAATTTAGCTTGGCTATCAATATGACCTTAAAAGATCATTGATATTACTACATATCCATATCTATTCGTCATCATCATGTCAAAATACAAAAACATCAAAACATATAAAAAACTCAAAAACATCTAGATCATGTTGCAAAATCTCAAAAACACCAAGATAACATTTCAAAATCCCAAAAACATTTACACATGTGAAATAACAAAAATACCAAAAATACAAATTAGAAAATGTTAAAAACCTAAAAAAAAGCCTCAAAACATTTGAAAAATTGTTCTATAGATAAAATCTCACCGATCATCCATCCACAATAAAAAATTTCATCCATAATAAACTTATCATCATCCTCGCATTTGACAAAGAAAATAGAAACACATATAATTGTGGAAACAAAAATTTTCATGCAAGATTATGAGTCTTGATATTTTTCAAACATGTCAACTAGCTTTCATATCAACCGACTAAAACATTTTAAATCAATATCTAGTGAATGTCTTAACGAATATATCATTTCCTAAAATATAAACCATTTTGAATATCACCTAAAACAACTCTCTGGCAAGAGATATGGTGGAATTGATGTGTTCATCAGTCAATATTTTCTTTTGGTTTGATCTTTTGTCTCATTCACACCACTCACTCAAAACTACCTTTTCAATATCTTGGTGTGTCTAGAGGTGTACGCAATGGGGCATAATCATTGATTTTGTTTGATGTGCTTGTTGGATGTTCTTGTAATATATCCTTGGTGATTACTTGTCTTGTGCGTGTAGGGATAGTCTCTAGTAATACAATGGATTGTACATATTAGATTCTTTATACCTTTTGTGTATTGATCTACTTGCTTCAATGGCTTCATTCTCTCCCATGATAAAAAAGGTGTATGTATGTTAGATATGAACAAGGATACTCCTGTTTGTTTGCAGAGTCAAAGTCCATGCAATAGATACAACACCACCCTGGTTCTTCATACCTTGGTGTATCGTGTCTATTTGATACACCAAATAAGGATTGTTCTATGTTATGTTGCATAATCTAAAAAGAAAAATAAAAGAAAAATCATCTATCCTATCTCATCACATATCTAATAAATTATTAGAATCCATCTAATAATTCTAGATCTATTGGTATCCTAATCAATATCATCATTCTATTCTAGTCATTCATACATTATTCCATTCCATAATATTAACATTTCCATCCAAGTATCATGACATACACAAAAATATATGCATCTCATCTTGCATCCATAGATCATCAAGATCATGTATAATCACATCATCAAATCTTAAGCATAAGCATAGTCATACATCATCATGGCACCATGAAAGAATGAAACATCCATTTAACATGCATCCATGAACAAATAATACATCATAAGAAATCATAGATCAACAACATACATCATAACACGATATCATAACCACATCAAAAAGGATAATCTCATCTCATATATTATTAAAAATGAAAATGTCATGATACAAAAAACTAAAAACCTATAAAAAAGGATAATCTCATCTTGTATATCATCAAAAATGAAAATTTCATGATACAAAACATATCATACATCATCAAATGTGTGGTATAATATACATAAAAAATATGTGTACATGAGGCTCTCAAAAGCCAATGAATGTATATAAATATGTCTATATCATTAATTGATAAATCAAAGAATCTCTATACATCATATTTATCTAGTGCTCCATCACTCCTCTCTATCAGGAGGAGGTTGAGTAGGTGGCAGACCCATGATCCGGTGTTGCTGCTCGGCCTATTCCTAGGCCCCCTACATTTGTTGTCCTTGTGTCTACTATGAGGGCCTACCTACAAAACCACCATTTGATCATCCTGACCCTGATACTGTTCTACTCTTGATTAAAAATCTAGGCCATCTATGTGATGAGACAAAAAAATATCTCATCTATGAACCAAATAAAAGCATGTATTTTTCTCAATTATGAAGTTTATCAAGATTGAGCATGATGAGGAAACTAAGAGATTTTCAACTGGAGTAGTAAATATTTCATCATATCTTGAAAATTACAATCTGGGTTCTTGAGATTTTTGGATAGTAATTAGGTGTCAAGAAGGCGAAAAAACCTATTAAATTTCATGAAAACCTAGTTTGTGGTTTGAGAGAAAACTTCACCTGTCCGATGCTCCAAAAATTTGCTTTCATGCTCCAAAAACTTTAGAGCTAAGAAGGATCTAAGTGAAGAATAAGTATGATAGCATTTATGAAGAGGTTAAGCAGTTTGGGCTTCTATGAGCAGTTAAGGGACAAAAGTTGAGAGCATCTAGAGGTAGTTCCAAGCATTTAAGGTAGGTTGTTGGGTTGTGCAAACAAATGGAGCATATCTAAAAGGCAGATTTGGGTAGTTTGAACCTTTTTGCAAGCATCTAGGAGCTATTTTATGACCTTTAATGATACACAAGGGAAATGCATTAATTTTTCAATATTCAAATGTCTTTTTGGAGCTTGTTTAAGGGTTGTGAAATAGGCATATTTGTTTTGGACGACCAAAAAAGATTGATTCAACAAGATGAAGAAAAGACTTATCTTTTTCCCTCAACACATGTTCTTATCTTCTAGCAAGCTGTTGCACAACTATAAGGCTCATCTTTCAAAATTATATAAATTCATTGTAATCAAGGAATCAAATGGGGAAGAGTTTTCTAAAATAATAGAGTTCAATTTTTAACAACAAGAGTGTAGTTGTTTGTAGTTTTCATTTCATAGTTTATTTTCTAGCAATCTTTACATTTCTTGTTATTATATTTCCAAAATTTCCCTTTGAATGCTTCTTAAGATAGATTTCATTCCAACATTTTCATTTACCAGCTCTTAGATTATATTTGTTTCCAAAAATTTATTTCATGCATTGCCTTTCAATTCTATTTGTAGAAAAAGAATGTTATGCAAATGATTTCTTCTCCCTCTTGCATATTTCCATGGACACCGCATTGAATTGAGATTTATAATTAAATGATGAGAATTGCAACAACCTTCATCACTATGCTTTTGTAGAACAACTACTTGATATAGGGTATGCTAGTATATGACCTCCTGGATGAGAGATATCATCTCCTATATGTTCTTAGTCATGGTGATCATGGATCCTTGGCCTATCTCTAGCTAGGTGCTACAATCCCACTCTATATCTCTCTCAATTGTAGGCTAAGCTATTTGTGCCTCCTCCTACTAGTGGCAAGTGATCGTTGAGTGTCTCTTATTCATACGCTAGTCTCTCTCCACTGCACACTAATCTCTTTGTGAGGGCCTAATCCCTCTCAATTGTTCTCTAAATGAGCTAAGCAACTAGACCATCCCCTCTCCCTTGTAGCCATCTCTCTCTCTCTCTATGCATCTGGTCTCTCTTTGATAGGGCGACAACCAATTGGATATCCTAATCGTCATCTCCCTTGGCCTCTTACTGATAAGGGGGTGCTTGTGGTACATCCTATTGGCCTACATCTGGGCATCTTGATGTGTATCTTGTTGTTGATGATCTCCCCTTTAATCCTTTGCCTCTTCTCTCTGTCTCATGTGACCATCGCACCTAGGCTCTATCTCTTTCCTCTTGTGCACACCCATGACTCTAGCTACATTATCAAGATGAGTAAATCACAAGGGTCTTCTCTGGATGCACCATGTATCATAGTTCTATGTAGTACCTAGATCCTCAAGACCAACTACCCATCCCCATGATAGGGGAGCCATTTGTAAAAACTCAGTCAAATCCACTTGTGATACTATCATAGCATGCCACTGTAGGATCTCTCGTACTATCCTGGAAAATACAACATGGTAATAATTAGTTGGTACACCCTGCCTCTCTCCAAATTTTTTACAAAGCTTGTTTGGTAATTTCCTCTCAAGAATGTGAGGAGTGCTCCTAATCAACCAATGTGTTTGGTAATAATATGCAAGATCTAGGTGTTCATTGGTCCATACCCCACATCATAGCCATGATCTCCAAATGAATTGATCCATATAATCAAATACACCTCTCTTGATATTTAAGTCTCTCATACATCTATGTGTCAACATTGAGGCATATCGATAAATATAAGGATCTCTAACCTCTCTCTCAGACTCGTCGGTAGGCTGAGTAACATCTATGTGCTCCCATGCCCAAATGCGGAGCAATTTGACTCCTATTGATAAGTTGGTAGCCACTCTATATGCCACCTGGTGCATGTCATGATATAGATACATGAGGATGCAAGGTCCCCACACATATGTGATCCCCTCCACAACCAGGCCCTCGATCACATACCCTTTTCCAAAAAATATCCTTTGGATCATTAGTTGGGCATAATATAATCCATGATCAATCGTGCTAGAATCAAGAAAATATCATTAACCTCATCGATGTAGGATCTCAGGTCTATCTGTCTATCCTTGATCTCAAGCTCGATGTCACCCAACAATCTCTCTAGGGAATTTGTGTAGACACATAAAATGACCTAAGCCTGCAACCACTATTTTACCACTTTTCGTCCTAGCATAATTATGACATTTTAATTATGTTTCTAACCCACCTTCGACCATTAATTAAATAATTCATAATTATTTAATTAATTCATGTCTTTTTATTCTTCATGATTATAAAATAAATAGATCTTATTTATTTATTTAATGCGTCACTAATTATCTAAAGTATTCTCATAATTAAATAAAGTTCTCAATTTATTTAATTAATCTTTGCCATTTATGTCCTCTGGATTATTAAATAAATATATTTTAATTTATTTATTTAATGTGTCACTAATTCCCAAGTCCTCTTTTAATTAAATAGATTTATTAATTAATTTAATTAATCAATCACCTCTTCTAAATTAGATAATTATTTCTAATTATTTAATTGCCTTATGTGACATTTTCCTCATTTTAAATAAAACAAGCTATTTAAAATGGCTTCACATGGTTAACTGCTTCTTCTTTTAGTAAATAATCTTAAAATTATTTACTATCTCACTAAATCCATATTTTGAATTAATTTTAATTCAAAATAGTAATATTCTTCTACAAATCAAGTAATTGCTAAAATTACTAATTTTCTAAATCTTATCTTCTTGTTTAGACATTATATTTTGATTTTTTACTAATTTTCATCTCACTGTCATGTTTATTCTCCATCCTTGATTTAATTTCTTAAATTAAATCTTGTGCACTCATTTGGGAATTTTACCCTAACCCTAATTGAGAGTTGCTAGTTTGAATCTTGACCATTGATTCTAGGGAATTTCTCAATCTTCAATCCATCCATCCAAAATTGCATTTATAAAATGTCAATTTTGTTCTCATTTCGACACCTCTTGATTTCTATAATCTCTTGCGAATTACTCTTGCATTTCTTGAGTCTTAGTTTACTTGTTATTGTGTCATTTAATTGCTTGCATCTAGAATTTAATTTATATTGCATAGGTATATAGTAAATCCTTCAAAACTTAGCTTAGGGCTAGTCAACATAGTAGATGCTCATCAAAATCTGAGGGCACACTCATCATCTTAGCAAGCTAGAAGGTACAAAGGAAATCAATCATGGAGGAAGAAGGATTTGGTGAGCTCGTTTCAACTTGTTTATTTCTTTCTTTATTTCCTATGCATTCGATTGTTATATTGTGGGTTTTAATTAATATGCATGCAATATGTTGCTAACTAATCCGATCTTGCAGAAAAATCCTCAATCAAATTGGTGAACTCGACCTTTTGACACGTTTTTTGCAGGTTTCCCGTATGTTTTTATCGTTTTTGTAGGTACAGGTACTAAATGACGCATTCGACATCTCTTGTGATGCAATTGCTCTGCTGCACCGCATTTTCCACCGACAGTGATGCATACACTCTGTCGTGACGCACTTGCTTTGTTTCGTGACTCATTTGATAACTTGAGCCGCATCTGATAAACTGAGAGCCACATTTGACATATCATGCCGCATTCACTCTACTGCGATGCAGGCGACTAGTAAAGCAATTTTTATTTGTTTATTTTTATTTTTGGATATTTTGTTTTTAGATTAGAGATTTTCTTGTTACTAACCCATCTCTTGTAGCATGTGTCATGCTGGAATCCAACCTTTAGCTATTGCTTATTTTTTTTCTCATGCATTTTCACTCATTAGGTAAAATGAACAATCATGCAATTGCATGAGGTTAAAAGGAACAATCATTTTTCTTTTTCATGGGTTTAAAATTAACTATTAGTTAGCTCACACTACAAATGGTTAAAATGAACCCTTTGCTTGCTAACACTACAAATAGTTAAAATGAACCAGTGTCTTTTTTTCTATTTTGTGATTTAGTTAGATAAAAGAACAACATGCGAGTGTGAATTAAATATATTCATGTGATCTCTCTTTATTTTTAAACAAAGGTTGATTGAACTATGAATATGTTGGCTCACTTTTGTTAGCCTTAGAAATTGGGCTTGCTTTGATGGGAAAAAGTACTCACCCCAAAGCGACTCAAACTGGTAACACGCTAAAGCCAAGCGATGCCCAATCGATATATAAATTTTAATGTTAAGGAAAGCTTAGCATTACAGAACTTCTCATGGATGAACAATTGACTCCCCAATACCCTTGCAGTCCATCGAAACCTATAGAGCGTAACCTTTGCAGACTGGGATGATATTGCCTCTCGCGTGGCCTTCTGAACGGGTGCTCAAATTAAAAACTTTGTTTCAGTGAACACAAACCTTCTATTCTTTGGTGTAGCAACGGTCATTTCCAAAGCACCCACACTTGTGTAGTTCTTAGTAGAGATGATCAATCAACCATGAGAGATTCATGGGGGTTGGAAGCTTGGTTTCCCTGAGAAGTGAGTGCACTATAAGGGGGAGACCATGGGGCCAAGCTTTTGAATTCATCCGCTAAGGTTATGCGGTTGGAGTAAAATCTATGTGGGATCCAAAAGAATACTGTCCTTGCCACCATAGGATTTTGTAGGTGTCTTCTATGTGGTTGTTTTTCATTTTTTACAACACCATGTGTTTGCCAACTGTTTTCAGACAACTTCAACAAATGAACATCAAACTTGCCAAAATTTGAAACAAACTGGTCAAACTGCTGATTTTTTTTCCAAATTTGCTTCCTACAATGCAATCACCTTATCAAACCACAATTGCTTGATTATGAGCTGCAATCACTCTATTGAGCCAGATTCACAACTACTTACACCGCAATCACCATATCAAACCGCATTTTCTTACTCATACGCCACAATCACCTTTCCAAACAACATTTGATTGATAGCGAGACACATTTGCCATTTTGAGCTGCATTTTCCAGTTAAAACACTGCCATTGCCTCACTAAGATGCATATGCCCTGTGATAACGCATTTGCTGCGACACATTTGCCAGTTTTCAAAAATTTCTTTTCACTATCAAAACTGAGATCCAAACTTGTCTTTTCCAGATTTCCATCACGTCTTTCTCTACTGTTTCTGTCAAACTAGACATTGAATTGTGCAACTTCCCTCATCTTTGCATTATAGATAGAATTCTTAAATTCACCATAGGATTCCATTTTCATTTCATTAGTTGCATTGTTAAACTTTACCATCCCCTTAGACACTCATTTTGCAAATTTTAGGAGTAGATTCCTTACCATCCATTGTCAAACCTTTGCATTCAAAAGTAGGTTATCATTGGACTCAATCACCCTTTATCTTTTAGTCAATATCTTTGGTGAATTATTTCCCACTCAATAGTCTAGTGTGAAAATTTCACTTTGTCCTCCTTTAGTCCTTTTATAGTCCATTGATATTCCAAACCTAAAGCATTGCCAAAACTTTGTATGGTCAAGTATACATCTCCTTAGATTTACCAATAGTGAGTGCATCTTAGGCTCCTTTTAGTTTGCATACGATTAGTCTCCTCACTTTAGTGTGATACCATTTGCATTTACAAACCTTTAGTCTCCTTTTGGTCTCATTTGAATTTCATAACATTCCTTGATTCCAAAAAAAAAAAAAACCCAAAAACATAGTGTCATATTTAGGCCATTCTCCCTCATCATCCCCAAGTTGAGCAAAAATT
Organism: Sequoiadendron giganteum; assembly: GCA_007115665.2. NCBI lineage: Eukaryota > Viridiplantae > Streptophyta > Pinopsida > Cupressales > Cupressaceae > Sequoiadendron > Sequoiadendron giganteum. The sequence continues at coordinate 408,963,914 of CM021106.1, forward strand.
TTTATAGTTGAAACTAGATTACAAAGAAAGAAAAGACTCATGGGTTCTTTTGGTCAAGACACCAACTTTATCCATTTCACCAACAACATAAATTCATTCCATAATGACATGAACACTCTTTCTAATGAAATGGGAAATTCTATTATCAATCCTTTCAGTGAGATGTCCATTCCACCCTCTTCATGCAATCCTTTTGAACAATTTATCCGTAGAGACCAAAATGGGGAAGTTATGAAGAAGACATACAAGCTGCTGCCCAAAAACCAAAAGGGGCTAGGTTACCAAAATGATTTGATCTCAACACTCTTTGAGCAACATCTCCAAATCCCCAATCACACAATCCTTCCATGGGAGCCTCTTCACAAAATATCATCAACACCATCAATGCTACCTCCCTTGGTCATGCTACCACCACAACCAATGCATCCACCACAATCAACACAACATCTATTGGGGGATCATCTACCCAAACTAAAACCACATCACAATCCATCCCCCAACAAACATCCACTATTCCTTCATAAATGTTTGGATCAACAATGGGTGCAACCACCTCAAACCTCATTGGGACTTCATCTAGTTCCATGAGTACATCAACAAACATGTTATTAGGTTCCTCAAATGTTATGGCAACCAACTCATCAAAGCCTTTTGGGAGGAATAAATGAAGAGTTGTCATTCAAGGCACCCAACCTAATGTCCCAAATTCCTCACAGGTTAATACCAACATTCCTTTGAGGAAAAATACCAAAATTCCTCAAGGTCATAATTACCTATTTGGGCAAGGCAATCAAGGCACCTAACCTTCCAATCCATTTGGGCATCAACATGTTCAAAGAAAACAAGGCCCCCAAATTTAGTCCAACATGGCGAGATCTCATATCCCCACTTATGCTTCTCAAGTTCATACACAACAACACATTCATCATCAAAATGCTCATTTCCAACAATTGCAAAATTAGAACACTCATTTTGCTCACCAACAACCAATTCTAAACCAAAACATCTCATCACCATAGGTGGGCACTCAATCCATACCTATCACCAACAAGTGTGATGCTACCAACAACCCAATTGTGGAGGCACTCACACTCCAACTTTCTACTCTTCAAACGCAAGTGGAGACCTTGCAACAATCAACCAAAAATTCTTACGTGTCACATGACTTATGTCCATATCCATTTGACACAACCTTGTATATGCCACCCTTTCCTCATGGATATGTGGTACCACATTTTCCTAAATACAAAGGCAAAACAAACCCCATTGAACACATAAGAGAATTCACCACCAGTTGCATGGACATTGCATATGAACAAACCTATCTCATGAGACTCTTCTCTAGAAGTCTCGCAGGCCATGCACTAGAATGGTTCTTGCTATTGCCTAAAGGAATAAAAACATGGGATGAATTGGCAAACAAGTTTGTTGAAACTACACCTATAACATTTACATGGATATTGACATTACCTCCTTATGCAAACTTACCCAAGAGGATGCAGGAGAAAATTTTATCCCATTCTTTCAAAGATGGAGAACCTTAGCAAGCAGATGTCTGGTAGAAATACCTGAAAAGGAGAAAGTCACCATGTTTGTTCAAAATCTCCTAGGACCGCTAAGATATGGCTTACAAGTCCATTGTTGTACCACCTTTGTTGACCTTCTTGAAAAGGGTGTGCAACTTGAAAAAGCCTTGATCACCAAAGGCGTCTTGAAATATGGTCACAAAATGATCAACACCACCACAAACAACAACCCAAGTAATTCAAATGACAAAAACAAATACTGGGTTAAGAATAAACACATAACTAATGATGGTGTGGTTGATGCAAAAACTATTAATGCAACAGGTCATGTACTCACCATCAAAGGAGTTCAAAATCAAAATGCACCTATGAACACACCCACAACAACTACCAATGCTATTCAAAATAATCCTGCTCAATTTAATCAAAGGCAGCAGTGTCAACCACGATAATTTCAAAAATACACATACACCCCTTTGGGTGAAGCTATCGAAATTGTCTTAAAGAAACTTATCCAAAATGGTGTCATAACTTTGGAAGAACCTAAACTGTATGACCCTGGTCAGTTCAAGCCATCATGGTCGGATGATAATGCATTTTGTGATTACCATCATGTCAAAGGGCACATAACTTCCTCTTGCCACCAGTTGCGAAATCTTGTGCAAGACCTTATTGAAAACCATACCATTGAGTTAGGAGGTCAACCATTTGCGTCTAATATAGACCATACAATCCACAAGAACCCACTACAAGATCATGGTTCTGGTAATCCCTCCTCGTCTAGCACAAAGCATAACAATAATCAAGCCAATCACATCTGTCCCACCTTCAATTATTTTGATGGTACCATAATTAACAATCTTCGCGCTGCTGATGAAGATAAGTGTGTCAATACTATTACCATTAAAAAGGCCCCAAAATGCAATGTCACAACACGTAAAGGCAAGGTCACCATCTCAGGTCCCTCTGCATGTCAACCTAAAATTACCATACCTGGTTCGTCTGCCAGGCAGTCAAAATCTAAGCCAGAGTTCAACCTTATTAAGCAATTCAACAAAACACCCGCCCAAATCTCCATCCTTGAATTGCTCCGCATTTCACCCACACATAAGGCCATCTTGGATAAAGTCCTACAAGAGTCTTCCATCCCAAACAACATTGATGTTGATCATTTTGAAACCATGGTTAGATATTTGACTTCGCCTCACCACATTACCTTTTCGGATAATGACTTTTCCTCACCCAAACCATCTCATAATGATGCCCTTCATATCAAGGTTTTTGTCCACAAACATAAGGTTAGACAAGTCTTAGTAGATGGCAGAGCAGGATTGAACATCTACTCATTAAAATTGGTTAAAGCTCTTGGATTCTCTGATGCATGTGTGGATGCTACCAAGAGCATTGTCATGAAGGCATATGATGATGAAGAATGTGCTTCTAAAGGCGTCACCACAATTCCAATTCGTGTGGGACTAGTAATTATAGATACAACATGCCAAGTCCTGGATCATGACATACATTACAATATCTTACTTGGTCACCCATGGATTCATGCCTTAAAGGCCATTCCTTCCACATACCACCAATGCCTGAAGTTCCCTCTTGATGGTACTAAAATTACTATCCAGGGGATCCTGATACATTTCAATACTGTACCAATCTAAGAGCTAGTGTTGAACACCAGGTACCCATTAATTGGGAAGCCTCAGCTTCCACCTCTTCCAAATATATTGACCCGTCTGCACTAAAAAAGTCATCCATTCCATCGACTTCCACTGTACCATCCTCCTCGACCTCCATACCAAGTAAGGACCTTTAGATCCAGGACCTTGGCTATGGGGAATTCAAACTAAATATGGCTTACTGTATCACCATAATACCTAAGCCACCTAAAGTCTATGGTAGACCGTGTTTCGTAGTCGAGCCCAAAAAAACTTTCAAGGTTCCACAAAAAAGTGATTTCACACTATGGGGTGATATGGGTAATAAAGTCATTATCGACATAGCTAACTGGATCTACAAAGACCCAAAAGAATTACCTCCACTACCAGTGCATCTCTATGGAAAAGGCTATGACATATGCAAGGCATTGGGTTTTGATGGCACAAGTGGTCTTGGAAAGGCCAACAATGGAAGAAGAGAACCTATCATTATCTCTACAAGACCAAGGTACATTGGGCTAGGGTTCGACCAACTCGGAACTGACAATCGATGTACTTATGAAATTTCAAGTGAAGACGTAATGGCTATAGAAATTGTGGAGACATGTGAAGAATCCCTTACCAAAATTGACTCTAATGAATGGGAATGGGGATATGAGAAAACCCTTAGCAACTATGATATTGACGAACTCTTCCTAGAACTTGGCCAACCCCCCTTTGAAGAATGATTCCAAAAAGAATACAACATTGATCCTATTGACCATCATTCTCAAAATAAGGAATGGGTAAGCATTCCTTGGGATCCAGAAGAACATAAGTTGTCATCGAAAACATCTGAATTATCCCACCCCATTCTCGAGCCCACCCATGAGCCTGACATACCTGAACCTACTATCCATGCCTTTGAAATGCTAGCCAATAGTCATGATGCTGATACTTTTGTGCCCTATTATGACTATGAATTCAACTCATCTGAATCTGAATATGGTCCATCCATTGCATCTGACACAGAAGTTAAAATTGACAATGTTGCCTTCACACTTGAGGCTTCAATTCGCATGCTTTCCGCATATTCCCCATCTTTTACCAACATTGATGATGGGATTTCCCTTGCTTACCCGCAACTGATTGACTAGGACCAACAAGAGCCACCTATTATGGATATCTTTTAGAATGATGAGGCAATAGAGGAATTCATGGGACTCAGGGAAGGCATACCATGGGGTGATCACAAAACAGGATTTTCCATTGACCTAGATTGTGCAGCTTACTTTTGGGAGACTATGCAATCCTCCAATCGCAAAAATACAAAGAATAAGATAAAAAAAGAAATGTCTTTAGGTGAAAACTGTAAGGCACCTTTTGATAATAAAATAGTAAAAATAAAGGACGTATCTGAAGGTGAAAACCTCTCTGAGGCACCTAAGGATGGAGGATTGGAATTTCTTCCCGTAACATAGGAAAAATTGGCAATGCTCATCAAAGACACCATCGAGGTTAACATAGCTACACCAGAAAACCCCAAAAGGGTTCTCTTGGTTGCATCATTGTCAGAAGAAGAAAAACCTAAATTTCAACAATTCTTCACAGAAAGGAAAGTTAACTTCTCATGGTCATATGCTAACATGCCAGGCCTTGATCCAGAATTGGTATTGCATCATCTTCCTCTAACCCCGCGTATAAAACCAGTCAAACAAAAATTATCGAAAATGGATTCACAAATTGCACTATTTGTAAAGGCTGAACTAAAGAAGTTACTAGATGCTGGATTCATAAGATTAATAGACTATGCTGACTAGATATCTAACATTGTCCTTGTCACAAAGCCAAATGGAAAAATCCACATCTGTACGGATTTCATAGATTTAAATAAGGCTTGTCCAAAAGATGATTTCCCATTGCCGAATATAGACATGATTATTGATCTCACAACAGGGTACGAGATGCTGTCTCTCATGGATGGGTTCTCAGGTTATAGCCAAATCCGCATTGCATATGAGGATCAGAACAAAATGACATTTACATGCCCATGGGGAACATATTGTTGGAATGTCATGCCTTTTGGCTTAAAGAATGCAGGCGCCACATACCAAAGAGCTATGACAACAATCTTTCATGACATGATGCATATCCTAATGGAAGATTATGCGGATGACATTATGGCCAAATATTTGACACAGAAGGATCATCTCGAGGTCCTGGAATTTTTTTTTAGATGGATAGAGGATTACAAGGTTTGTTTGAACCCAAAAAATGTATCTTTGGGGTTACTTCAGATAAACTATTGGGCTAAATAGTTTCACAACGAGGCATAGAAGTTGATCCTACTAAAGTGAAAGAAATTCTATACATGCCTCCACCAAAAGGAATCAACGAGTTGAGAACACTTTAGGGCAGACTGCAGTTCATCCAATGCTTCATCGCACAGTTGGCAGACAAGTGTCAACCATTTCAATACTTGTTATGCAAAAGTATCCCCTTTGTATTGACAAACAAATGCCACACAACCTTCGAACAAATCAAAGAATATCTATTGAAACCACCTATCCTAATTCCGCCCATTGAGGCAAGTCATTGATCTTGTATGTCTCGACAACTACAAATGCACTGGGGGCATTATTGGCATAAAACGACCATGAGGAGAAAGAAAGAGCCATATACTATATTAGTCGCACACTGATAGGATATGAGTTAAACTATACAACCATTGAACACACATGCCTTGTAGTTGTCTTTACAGCATAGAAACTAAGACATTACATGCTGAGTCACCAAACACACCTAGTAGCTAGGATTGATCCACTAAGTATCTCCTAAGTCAGGTAGCATTGACAGGCCATTTAGCAAAGTGGGTCATGATTTTAAGTGAATATGACATACAATATGTTGAGCACAAGGCAATAAAAGGGCAAGTAATAGAAGATCAACTTGTAGATGCACCCATCTAAGGCACTCATCCACTGATAAGTGATTTTCCTGATGAGTCTATCTTTCATGCAGAGCCTACGTCACCATGGAAACTATATTTTGATTGGTTTCATACTGGTCACGGCTCAGGGGTTGGTATCTTGTTCATCACACCACAAGGGGATTCCATTCCTAAGGCATTCCAGATCGCCTTCCCTTGTACTAACAACATTGCAGAATATGAAGCATTGGTCACAGGACTCAAGATCACAATTAAATGGAAAATTCAGACACTGCTAGTATTCGGGGATTCTCAATTAGTTATCAACCAAGTGAATGATGATTATGAAACAAAAGATGAAAAGTTTCTCCCCTACAAGCGAATGGTGGATAGCTTCCTGACATATTTCAAATTGATTTCCTTTGAACAAATCCCTAGGACACAAAATAAGGCAGTCGATGCAATGGCTACTATTGGATCTCTCTTAGACATCCCCAAAAATGTGTCACAATTTGAGTTCTTAGTCGAACAGCTATTGATGCCAACATATGACATCCTAGAGTCAAAAATGGTTTTCGAGATTGTTGGTCCCAGTTCACCTTGGTACTAAGACATCTATGACTATCTTTAGTCCCAAACCCTACCACCCAACCTTTCCAAAAACTAGAGAAAGTCCTTTATATGAAAAGCCACCCGAAACACCATCGTCAGTGACACCCTATACCGTTGTGGCTTTGATAACACCCTTCTTCACTATCTTGAAACTGATGAATCCCAAACAAATTTATGAGAAGTACATGAGGGTATATGTGGATCTGATTCGAGTGGTCCAACTTTAGCTAGGAAAGTCACCCGACTTGGATACTATTGGCCAACACTAGAAAAAGATGCTCTTCAATTTGTCAGAACATGTCAGAATTTCCAGGTGCACAATGACCTAATCCACACACCTGCGCAGGAGCTAAGATCGATCACTTCTCCATGGCCTTTCGCACAATGGGGACTCGACCTCATGGGCAAGATCCATCCATCCTCCTCTAATGGCCATAAATTCATAATCACCGCCACTGAGTACTTTATTAAGTGAATTGAAGCCGTACCTCTCACTTACATCACCAGTAAGAAAATATCAAACTTTATCCTTAATTACATCATCTGCCGGTATGGTGTCCCACAATCCATCATCACAGATAATGGTAGTCCATTCAAAAATCAGGACGTTCATGAACTCTATGAGCGATTCCACATCGAACATCATTTCTCCACCTCATATTATCCACAAGGTAACAGTCAAGTTGAGGCGTCAAATAAAACAATTCTTCTCATTCTTAAGAAGAACATCAATGACGTTGGTCAAGATTGGAACCTACAACTTAATCCTGCCTTGTGGGCCTACCGTACCAACATTCGTACACCCACTGAAAGCACTCCATTTTCCCTTGTCTATGGATCTGAGGCCATATTTCCCATCGAGGTCAAAATTCCTTCTCTCTGAGTCTCCTTGAAGGGAATGATTGATGATGAGTACAGATAGTCCCACCTACATGAGTTAGAAATGTTACAAGAAAGATAACAAAATTCCCTGAATCACTTGTAGGCATATCAAAATCGTCTTTGTCAAAGCTATAACAAAAGAGTGATGGTGAGAAAATTTGAAATTGGTGACTTGGTCCTCATGCAAAATCCAAGAAATCAGGTTGACCATGAAAATATTTGCAAGTTTGAGCCTAATTGGCTCAGTCCTTATATTATTACTACAACATTCAGTTCTGGAGCTTATCAGTTGGCCACACTTGATGGAGAACAGTTGATAGAACCCATCAACAACCTACATCTGTGAAAGTTCTACACATAACATCAGAGAGCTTGGCTAAAACCTAAAAAATAAAAATAAATTGAAAAATAAAGAAAAAAATCATCTCTTGATGAAAACCTGGCAAACAGGCATCTTGGTGACACCAAAAAAAATAAAATGGCAAAAAATAGTAAAAAGAAAGGAATTTGTCCAATAGTGAAAACCTAGCAAACAGGCACTTTGGATAAGTACCATGGTGAAAACTTGGCAAACAGGTGCCATGCGTAGTTGATCGTTGCTTCACCATCTACTATTACTCTAATCGACCCTTATCCACTTTGCATAATCACAACATCCTGATACATTCATGACATTCGTCTTAAGTTTTGTCAATTCTGGCCATGGTTAGCATTTGGTTGAAATCACCCTTGCATATCCTTGCCCTTTTCCCCGTATTTCCATATCATTTGGCCTGGGTAATCCCTGATCTGTTTGGGGGCAAGACCTTTATCATGTAACTATAGTGGGTGTCGCACATGATCCTGCATTTGTAAAAAGTCCTGAAAAAATCCTAAAAATCTGAAAAAGTCCTGAAAAAATACCTTAAAATTGAAAATGTCTTGAGAAAATACAAAAATATCCAAATCAATGTCAAAATCCCAAAAATAGAGTCAAATTTAATGTCTATCTTGTCAATCCAATCAGTCAAGTCAATCAATATTTTTTCCATGTCCGAACTACATTGTCTCTGTGCATTTGCTACGTAGGAAAGATTCATCTTTAAATCCCCACGACACTAGGTCAGTCTTTCTAGGTTTGTCAAAATAAAATCATGATTCAAAATTCTATCCTTTGGACAAGGTCATTAATCATGTCAAACTATGAGGTCTCTGAGTGCATGACGTAGGCAAGGCCATCAATTGATGAGCCCCTAAGGCCGCACTAGGTTAGTCCATTAGGGTTCATGACACCACATTTTCACACACGCCCAACTATCTTCAAATCAATCAAATCTTCTATCAATCCCGAGTAGGCAGTCTATCAAAAACTTGTTTCATCAACACTTTCGGTCAAATCAACATGTTAGCAATGACATGTAATCAAACTCTATCAAGACAAATTAACCTGGAATTTTTTTGGGTTCTTCTTCAGATGTGTCCTTCTGAAAAGAAACTCTCATCATTTCTTTATGCTTTTGGATGTGTCCTTCCTAAGCATTATCATCATCTTCTG